>VWZY01007081.1:218362-275822 GCA_013399075.1 Chloroceryle aenea
CTCTGGTCTCACCTCCACACTCAGAGGCATTCCAGGGTGCAACAGCAAGTTCAGAGCTATGAGATTGCCTTTAAATCTCAGGAAGCACAGCAGCAGAATCATCACTTTTGATGTTTAGCATTTTGGACTTGCATTTGCTGTTTTAGGAGTGCCCAGATCATGTGTGTCCAAAAATACCAGTATTTCTCAACTCTTCTACAATATCCTGACCACCTTGGCCCCTTCATCTAATTTTAGAAAACTTTGTAGGGATTTTATATTTATAAACAGTTGGTGCTTAAATATTATTTCCCTCACCATAGCAACAGCTCCCCATCGTAGCATTTGTTATACGGTGCTACTGCATTGGTGTATCCCTGTTCTGAGTGAGAAAGCCTTGAAAGCTACTCTCTCTCATGCTTGTTTTCCTACACCTTGCAAAGGACAAGGACCAACGTTCCTGCCTGTCCTGACTCTCTCTCCGGAGCTGGGGAAGAGCCGTACCCCAGGCTGCTGCTGGAAACATGTCAGTGGCCCTGGGGTTTCTGTCACCAGCATTCCTCTGGTGATACACCCACTTGGGCCATCCCCTTCCATGGACACAAACTGCTGATTTATCTGCCGTGGCATAGCTGACCTCATACAGTTGGGCCTGTACTAGCTCAGCAATTGCCTTGAGTGCCACCTCTACCCGGCACACAGGCCTTTGGCAGCAATGTGTGCCCATGATGTGCACCTGATGTATGCTCGTACTTGCTTAGCACTTCCAGTAAGCGGTGGGGAGGAGCTGGGAGCAGGTGTCCAGCTGGCCTGTGACCATGGCTGTGCTCCACTCCCTCTGGAGACCAAGGTGCTGGAAGTGCACAAATGGCAGGTGTTTAAGGAGTTTGGGCAAGTGGGGCATAAACCAGGCCACGGACTGGTGCCAGGAGAAAATCAAGAGGCTCAAGGAAAGAATCTTGGAGCAATCTCGGAGCTACTTGGATACACCACCTATTTGTGTTGGTGGTTGTGCCCTCACCTGTGGGGCTGGTATGGGTGCCTGGGGGACTTCCGAACACCAGCGATGTGCACTGTCTGTGCAACATCTGGGCTTAAAATGGTGATGTTAAACCCCAAGCAGTAACGTGACCACAGCTGCTGTCTTGTACGAAGGAAGGAAATTTGAGAGAATGATGCAAAAAATGAGAAATAAAAGCAGAGGTGAAGGACAAAAAGATACTTCTGGTAATTCCAGCTGAGCATGATCATATTTTCTTGTGCTCCCTGATATTTTAAGCATTAATCTAGAGAGATGCTGTTGGTTGAAAGTTTACAAAATACCATAGAACCATAGAACTGATTAGGTTGGAAAAGACCTTTAACATCATTGAGTCCAACTTTTATCTCTGACTGGTGATCACTGAAATATTAATTAGGTTCCATGGTGTGTGTTTGTGGCCAGTTTGCATTTCAGAGGGACGAACTGGTGTGGCTATAACTCACTCTCATCAAGAAAATTTGCCTCTGTTGGCATAATTTCTCCCCTGTGTGACTCTAGACAGGAGAGCAGAGAGGTGGCTTGGAGAGTCAAAAAAGCTCACCTTTTAAAATTTTCATCTGAGCCCAAATGTAGTTTGAAAGCATCCAATTTCCATGCTCTCCAGCAACAGATTTCTGCAAAGGCTTTGTATTTTCTCCTCTTGAGTTACGGTTCAAAAAATCTACCTTAACAACATAATCTGCTTGGGAATATATGTAATAAAATACCAGTGTGGCTGTTAAGGTGATATGAAGGTTACAGTTCTAATCAGTCAAAATACAGTTGGGAGCAAAGTTACGATTCTCACAGTAATCTGGCCACGTTACATCCCCCGTACATCTTGTAAAATGCCATTAACATAAAGAGCTATGTATTAAGGCACATAAATTTAAAGGTAGACTAATAGAAAATACTATTTATGTGCTTAAGCACGACATTTGGAGAGCCTGTGTCAGATTGTACCATACAGCATTTATAAACCCACCTGCATGCTACGAGTTTTCTGCTGGAGGCGAGGAGGGTCTCCCCAGGCTGCAGTGCCGGTGTGCTGCTCCGGCTGGCTCCCAGCTGCTATGGAGGTCTCCTCCCACCTGGCTGAGACTTTCTGTGCTGCAAGGAAGTGCTGCTCAGGGCCAAGATGATAAGAACTTCGTGTCTGCCCTGCGGGCCAAGTATGTGCAGAAGATGGCAAGGTGTGTCGCAGGGAAGGAGCTGCTGTTTCTCTGGCTGGTGGCTGTTTGACAGCAGCTTGGCTACAATAGGGGCTTTGTGGTAGGATGGGAACAGCAGGAGGACTGTGCCAAAATGGGGGCTGCCACCGCCTCTCCCCTACCCTGTGGCTCCCTTTGCAGGGTTATCGGGTGCAAGCTCGTGAGGAGTTTCTAAAGCCTGCTGGAGCCCAATGGTGTGCAGAGCAGGCAGCGTTACTGAAATCATTCCTGAGCCCCATAGGAGTGCCAGCTGAGATTTCTCTGAGTGATTTTTTGATACTTTGACCTTAAGAGACACATTTTGGAATACTTTGGGAACACTTGACTTTGAGAAGATGTCCTTTCTCTTTGGCCTCTGTGTAGAAGCTTTTGTGAAAGACTTTAGACTTGACATCCTTCTGTCATTCAGAAGCTGTGATAAACAGCTCATGCTTTAATCTCTTCTCTTGAGGAGCTTACAAACGCCGTGTGTGCAGGACGGGTAATGTAGCCAAGGATGTGTTTATTTACCCCAGCCGTTCACTCCCCCTTCTTCTTCGGTTTTCCTTCCAAACAGCCATGCCAAGTCGATACAACACATAATGTAAAGGAAATGAATAAGGACAACAGTAACCAGCTCAGTTTTCTGTTGTTACTTTGATATACTTACAGCATTGTGGCTACAGATCAGTTTTGAATTGCTGGAGGGGAGTGGAGAAAGGGAGATTCTCCTCCTCTGTACAAGAATAAGCATGATCAACTATCCATTTATAAAATCCCAGATTTTAGGGGCCAAATAGTTATTGCAACTGTTCAGCCTTGCCTCTTCAGGTGACAGGCTACTGCCTTGTACCCAGTAATTCCTGCCTTAGAGCCATCGGTGGGGCACAGACACACCTTCATCTCAGGAGAGATGCCATCACTGCTGTGGGTGAGCTGTTCTTGATGTGCCTGATGGTGAAATGTGCCCCTTATTTCTAGTCTGGAGGCATCGAGTTTTGGCTTCCAGCCGCTGGATTGCATTATGCTTTTGCCTATTAGATTAAAGAGCTATCTACTATCTGAACTGTTTCTCCTGTGTAGGTATTAATAGATCATGATCAAGGCACCTCTTAACCTTCTCTCTGAGAAGTTAAATAGACTAAACTTCTTTATCTCTTATGATGAAGTGGGGGTTTCTGGGCTTTTCATCATTCTTGCTGGTCTCTCCTGCCTGCCTGATGTTGGTCTCTGGGTCCTCCCTGTGATTCCTGTGTTCCTCTTGCTGAGCAATGATGAACGAGATTTTTTGACTGATCTTGTCTGTTCAGAGTTGTCTTTTGCAATTGTGTTCCTGCTGGGTTAACAGAAAGTAATAACGCTCTAGTATCTTCTGCTGACATGGTTTCTGTACTGGGCTTATCAGACCTGGGCTTGGTGGTGCTCAGCTTGACTAATTGGAAATACATCCTTGGTTATGAATACAGCCCTTCTTTTAGCCCTTGATCTGATGTCCCCCACTCCCAGCCCATACACACATGAGCTTGAGTTTGTCCAGAATTCATACCAGTATTACTATTTCCATTAAATGCCTCTGCAAGGGCTGAGAATGGGAACAGCCTGCCACCTGCTAGGCCTGGATGCCAGATGTCCTGTGTGTAGGGGGAAATGAGAACACCCTCCCCCTTGCTAACTGCTGAGCACAGAGGAGTAGGCTCTGCTGGACCTTGGAGCAGATCTGTTCCAGTACCCTGGGGTCTTGGTCAGATTGGTTTCCCATTTTCAAAAAAGAGGGATAGAATGTGTTAAAGTTTGTGTGGTACTGGTTGTTCTTATTGCTGGTTTTAATGCTTTGGGGTTTTTTTTTAAGTTACTCTGAGGCTGGTATGGCTGTTAGCACCACATCTAATACGGATCCCTCAGGGTGGAGGGACTCTGGGAGGAACCAGACGGTCCCCAGGGAAGATGGGGAAGCTGATGGATCCTGTTGGGAGTCCCTAAGACTAGAGAAAGGTCTGGATGGTGGGCTGTAGTTCTGTCCTGAGATATTTGTGTCTCTACCCCAACTCAGGGGATTGCATATGGCAAGGGGCACAGCTGCCAAAGGGGCATGAAGAAGCAGGGTGCTTACTTGGGAAAGGACTGTCTGCCCTGTCACGCAGTGGTAGAAGGCATCAGGACCCTCTGAGCCCGCAGCCCTGACCCAAAGAGGCATGGGCTGTGGCGGAAGGCCCCGGGCAGTGGTGCTCCATGCAAACTGGAGCCCTGCCTCTGCCGGAGAGTCAGGTGTGACCCACACCACTGGCATGTGCAGCACCTGCTCTGCCTTCCCAGCCCTTTTGATGTGGGTGTCACACTATTGTGGAGTCTTGAATTAGCCCTCATTAAGTTCCTGGGGAAGCAGGAGGCATCAGCAGAGTCTCTCATTTCATCCCAAACTGTCCAGAGTTCACAAAGCCTCCTTGGGAGCCTGCGCGCACCTGAAATGCATGTGAGTTTGTGCCAGTGTGAGCCTAGAAAGTTCCCCAAGCGTCTGCCTGTCTCTCTGACAGATGGGTCCCTGTCCGTCCCCAAGGACATTCTGTTTCCTCCAGCTGATGCTCAGAGGGTGCTGAAAGCTGTGCATTGAAGCCCCACAAAGTGAGTCCTGCTGGGCTCTAGCCCCATGCCCCCTGCCCAAGCTACCGTGGCATTGCTGAGATGGGAAAGGGCTACCTCACTGGCAGGCATACAACCCTCCTCACCAGCATGCAGGGCTATCCTGGGAAGGAAGGGGGTGAGCCTGCTCTCCACTGAATCTGTGGTGGCAAAAGTGGGGAAATGCTGCTTCTCCCTGCCCTGAACCCCCTCCCACTGCCCGTGGGGTTGGCAAAAGCCTCCTGGCTTTTTTCTCTCCAGGGCCAGGAGAGAAAACCTCATTTGTCATCTGACAGGATATGCAGATAGGTCACCATGGAAGTAATTTTTCCTTTTACGCACTTCTAGGGTGCTGTGGGCTGGGAGAGGCTGGGAGGCTTTTCTTCCTTCACACTGCTGTCTGTCACAAGTGCCACCCACTATCATCAGATATCTTAGGGCTTCCTTCCTTCCTTNGCCACCCTCAATGCCGCCTGTGTCCCTGCCTCTGCCACCAACGACAATGGGCCCTTTCAGGGAGATGGGTCAGCCCAGCCACGGCGGCCCTGCCTGCAAGCACAAGCAGCAGGGGTAAGGCAGCTGCCGGCAGCACGCTCGTGGGCCCCAGGAGTCGAGGTGTCTCCTGCAAACCCAAGGGCATCTCCAGCCCCATCTGTGCTGCTCTGGTGTTGCAGCTCCCTCCATTCCTGGGTATGCAGGTTGCTCCATATCTCTGGGCTTCTCCTGCAAACTGGGTTCAGGAGAGTGGAGGCTTTGGCCAAGATGCCAATAGCAAGTCCTAGATGGTGTCATGGGGGCCATGTGTGACCTGAGGGTGGGCGCCAGGCAGCCAAAGAGCCCAAAGCACTGTGGCACAGGGCCAAGGCTTGGCAGCTGGGGTGCACTGGGGTGTTTGCTGCAGGCTTCCTGCCTGGGTACCTGTGGCTACTGCTATCAGTATCTGAGTATTGAAATCACAGAGCAGCTCTATGCTACTGATTCAGCAGGTGCCTTACAAGGTCACCCAGCTCCCCAAGCCCTCCTCCTGCCACCTGCTCCCCCTGTTCCCTGTTTAGGGCTTGCCCACACTCTTGGCTCCAGCTTTTCAGCCTCCAGC
The DNA here is from genome assembly GCA_013399075.1 of Chloroceryle aenea. NCBI lineage: Eukaryota > Metazoa > Chordata > Aves > Coraciiformes > Cerylidae > Chloroceryle > Chloroceryle aenea. Next base: position 224,265 of record VWZY01007081.1, read on the forward strand.
ATTGGTTGCTGTGACAGCTTTGCTGGAGCAGAGACAGAGGAGCAGCTCTTGTCCCCATGGGACACCTCTTTCTGCTGAGCTTGCACATTGCTGCTGCTTCTCCAGGTGTAATGCTAGAGCTGATCCCAGGCTGCTGACCCAGCATGGGTACAGGAGTAGGAAAGGACATTGGCTGGGGCAGTGACACTATCTGGTCTCCCAAGAGGAGGGCAAGAGGATGCCCTGGAGCCTCTTGAGCCCAGAGCAGTGAACAGGCAGGGTCCTTCGTCCAGGACCATTGTGCTCTGCAGAGGCACTGCCTGGCTTCTCCATGACATGGCCACAAAACCAAAATTAATGGGCCACAAAAAAAAAGGCTAATGGGCCACAAAAGTGAATGGAGGTATAGATTCATGTTTGTGTGCTATTCTCCAGCACCCAGCAATTCATGTCATGCCTGATGCTCCCCTGAAGAGCATGGTCATGTCGTGTAGCTGGAAAGAAGACCAGGTGCGGATAGAAGAGGAGACAATAGCACAAGAGGCCAGCTGGGGCACTGGAGACATTGCTGGCTCCCTAGACACGCTGCAGGAGACCTCTGTAGAGAGAATGGGCTTGAACTCCACATCAGGACATGGTAGAGACCTGATGCTGGAAGTTTTGTGTCTTGAGACCTTTGTAGACCTACATGTTTCAGGCTCAGACACTATCCTTATTCTTTCTCAGTCGCTTCTCCTGCCATCCCTAGCAGCTGTCAAGCTCCTTGCTTGCACCTTCTGGTTTGATTTTGGTGGACCACTTGCATTTTCCACTTGTTCTTTTGTTGTGCCTGTTTTAGAGGTGTATTGATTTCTCACTTTGCGTGACTTCCACAAAAGCTGCTCTTTGCTCCCAGCTGGGGATGCTGCTTTTTGCTAACCCTTCACTTCCCTTTGAAAACACTCACCCCACTAACCCCTGCAAGCAAGACGACACCTCAACCCCCTGAGTATGGATAGATGAAAGGCCTGGATGTAGTCTCCAGTGTAAATTACAGCAGCTTTGGGTCTGCTGCAGTCTGAACAGCCTCCTTTGAGCTGGCTGTGCCTCATCTACAATCCACCCCCTTCCCGCTAGAGCTGGTCCAGAACTGGCAGCAATTTGGTGGGAGTCCAGGAGGGATATTTGGTGTTTGATGAAACTGCCTGTCCCCAAAGAGTGCACTGGGTGCCATCTCATTTCACTGTGGCTTTCATCTGCCCGCTCTGGGATCCAGAGACCCCTCCCACAACCTCCTAGGAATGGAATCAGAGAATAGCATGATGCCCGCAGAGGCAGGATTTCTACTGACCCCCTGTAGCTTATGGGGAGGCAGAGGAGAGCTAGGCAGTGACTTCAGGCACTTCCCTCTCCCCACTGTACTGCCTGTTCCAGCCATGCTCTGAGCAGAGCTGACAAGCCAGGCACGTTAAAAACTTACTTCAAAACTAATTTGTCAGCCCTAAACAAGTGGCAAAGGCTTTAGTGCATTTTCTGCTCATTTTATTCGGCTCCCTTGGCAGAGGATCTGTGTCCCCTGCCTCTGCCGAATGAGCTCAGACTCAGCACCGACTCAGCAGCACCGTGATTGGAGCATGGTCTTGGCAGGGTGAAAGGAGCTCCCCTAGGAAGGCAGTAAGGGGGAAGNNNAAGCAGTAAGGGAGAAGGTTGGGTGCACTGCAAAGGAGGGTCTACACATCCTGTGCTAAGGCATGGAGAAGGGAGACTGGCATGTGTGGCTACGTTTGTCTGTGACAGGAGACCTTCAAAGAAGATGGTGCCACCGACCTGAGCCTGGGCAGAGTTTANGATTCAGTCATGTCTTCCAAAACTCCAAAGATGGAGGATACCACAGCATCTGTGGGCTTTTTGTCTTCAAACAGTGCCACCAGGCCCAGTTCCCAGGACTGTAAACTGTGTGGGGAAACTGTTCCTTCACTTGCCAAGGGAAGGGTAGGGTGAGGCATGGGAAAAAACAACTCCTTGCTGCCCTAGCGGCGATGCTTCATGCCTTGCTCAGGAGCAGAGGTAGAAGGATGGTGGGTTGCTACAGATGCAGGTTGAAACTGAGAGCAGGATTTGAGGTTGAACATGACTTTGGCACGACTGAGGCAGCTGATGGGCAATCTATGCCTCTGGAGAGCCCCACCAGTGTTCTGGGGCATTGCATCCAGCCTAGGGTGGTAGCCAGAGGCTGAAACAGATTGGGGCAGTTTGTAGAAAAACAGGAGAACACGATGGAGATCTTGTGTGTGAAGAGACACAACAAAAACCTCATGTCTGGCTTGGTTAGATAGAGACAGGCTAGCAGGGTGCAAATAACCAGGGGAGGTGGAAGAAAAGGGATGAAGCCGGAGAGAAGAGGGTGAAAGTGGGTGGGAAGCTGCCTGGTAATCCCAGATCCAAGGCTGCAGCATGGTCATGTAGGGCAGTGGAAAGCTTTCGCATCAGCCTGGACAGAACTGCTGGGGGAAATGAGCACCAGCAAGTTGCTGGGGAGCTGCACACTGAGGGGCTGCATGTGCTGTGGCCTCTCCCCAGGCTGCTGCAGAAGCAATGAGGACCGGGTGACATCTACAGAGGACTCCACTCTTCACGTGACACTGGTGACTCACCAACACCTCAGAGCTAAGTGGCAGCCAGGACACACTGGCTAAACGTCAGGAGCTGAAAGATCTGACCCTGAGATGGAGCTGCTCAATAAGGACATGAGCCAGTCCCTTGAGATGCGCTGTGAGGGCAGCAGAGCTCCAGTCCCAGCTCTGCTCAACCCTGTCACGCAGTTGAGAGCCTTCTTCAGTGATGTCAAATCACCCCAAAAATATCATCCTAGAGCCAAGCCTCTTCATCCTTTCCTGCTCTTCCAAAACAGCAGGACCCACAAACAGGAGCCTGCAGGCCTGACCACCACTTAGCCCTCTGGTCACCAGGTGCTTCACCAAAAATATTGCTTTAGGCTCAGTTAAAGCTCTAGATCAGCATTGGCATCTGAATATCTGCTGCTATATACACGTTTAATATTATCATGCACCCAGAAATGTGGCATTTCAATGCAAACTGAATACTGGGGCATTATACTAAATGCATATTAATCCAAAGGGCTTCATATTTGTGTGCATAGCAATGCACTGAGTGTGTGGTGAGGTATTTAAATTTGTAGCACCTATTACTACTGACTCACATTAAACCATGTATTTATCAGAATTCATTTGACCTATAAAATATACCACAAGAAGCTGTGATTTTTCATAGCCTTCCAAAATATCTCTTCCTCTAGTTAACATCTGTGATACTGGGTGAGGGTGGTTCAAAAGAATCATAGAATGTTAAGGGTTGGAAGGGACCTCAAAAGATCATCTAGTCCAAACCCAAGTCCTTGGGGACTCTGAAATAGCAGTGCCATCTCTTTCCCCACAGGCACATCCCTGCCACAGCGCTGGCCCAGGAGGTGTTATCATGGAAATCTCAGAGGTGGAAGTATTGGGATATCCCTGCTGTCATTTTTATGCTGGATCAGTCAGAGGAAATGCTGTGGTAAGTGTTTCCTTACTGTACTCATGTGACAGAACAGCAAGTGCTTGCTCACTTTTCCTTTTCAGAGCATGTGTCCATGAACGTGGGGGGCAGCAGGAGCAAAGCTGCTGAGGGGATCTGGTGGCCAGGGAAAGAGGGCACACACGGGCTCACGAGGGCAGCTCCAGCACTGACTTTGCTGCAGAAGGGCTGCACAGCAAAGCCATGCCCTACCTGCCTGCTGGGCAAAACTCCAAAGATGGGGAAAAAACTCCAGCAGCATCTGGGAAAAATCACATAGTAAGGAATGGGCTTCAGCCTCATAAACTATATGGTCTCAGGCAAAACCACTCAAGTGCTGGGCAAAAAACAGCCCCATCCTCTCTTACACACCTGTGCCTTGATGCTGGGCTGCTGGGCATTCCTAGCTTTCAACCTGTCCTTGGTCAAAGACAGGGCACCACATGTTCCCTCCTGGCAGTTTATAACCCATACTGCAGCCCTGGGGGTGCCAGCCGGGCCATGGCAATGAGGATGGATTTAACTGACTGTGGTCCAGAGCAGTTGTATTCAGACTATCACATCTGCCACAACTTCAATCTCCAAGGACTGCAGGTGATGCTCCCAATGCCAGGTAGCTTCATGGACCTTCTTGGTCTTTGGAGAGTTTGACTCAGCAGAGCTCCAGTCTCACAGTACAGCCACACAGAACCAAGGTATGAACGTGCCTGGGATTCAGCAGAATAAATGCTTTGTCCCAGCTACCATCTTCGACTGCTCTCTGGAGAAGTGAAGGATAATGTTCTCGGGCAGTCGGTGATGGATGGCAGGGTGAGTTCTGAGACGAGGAGATGGATGGGACTGCTTGCAGGAGGAGCACGAGGGAGGCTGAAGGGCAGGGGCAGCCTGCACTTGCTGGAGCTGTGCAGAACCACTGATGTAGGGGCTACGGACCCTTGGCATTGCAGCAAGGTCCCGGGAGGCTGGAGGTGTGGGATAGAGGCATGGCTGTGGAGTGGGGAAAAGGTGGAGAAGCAGAGTTGCTTGGATTAAGTTGCCTTTGCATCTTCCATCTCCTGAGAGGGAGGGATGGGGTAAGAGAGGAAAAAATACTAGCATCCTGTGCCCACTGCTGCCTCAGGGAAATAGGCTGCCATGATCTCCAACTCTGGGTGAGTCATTGCCACATTTGTCATTACCAGATTAGCTGAAGCATCAGGAGCATGGGAGAGTGGCTGTCATGTGCCTTTGGAGAGAGCTGAGCTGGCAACACTCCTAGTGCCGGCTCCCCCCAGCCCCCTCCATGCTGAACCTCAGGGGGTGGGGGGTGGAGCGAAACACACACTGGTGAAGGAAGGAGGAAACCCCAGGTGAGAGCACAACAAATTATCTCTGTTCAGACTTCTGGAATCTGCCCCTCCAAAGTCCCCGCAGGTGTGATGGCACCCGGGTGCAGCACTGATTAGGAGCAGTAGAAATATCTGAGGGGCGACAGAGAGCAACTTCCTGCTGTGAAGAAGCTCCCTCCCTAGAGTACCAAAACACCATTAGCTTGCAAAGAGGGAGGAACAAGAGAGGCTTGCTGGGGACCTGAGCTGTCTTGTCAGGTAAGGAGCAAATGAAATCTGCCCTAGGAGAGCAGGGAGAGGTGGTATTTGCTCCCATGTGGTACACCTTTAGTTGTGACTGAGGGTTTATCTTTTACATTTTTTTTTGGTGGTGGGCAAAAGAGTGCAAAGGTGCAGCAGCCCTCCAAAGCACGAGACAGCTCCTGGGCCCACCTCCCACTTGCGAGCTTTCCCTTTTACAAGGGGTTACAAATCAAGCAGTGCCTGTTGGGTGCAAAGAGACACAGTGAGTCCATTACTTTCCACAGAGCACATGCTGTTTCTGTCATTTCTAACCAGCACCATGAGGGGAGTGAGTGGGAGATTCTTATTTCTGCAGTAATCTCTGTTTGTCCCCAGCAGAGACAAATGCTGACTGTATCCAAAAAATGGCAGGGGGAAGAAACCCAGTGCATCCTCCTGGCTGCATCTCCCTTCTCAGACTTGGGGGACTGGAGGAAGGACAGGGGACTTGGAAAATGTGCCTAAATTCATCCAAGAGCAAACTGCTATCCTCCCCTCCTGTAAGTTAACGAGAAGGGAGGAAAGATGTGTGCTGGGACTTGGAGTTTCCAGGACTCCTGAAAGGAAGTTGTAGTCAGGTGGGGGTCAGGCTCTTCTCCCAGGCAACTATGAACAGGACAAAAGGGCATGGCCTGAAGCTGTGTCAGGGGAGGTTTAGGTTGGATATGAGGAGACACTTCCTCATGGAAAGGGTGATTAGACATTGAAATGGACTGCCCAGGGAGGTGGTGGAGTCACCATTCCTGGAGGTGTTTAAGGAAAGATTGGATGTGGCTCTCAGTGACATGGTCTAGCTGATGTCATCATGCTGGGTCATAGACTGGACTTGATGATCTTAGAGGTCTCTTCCAGCCTCAGAAATTCTGTGATTCTGTGAACATTGCTCTCTTCTAGAGAGTTACAGCTGAGGTTTTGGTCTGGCCAAGTGGGGAGAGGCAATCTCCGAGAATGACAGTTCTTGGGTTAAACATGAATCTGCCTAAGAGGGAAAGTGGGTCAGGGCAGTGAGCTCAGCTCACTAACAGGTTAATATGATTCCTCGTTTAGTTGGAGCAGAAGGAAATTGTGGGCTGTGACTCTCATCATTCCTTTTGATCTGTCGTGATTGCTGCAGGCACTTGCTTCTTTCTGCAAGGATGGGATTCAGAGTCCCAAAAAGCTGCTGGTTAAATAAGGCAAGACTCCAGAGCAGTCTGGGGATGGGCCTGGGACAGCCCTTTCCCTCAGCAGGGGAGTGCTGAGGGAGGAGGTCCATTTTTAAGAGCAATCAGGGCATCCTTCCCCCCATGGCTCCCATTCATCTGGTCCCTCCCTCCCCAAAAGGCTCATCAGGGCCAAAGCACTGGCTTGTTTTGCACATCAGATGCTGCCTCCAGGCTGCAGCAGCAGCTCTCTGGGGTTCGCTACCATAGGCACCCAGCTATATTGTCCTGCAAAGGGCTGTGATGGATCCAGGTCTCACTCTCGCCCAGGAAGCAAAGGCACTGTGAAGGTCAGTGCTAAAATAAACTGTTTGCATCCCTGCTTCCAGCAGGGACCATCCAGGCAGGGGCTGGAGAAAGGGAAAGGAAAGCCATCCTTCCTTGGGCAGATGGAAAGGGATCTCTCCTGCTTGCCTAAAGCCCGTGAGAGGTTGGGCAAAGAGCATCATGGTGCTGGCATGTGGCACCAGTGCCTTTGCAGCCCAGGAGCTGTGAGTTTGTCCCACATGTGGCAGCTGCCCTCAAGCTGGCTGGTTCCAATGCAGGCACCGTGTCCTGGCCGCAGCTTTCTGCATTGCATGTCATGGCTGTGTGGAAGCTGTGGGGTTCACCTGCCCAAGCACTGGGCAGCGTGGGTCCATCTGTCCATCCATCCTGCCACTGCCAGGGCTTGCTGCGCAAGCTTTGGGGGGGTGGGCTGCAGCCATCCGAGCATCATTGGTTTATTTTGCAGGCGACTATGATAATTTTCTGCCTGCTGCACACTCTTTAATTAACAGCTCAGAGGATGTGGGGCGAGAGGCGTAATGAGCACTCCGTTTGCATATCAAAAGGCAGCATCATTAATATCCCTTCGTTCACAAGAGCTCTCTGAAGGCAGGCAGGTTGCAGGCAGGGCTGCTAGTGATGGAGGCTGAGGCTGAAAGCCCGGTTTGGTGTGCGAGGGGCTGCTATGCCGGAGGGAATGCGGGCTGCGTAGGTGTGCAGCTGGTTGGTGGTCAGGGAGTGGGCAGACGCAGCCTCCCACCCCGCGGTGGCAAGCAGAAGGGTTTTGCCAAGCAGGCTGGGTAACGGGACAGTTTCTAGGCAAAGGGGGAGCTCACTGAGGATTTTTGGCTAGGTTACCCAAATCCAGCAGCATCCCAGGATGCTCTGCAGCAACTCAAAGGAGCTGCTTGACTCTCCTGCTGAGCTGGAGATGTCCCCAGGCAACCCCTCACTGGCTGGTGCCAGTGGCCCTGGAAGGCTGCACTGAAGTGCACGATTGTTCAGATAAAGCTTATCCTGTTACCCGGGCTGTTTGTTGCCGTATGGCATTTGCACAGAGAAGTCCCTGTAGATCTCAATTTGGCCATGCTCAGCCAGCAGGATTAAATGTTCCTGTGCTTCTGTCTTCTGCAGGAGAAAATCAGCTACCCAGGTGATGGTTTACTTGTACACAAACACTCATCTTTCTCTCCTTAACTCTATTTTAACTAAATATAAAAATTTCCCAGGGAATGGGGCAGATAGCATGCCAGGGCATCCTTGGCTCTCCTTGCAAGTCCAGCTGTAGTGTGCTTACTGGGACCCCATCTTTGCCAGATTCCTGAGGGCTTTTTTTGTAAGCAAGAGGCTTGTTTTGGATACGTGAGTTAGCCTGTCTGTTTACCCACAGCCAACGGCTGAGCAGTCAGGCCCAGGGCAGACTGCTCCAGCAGGCACTTGGTTTCCCTACTGCAAAGCTGGGGGAAGTCTCTGTGGGCTTTGCAAAGGCCTAGGGTGAGGAATGCTATGTCCAGGCTTTCTCCTGCTCTGCTCCCACTTTTAGATCCTCTAGCTTCTGCGCAAACTATATTGATGTGTGTAAACTCACCCAGGTGGCCTCAAGGAGATGAGGAAGCAGCTGAAAGAATTTTCTCGCTTTTCATCCTCCCAGCTAGACAGGGATGTCAGACACTGAGGGATGCTGTAAGGGGCTGCATGCAGCTAAGCAGCAGACAAGTCAAAAGACCAAGGGGGGAAACTTAGTTGATAGAGGTGTAGTAAGCACCCAGAACTCTCCCTCCCTGTCCAGCTGGACTCACTTGGAAATGCTTTTTGAGGCAGTGGCCATGTCTGAGCAGAAATACATGTACTCCCTCAGCTGAAGAAACCCTGGCTCCCCTGACATGGCCTGGCTTGGCAGCAGGTATCTTGGCAGCGGCCAGGGGAAGGATGGGACAGGCTTTGTAGGGTACAGAAGGTCTGCTTTGGTAGCAGAGCACATTACCAAAGAGACTTCTGCTCCCTAAGTTCATTATCCATGCTACTAGTTGACATATTTCTGTGCTCTTCCTCTCAAATATTTTACAAAGGCCAACCGAGCAAATGTACACTTAAGTTGTGCATGTTGCAGGGCAAATTTACTATCAGAATCCTTTAAGCCAGTTAGAGGTGGAACAACACAATGATCAAATTAAGGGCACAATTAAGATTAAATTGATAGGTCTGGATGTTCAAGTGCTGAGTGAACACAGCAGGTAATCACATCAAACACTGAGGCTGATATTAGAAAGGATGACACCGTGTTCATCTTGGTTGTGCTGTGAGAGTCAAAGGAACAGCTGAATCACTTTCAGGTAGGGCTCCAGCCAGTATGGTTGGTGATGGAGCAAGGGGAGGAGCTGTGGGACATGCAGGTCCCTATGATCAAGCACCTGTTGCTAAGGGAACCTCCTGGTACCAGTTTTCCACCTCCTTGAAGCTGAAGCCATTCAGGTTGGGGTGGCATGGAGGTTCTACCAGACCATTTACCTCTTGGATTTGGCTGTCAAGAGGACACATGCAGAAGAGTAAATGTAGGTTTAAATGAGTATGAATTTGAAGAACTGTTGGTCAGGACCACCAAACACTTTCTTGGATTGACAGGTCTTTACAAGGTGTTGTGTATGGACACCAAGCACTTGAATTTTAGTATTTTCACACTGTCTAGTGAGCCAGATATGTGCTCCCTGGCATGCTGCCCTTCTCATTTGGCTGGGATCAGAGCAAAAAGTCCTTGTAAACAATCTTTCTTCTCATCCCAAAAGGTCTCACTTCATTCTCTAGAGGGTTTTTTGAACTTTGTTTTGTTATGTTTCTTCCAGCAGTACTGCTCTATCCATAGCTCTTTTCCTTGGAAAGGAAAGGAGCTGCTGCCCATGTACCAGCACAGGAAGGATGTATAGCTCACATGGGGCCCATGGTAGTTTTCAATTCACAGTAAGCATTGCTTTGGTGAGCAGGTGTCTGGGAGGGGGAGGCCAGGAGCTTCCTTCACTTACATAGCAAGGTCTTGGTATACCTCCTTTTTTGGAGATCACTTTCTTGAGGAGCATTTGGCAAATTGCATGCACAGCAGGAAGAAGAATTAACTGTGAGCATGACCCATGGCACATCTGACCAAACCCTGGGTGCTCCCAATATTCAAACTCAAAAGGAGGAGCCATTACAGTGCATGTTCCATGCAGGTGCTGGGTGTTCCTTCATCCTGTCCCTCATCACTGCCTGTTATTTACCTCTGTTCCTTCAGTGCCCCATTGCCTTTCCCTTGGAAGTTAGGAGCAGCCAGCCATGCTTATTGGCAGTGTTGGCACACACGTGCATGGCATTAGGTGGAAGAAGAGGCTCCTTTCCCATGCAGAGGAAACATAGAGGTCAGGGTGGCTGGCACAGCATTGCTGTTTGGGGAGAAATCCTGACCATCCTTGGATTTTTGCCAGAAGAGTTTAATTGAGTTTCCTCGGGGAGAAGCATTTCCATCTAATTCAGCTCTTAATTAACCCCATGCACCCCAAAGAGGCTCTGCAACCACTTGTAAATTAAATATGAAAAGTGTTATTTATCTAGGAATAGCAGCCTAATGGCTGCAGCTCTGACGTTTATAGTTGCTAATGATGATGGATCTGAGAGAGAAGTTGGGAAGGGAGTGGAGGGGAAGAGTTTCTTCTCTCTTAAAAGATACAGAGCAAGATGAGTAAGGGCCATGTTCCTGGGGCACAAGTGGACTCTTTCTTCCTTTGACTAAAAATGAATGTGAAAGGAGCACGGGGAGACTGGAGGAATATATTCTTAGTGTATTAACTGGCATCCTATACTGTGTTTGGCAAGATGAGCTGGGGGACTGATGTTACTAGGCTTGTGGGAAAGAGGAAAGTTGAATTGCTTGCTGCAATGGGACATAATTTTACAGCTGTTAAAAGCCAAAGAGACATTCCAGGAGCCTTTTGACTTTTCCCAAGGAGAGGGTGAAGGGGGAAGGTGCCAATGGCTGACACTTGCCTCTCACCCCTGCAAACCCTTCTCTGAGCTTGAGTTTCACCCCCAGCAGGATGACTACAGGGTTCACTTTCTTGACATGGTCTCTATATGTTGGCGTCAAAAAACCCCACATCCACATGCAGAGCCACCTTTGTGGGGCTCAGAGGGGAGAGAAAATACAGGAGAACAGCAGGTTAGGACTGGGATGTGCTGAGGCTGGCTGGGAAGCAGCCAGCACAGCCAAGGGGCTGGGGTTCCAGGGCTGCATGTGAGCCAGCTGGTGTTGGAGCAGCCCCAGGAGCCTCTGGCTCAGCATTTTCCTTAAAGTTTTCCACTTCCTATATTATCTTCACTCAAAGGTTTTGTCCTGTTTTGTGAAGCTGTCAACCTTTCCAGTGAGCATGAGGGCTGAAGCCGGCTGCCTGCCTTCTCACCTGGGGAGGTTTCTTCCTGGCACAGATGGAGGGTATTCCCAGTGTGACATTCTCCTGGAGCTCAGCATGTCTGCTGCTGCCAGGAGTGCTCATGGGTACACAGTTGGCACTTGGAAAAGGATGGGAATGGGATAGTGTAGATGGGGTGCTGTGGGCCAGGCTTGGGACAGTTCCCCTTCAATGGGATACTCTGTGTGAGAAGCCTTAGGACTGTCAAAAGTTTTCAGGCACAAGGTGCCAAGGAGGAAAGTTTCTGCTCCTGAGAGCTTTCCTTATGCCACCCTCCCATCAGATATTCATCATTCCCTTCAGTGGAGCAGTATTAACTCTCATAGCAAGCCCTGGACAGGTAAGAGCTGTCTCACTGCCTCTGGGTTGATGCAGGGTCCCCTCAGCAGTGGCTGGGGCAGTGAGGCTTGCAGAGTGGGCACAGGGTAACCCAGTCCCCATGGCATCTGGCAGAAGCCCCAAGCACAAGGCTTCCCATCCCTATCACAAAACGTCACTGGTAATAGTGATGCTCTGGGTTTCTTTAATATCTATGTGTATATCTAATCCAGCACTGAATCTCGCTGAGTTTCTGGTGTCAAACAGCAGTTTCCTAGGGGAAAAACCACCGTCATTTAATCTTGAATCAGTTGAAGCATCATTTTCCTGCCTCATCCCTGTGTTTCACCAAACAGCTTCCTGTTCTGCTAGGCAGCAGGGAAAACTGGGTTTTCCCATCTTCTCTCTGACACTTATTATTTTGTAAGTCTGCCCTGTGCCTCGCTGACATTGGCTCCCTCCCCATTGTTCAGGCTCCCCGCTCCTCTCAGTGGCCCCCCTGCAACCCTACCGTGCTCTCCCTGCAGCCTCGTGGCCATCTCTGTGCTACTTGCCACATTGCACCCGACCCTTCTTAGCTGCATCGAGCCTTCACTGGCTGCTGCTGTGCCTTCTTCAGGGCACATGGACTAAACCATTCCCAGGGCAGCTCCAGCCTCCTCTGGGGATGGTACTGAAACCCTCGCAGGTTTACAAACCCTACAAGTTTTATGCTGCAAGGTGCATTTCTTTGCATTTATCAGTATCGATACAATTTGTCACTGCAGTACCCATCCATACCATACCTTTGGGATGCTGAAGCTCCTTGCTGTCTCCCATGCTTATGAATCACCTGAAGAAGTTTGAGCTCACTTCCATCTCCTGCCTCTGCTCCTCTGCCCAAACCATCAATAACACCCATGTGCAGCAGGAAGCCCAGCACACATCCCGACTTCACCACTGCTAATCTTTTGCTGTTATAAACCCCCATAATTTAACCTCTCTGCTTTGGGACTCCTTGCCACTTGCAGGAAAAGACTGTGCCTTTTGCTCCCCAGCTAATTAGGGCTTTTTAGTAGTTGTCTGGACAACCTTTTGTTGGAGGAGCTCTAAATAAATAGCCATTTTGTTGATCTTCATGTGCTGCTGGGCTGATACGTTCAAGGAAATCTAGGAGATTAGTGAGAAACAGTTTCCTCTGAGATATGCACACTGGGCTGTATTATGAGATGTTCTGTTTTTAATTATCATTCCAATCAATTTGGTGCACACAGATGTGCAATTTACTGATCTGTAATTCCCCAAATTACCCCTGGAGGCTTCATTTTTATTGTCAGTGTAACATTTGCTATCAACTATCTGTTTGGGGTTTTTTGGGGGGGAGCAGGGGGGTGGGGGAAGATTCTCTTCTTGTTGTGTATGGTTTGTTTTTTTGTTTTTACACCTTTAGCCATCTGCTCTCCAGAAATCCATTTTGGCTCATTTTTTTTCTCTCTTGTTACCTGCTGTAATTTCTTGTTGCCAGGTGAGATTGTGACTCTCCATTTGAAAGTACCCCTGAGTGCCTCAACCAAGCTGCAGGAACTTGGAGTTTGTTCTGAGCTCTGGCAGCTCTGTGGTCAGACCCTTTCTGCTATAACCATGTCTGGGTTCCCCACCTTAGCAGGCAGAATTAGTGCTTGTACACACATTCAGGAGGTTCTGAGGAAGATGAACATATTGTAAGTGCCCTCTTTACAGAGATACATAATCACCCATTGTAGGGGGCTGCCAGCGTGAGGTGGCTCACAAGACTGACACAGACAGACCCTCATGGGGAGGGAGGTGGTTGGCTGCATCTCCTTAAGGAGACACAATTTTCTCTCAAGAAATGGGAGAACAAAGCCAAGAAATGTAGTGGGATGGGGGAGTCTGCATGTGGCTGGTGAGCCTGCTCTGCTGCATGGGGCACATTCCCCATGGAGCAGGTGCCAGCCTGGCAGACCTCTCTCTTGGCTATCCCTGGTCTTGATCATGCCCCTGCCATTCAGGGAAAGCCTCTCTGCATCCCAGTTCTGCATCTGTGTCCCCAGGGCATCCTGGCCCCAACCGGCTCTCCCCATACACCCCCACTGCACAGCTCACTGGCCACGTGCTTATCACTGCCATCCTCCAGCATGTGCTTCATCATGTGCTCCTGGGATGTCCTGGGTCCCATGGAGTGCTGCAGCCTTCCTCTGCTTACACTCTGTGCGTTCTTAATTATTAATAACAAATCCTTCTGGCCCCACTCTGACATAAGGAGATGCAGATGAGCTTTTAGTCCCCTGGGGGGGGTCAAGGCAAGAGACATTGGGGAGCTTAAAATCCAGCCCTTGTGATGATGGGGGATCTGGGCTGCCAGTGCTGCAGGGGACTGACAGAGAGGGAGCTTTAACAAGCAAAGCGACCTGGCAGTGCGTGCTAGGCTGGAGATAATCTCCATTTAATTCTCTTCCAGATAATCCAGTCTCAGATGTGGTCCCATGTTCCCTGATGCCTTAATCCTATTGCCATGGAGCCTGTTTAATGGGGAAGCTGGTGAGGGCTCCTGTGAAACATCTTGGGACATCCCCCTAGCTCTTTGTCTTCCTATTTTTCATCCCCTATTCCTGCCTGGCACAGATCTGGCACTGAAATACCCCCTTTCTCTCTGTGTAGCCTCTTCCTAGCTCTCCTTTCTCCTTTCTGGCTGAGACCCTCAGCTACCCAGAATAGAGGAGCAGGCAGGGAAGGAAGATTTGGCTCCCAGATACATTCACTGGGAAGCTGAGAAGTGATCTGGCAGTGTAAGCTAGACGCCAGTCTTGCAAGCCTTGTTCTGCTTTGGAAAGGGGCAGCTGTGATAGGTATGGTGCAGAGGGGGAGAGCAGAGCAGCCTTCCTTTTGCCCTGGCTTTCAGGTAGGACCCTGGTGCATGAGGAAGCACCCAGACAGGAGTGATAAGAAGGTTGCTGAGAGGGGAATCTGGGCTATAGAATTCAAAGTGAGGTCTGATGGAAAGGGAGATGGATTGATGGTACAAGATCTCTTAGGCTGATTTGCCATGCTGAGCCTCTCCGACTCATGGTCACAATGAGCTGTGTCCCCAGGGTCAGTAGTGGATACAGGTGAAGGAGAGGGGATGCCGGTCACTGAGCCCTTTCTGTGTGTCCATAGTTACTCAGGGCAAGTGATGAAAGTCAGTTTTAAGGTAGATCTTTACTCTCTGTTAGGAACAGTCTTTTGCTTTTACCTTCCTGTAGGACAAGCAGAAAGCAACTGTGCTGTGCTGCAGCCCTGCTGCCACCCTCACTAGAGAGTGAGCAGGTTGCCCATCCTGGGGCCAAAGCAGAGCCACCTGGGCTGGGTCCTCACTTTGGTTACTTGGGAGCACAGCCATCCCTCCAGCACTTCCTTGCAGCTCCTGCTGGTGCTTACATGTGTTTGCATTTGTATTTCCAGGGGAGTGGGGTTGGAAATGTTGACCCTGGGGATGCAGATACATGTTCATGCTACTGAGGGTTACCTGAGCGGTTTTCTTGGTTGCCCAGTGATTACTCTGCAGCTTGAAACCTTCCTTGGGTTCTCTTTGCAAGGCATCTGTGTTAGCTTGGCTGGGGCATGCTGGCCATGTCTCCTGGTGACTTGCCAAGGCTTGCTGGGTTGCTGCCAGCCCACAGAGGACTCTGACCCTCCTTTGTGGCTGTAGAAGCTATTTGTTCATGAACAAGTTGTTCCTGGGAGGCATGCAGTCAAGCAATGTGGTCCTCTGGAGACATGAGCTGTGCCTGACTGACAGCCCGCACTCCCTTGTTGGCTTCTCACTGTCTTCCTCTGAAAAGCCTGGTGAGGCTTGGATGCTGCCGTGCCCTGCAGGTTCCCAGTGGGAACCTTCACCTCCTTCACCCCCTGCTGAATTTGGGAGTGAGAGCACAGATGTTCAGCTCCTTGGAGCCAGACAACAGGGAAACAACCTGTTCCTGTTCCTCTTCATGCTTCTCTGGGCTGACACTAAGGGCAGATTCAATCATTTTGGGCTGGGAAAGGAAGCAGAAAGGTGAAGTGTCCTGAATTGTCTGGAAAGGGCCGTGTCTTTTCTGCATTGCCCATTGTCCCATGTCCCATCCTCAGCAGGAGCAAGGCCATAGAGGAGAAAGGATCCCAGGGTAGTGGGAGTGCAGGCTCCAAGTGGTTCCTGACATGCTAATCAGCTTTTCCTGCAGTGCCTCTCCTCAGCTCTCCAGCAACGCTTGCAGAGCTGGAGCCCTACAGAGGTCGTGGGTGGCTCTGCTAAAATCTCCTCAGCTCTCCAGCAGCGCTTGCAGAGCTGGAGCCCTACAGAGGTCGTGGGTGGCTCTGCTAAAACCATCTTTTGAACCTGAAGTTTTTCAGGGAGACACTTCATCTTTCTCTGTCGCATGCATATTCAGCCAGAGAAAGTGCTGTTCCCCTAAGGTGAAATGCTAGGATATTAATTTTCTGAAGTTCTCGATAAGCTATTGAAGATTAATTTTAGGGAAAGCTGGGGGATATGATGGATTGGAGCCCAAGCCTGCTTAAATATGCAATATTAAAAATTGATCGTTGTCTCTTCTTGTCATACACCCTGCCCCAGTGTCTGGGGCAATCCCACAGTCTGACGGAAAGCTAGGAAAATGCTCAGTAAGTCCTATGCCCAGCTGAGTGCAGATTTTAATAACTTGTGTTGCCTTTGTTATTTTTAAAATCACTTTTATGAGTTTGTTTTGTTTAATGCCAGGCTTTCATCTGTGGATTGGCAGCTGGTAGCTTGGGAATCCTCTGTCTACTGGGCTGAGATGTTGCTGCCCAACATACCTGCCTCCCTGTCCTTCCTGCCAGCCCCTTCTGTGGGGATGATGCTTCGGGTGACCAAGGAGCCATGATGAGGACAGCCCATGGTGGGGTGAAGAGTCTTGGCCAGGGAGGTCAGCAAGTGCAGGGGACTGGTTCATCCTGGAATATATTTGGACCTGTTGTGTTCCTTAGTAATTTATCACCAAGACACTCTCTTGGGTTTTACCTCACATAATAGGGGCAATTAATGCCCTTGCATCAGCATGGCATTGTAAGCATCAACTCTGATGCTTCTCACTTGCAAAGAAACAACAAAATCTTATCAAAATGTGGTGCTCATCAAAGTAGCGATGAACTCTTACAGGTATTTTCGAGGTTGGTTGCAAATTTAAGGTCCCTTGTCAGTGTAGGGCCCAAGATGTCACTACGGGGGCACTTGGAAACAAGAAAGTTTTGTGGGCTTCCTCTTCACCCCCATGTGGCTGAGGAGCATTGAGGTAAAGTCCACCTGATCCACTTCGATCAGAAAGCTGATGACATTTTTTTCCCCTTCCCTGCAGTTAATGACTGTGGGAGCAGGGAGCTGCTGGTATTTGCATTTCACAAAGAGCTGCAAGGGGAGAAAGCGGGTCCCGCAGAGGGTTCAGGGAAAACAAGAGACATGGCATAATCTGGCATCAAGCTTTTCTATCAGAGTTTAGTTTTCTGTGAAGCTGCACAGATAAGCAGCATAGTGGTGTGGGGAATACTGCAGTGACTCATGGGCTATAACCCTTTTCAGGGCCAGTTGACCACTGGCCATGCCTTTGACTTCTGTCAAGGGTGACCTAGTTGTATCTGGGCTGCAGAGGCATGTGTGCAGTGCCCGAAGGGGTGGCAATGTGACCCCTTTCACATGCATTCCCCTGCAATGGGGTTAGCACAAGGAGCCATAGTTGAATACAGAAGAGTAGTGCACTTGAGCAAAGAGCAATTATTTGCCAAAGGTCCAGTCTTCCCTGATTTGCACTTGGGCTGTAGTAGCACTTGTCCTAATGATTTATCCGTGCTCCTCATCGCAGCAGGCTGACAGTGAGGGATGAGTGTGTTTCTGCAGCTCCCAGGGGTGTGTAGGCTGTGATCAGAGCACCGTGCCCCTTGTTAGCAGCCCCTGTAAAGGGATGTGTTCCAAACAGCCTGGCCAGTCTGAAACTGATGCCACCTGGCCTCCACAGCTGATTGCAGCCACCTCCTCTGCATCCATGTCCAGAGGACCAGAAATGGGGAAGCCCAGTAGAAAGCCCTGATGAGGGGAGGAGTGCACTAGCAGCATGTCCTAGCTTGAACAGACAATAAAAAACCTATCCCAGGCAGTTATATGCTGACCTGCATGCCAAGGAACAGTGACACACTGTTTCCCTCCTACTGACACTGCTGATGGTGCAGGTGGCTCACATGGTCACCACTGCTGATTTTGCTTGCACCCTATTTGGAGGTTGGATTACCAGGGTGGTGGCCACAGCCGTAGTGTGAAACCCAACAGTGATGCTCACTGCTGGTTTTAAGATGTGTGACCCAGGGGAGCATGAGGGATCTGAGCACCTCTCAAAACCCTTTGAGAGGGACTTAGAGGTGCCCCAAATGAGCAAGGACCACTTCCAGCCCTCACCAAGGACTTCAGAGAATTCTGGAGAACTGTTGTCACACCTGGGTACCACACATATGGGTCAGCCACGCTCGTGGTCTTGGTTAGTTTGGTTAGTCCTATACAAAACTGAACTTGGACCCAAAATGTGCCAGCTGGCTTGAAGCAAGTACTGAAGGATGATGCTGGGCATGGATGTTACACAGGCAGTGGTTACAGGCCACTAGTTCAGGATAGAGCATTTTTATGATTACATTTAACAACGTAACAGAACGGTGCTCTATAGCGTGACCTCCTCGATACCTGGCAAGTTGTGCAGGCGTGCTAATGATGTGCTCTCGTACAGATAAAACTGCCTTTGAGCACCCTGCAGAAATACCAGCTCCGTGTTCATGTTAGCAGCTGTGGGACTGAGTGCAGCACTGTTTCCCACCATTGGCAAGGCCAAGGAAAGGAAAAAAAGACAACAGGAAAGGGTGAGGATTGGGGTGGGAAACATTCTCACCAAATGCAGTTTTATTTCTGTGTTAAAAATTTATGCAGCCCTTCATTTAATATTTATCAAGTGAGTGTCTTGGTGATAAATTACTAAGGAACACAACAGGGCAGCCTTGCTGCTCATGTAGGAGTGCCCAATGGAGCTTGGAGCTACCCTTGCTTCCAGTCTGCTCACACCCTTTGTCCATCTTCCCTAGGTAATAGGTGGGTTTGTGGGATGGATAGGGATCTGGGAAGGGGGCTCTGCACTTTTTCCAGCCATCTGTCAGGGTGTTTGGACTGAGCTGCTTTCTTCCTTCTACCTCCAGTGTTTGGAGAGGGGCTGACCTCTCACTGTCTTCTGTGAGCCATCAAGTGCTGTGACAGACCCTGGACTGGGATCACAAGGGGTTTCCAAAGGTATCCTGCAGCACCCACTGGGGACAAGGGAAGTAGGAGTCCAAGTGAGACTGGCAAACTGTAAGGAATACTTCTGGTTGAATTGGGGCTGGGCTGCCATGGTCTAAGACAATGAGCATTTCAAGGTGACCTGAGCATCCTTTGAAAACTGGGCTGGATCAATGCAATCAATCCTCCTGAATCATTTCCTCTCTGTCAAAGCATGGAGCCAAACTCCTGAGCTCACAGGCAGCCCATCAGCCTCATGCCAGTGTGTCCCAGCAACCGTCTGGGAGCCCAGGGACTCCTGCTCAGGAGAAGGGAGCCCCTCCTGATGGATGGGGAACTCTGGAACCCTTCCAGCTTCTTGCTCCAGCTCCTTGCCGGTGTGCCAGAGCTTGCACTCCTGGGGGAAGAGATGCAGGGCAGTGTGGGGCGGCTGCCTCAGGTGCTGGGGGAAGCACATCCCATCCACACTGCTTCCCCATCTGCAAGATGAATTTTCTGGCCTGGAGCTGTGGTGCTGGCAGGGGAAGTGGGTGGCCATGACCTATTAACCGAGCTCTGTCCTGGACCTCGCACACAGCAGCCATCCATCTCTAATTTTTCCTGCTACTGCTGCAGGTGTCACACCTGCAGCCAGCACAGCAGTGAAAGCACTGGAGTAGGCAAAATATTGGAAACTACCTGCGTTTCACCTACAGAGTCTACAGCTGCTCTGGACAGGGTTAAATGATGCTTCCCTAGTGCATTTCAGGATCATTTGCTCCCTTGCTTAAGCTCCCTAACTAGGCCCAGGGAGGCATCGAGGGAAAGGACAAGGTGGCCGAAAGCAATTTCAGCCCTTCGAAAGAAATAACTGGCATGTAGCAGTGACAGGAAATTGTGCAATTAGTACAACAGGGCAATGTCAACAAGCTCTTAATGCCAGTTGTTATGGCAACACCAGGGAAAGCAGTGTCAGTGCTGGAAAAATCGAGAGCCTGAGAAATAACAACAGCAGCAGCCGGGACAGCTCTGGCTTTGCTTGTGGGGGTCCAGTGCGGGCAGCATCCTGGCAGCAGCATGGGGTCATGGCTGCCACCTCAAGGAGAGCACTGTGCTGGGGAGATGATGGGCAGAGGTAGGCAACCTTGTCCAGTAAGGGAGAAGCAGAAGCCATCAGTAAGGACTGGGAGAAGCTTTCCCACCTGCAGCCTCAGGATGCTCTTCCCTGTGGTGCTGCCCTGTGGCATCCCTGGACACAAGCGTAGAATGACTGAGAGCTGGCAGCCCATGCTTGGCTCGTTATGCTAATAAAGTAGCATCGAGTGAGTTGCGTGAGAGAGAATATTGAGTGGTTTATCTGCTAGCAAAAATATGGTGCTTTGGGTCTTGCAGGGCACTCTCTAATCCCAGGCAAACATATGGCTAGGCATGTTGACAAGGTGTGTCTTCTATGGTTTTGTGGGCAGCTGGCTCCTTTGCATTCATGCTAGACATGGCCAGGCCTTTGTAGCCTCCTGTGTGTCCCTACTTTAGCCTAATCACCATGCCCACAGGAGGGAGGTGCAGGGGAGAAGAGGGAGGCAGAAGGCTGCCCTGGAAGCCATTCAGTCCCTGCCTGAGCTATGTTGCAGCCGTGTGTGCACCAGCCTGTGCACCCTGACCCACTGGCTAGGCTTTTCAGATTGAGCCCAGACCTGCCTGGTGGTGGCTGAGCTGAGGCTGTCCCCCTTTAGTGTCACCAGATCAGCTCTGCACCCCTGGCTCATCTCTGGCTGGATGCTCATCTATCTGGAGGGGCTGTGATTTGTGGGGTGCACATGGAGTCTGTGGTACCATGGGTGAGAGACATTAATGCTGGAGCTCAGGGAGTTGGCAAGACTCTGCCATGCATTCCAATAGAAAGGTGGGGAATGTTTCAACACACACAAAATGTGCCTCTTGTACCCTGTCCCAAATATGTCAAAATGGAAAGGATTTGATTTCAGCTTACTGGGGTGTACAGGGATTCCCTTCTTTCCTCTCTCTTGTGCTTCTCCAGCCAGGGCAAATCCCTGCAGCAGGGTTACCCCAAGAGCCATCCAGACTCCTCTATGGTTATGCCCTCTGGTTCACCCCAGCATGAGCTGGTGTATTCTTTTTCAGCGTTGGTATAGTTCTCTCGGTACAAAATTTGGTGTCTACAAAGCTAAGCAAAGGATTCAGGTTACTCCTAGCTCCCTTTTGTGTAACGTTAGATCTTTTCTGGGTAAAAAAAGCCTTTGCAGTAGGAGCAGGAAAGACTGCAATGCTTTCAGAGAGAGGCAGGGCTCCCAGAGTCACAGAGAGCATCATCCCTTGCAGCTCAGCCCTGTCATTACAGGGCTGCAAAGTCTGCTCTAAGGCTTCAGAAGCCAGGGGTGCAACCAAGACTATGATACAACAGCAGGATGCCTGTCCAAGGGAAGCTGCTGCAGCATACTTGTGGAAGCTAAAAGCATCTGGCTTCAAAGAGAGAAACATTCTGAGTCCTTTGGAAAGAGCTGAGTGACGGGAGGATCAAAGCGCTAGAGAGAATTGTGTTTTGTTTAAAACTGAGGTCTTACAGCAGCTTTTGAGAGAATCTTAAGAAAATGTAATCGGATCTCTTAGAAAACAGCAATGTGAGCCTTGCAGCTGGTACAATGAAGAAGAGCGAAGAACTCTGCGTGTCATTTGTGAAATGTTATTGCCCCTGTAGCAATAGTTGAGTTAGTCATTCAAGTAATGTAGGATGTTGGTGACTGAGCTTTTGAATGTGAGGGGGTGATTTTCTGCCAGCTGAGAGCTCTCTGTTGTGCTTCCAGCTGGCCAGACGGTAACACCTTTCCTTAGTCCACAAAGCATCTTGCCATGGGAATGCTCTTATTGATTTTGCTGGAGCAGTTCGCAGAGCAAACACTGTAACGTGTCTGTAAAGAGGCACAACTGAGTCTGCTGAGGAGGGAGCTTCTGTAAAGCTAATGAGCTCCTAATGAATGTGGCTGATTACCTGATGCTCTTGCCTGTAAATGCAGTAGCAGCGTGTGTGCAATGGCAGATGACTATAGCACCACTTTGGAAAACCTCTAGTATTTTCCAAAGGTGGAAGAACCATCAGGTTCTTCCTTCCTTCACAAAGGTGGCAGAACCATCAGGTCTCTGCACTTCTGGACCTCGTGGGGAGCAATGTGGTCTGTGAGTCCACCATGAAAATTGGAGTCAGGTGCCGGAGCATGATGGCACAGTGCAGGTGTGTGGGGGAGGAGTTGTGCTGCCTCTGTGCCCTCCTGCAGCTGCTCTGGATTTCAGAAAGGAGAGACTATTCCAGGGAGGTAACAGAGAGTGTTGATGAGGTGATTTATTATCCCAGCCCACCTGCAAGAAAACATCTGGAGAGCTGCAGCATGACTTTCCTTCCTGCCCGACTCAGTCCTTGCTGGGGACCACAGTGAGCATCCCATATTGCCTGTGGGCATTTGGCGTCTCACTGGTCTCCTGTGTGGGATCAGAAGTGAGGCAAGAGCGATCCCATGTCTCACCCTGACCCCCTGGTCCATCTCATCTCTGCTTTCTTCCTTCTCTTCATCTGTTTGTGCCTATATCCCAAGTTACCTGCTGGGGTTATTTATGATTGAGAGAGGGAGGCTTTCTCCCTTTCCCACTGAGCGTGGCCACACTCCAGCATGTGCTGAGCAGCAGTGGACAGGAGACACTGCAGCCATTCCAGAGGTAAGGAGATCCCATCCTTGATCCTAGTGAGGGACTGAGAACAAGTCTCTGATGCCATAAGCAGCCCTGTGATACCTATCCCAACCTGTGGGAAATAGGTCCCATCATCTTCCTCCTGAAGACATTGGGGATGCACTTCCTTACATCTGCACCAACTCTCCAGTCTGCATGACTAAACACTAAAGAAATTGTCAGTTTTGGAACACAGCCTGTTTGACTTCCTGAAAGGTCTACTTTGGGCTGACGTCATTCTTCTCTGGTGGGAATAAGGTGAGGGTTGGAGAACATGTGTGACAGAAATGTGGGCAAGAGAATGGCATACTAGCAATGCAGGAGGTGGTGATCTCACTGGTGATCCCAAGTTCACCTACTCCCTGGCTCACTTGGGCTCTCTGCGGGAAGGAAAGGAGGAAAAACCTTTATTAGAGTGGTTAATCCTTCCCCAGAAATTCCTGTGCTCCTATTGCCTGCTCTTCTCTCAAAGAGAGCAACCTTGCAGTGGTCAGCACTCTCGGTGTGCTGCTGGGACACATGGATGGTGAAGGTGAGTGTGGCAGAAAGCTCTGCTCTGCTCAGATATCTGATGCCTACTTGTGCTTGACTCTTAAGGCCAGGAGAGGTCAGAGGTATGGGAAAGCTGAAACGTTGGAAAGGGCTTGCTTCTTCTCTGGTAGGGAAATCTCAACAAGAGCTTTTGAATATGAACAATTACACTTTGGGCAGAGGAAGAATGTGCAGAGAGCACCAGAAATAGGACATAGGACAGGGCCTGTTGCCCTGGGGATTTTGCACTCTTCTGTGAAGTTGTCCAGTCTGCAGTAAATCTGCAAATCAGGGGAATGATATCTCTGAATCACTGCCTTCTCAAGGGCCAGGAAGCACAATGTGAAAATATACAGTGGAATTGTGCACCCAGTAGGACTTCTCTTAACAAATGCTGCAATGAAGGAGAAAGAAAGTAATCTGATTTATGCACCACAATGTATTTTAGCCTCCCTGCTTTTGTTCCTTTGAGGCACACAACCTGCCTCCCTCTCCTTCCTCCAGTGGTCAAGGTTTCTGATGTCCTGGATTTCCCTCTTGCTTCAAGTCCCTTGATCAGCCAAGGCTGACCTCACATCTTCCCTCCTTCCTCCAAGTTGTAATTTGGATGATGACTGTAGGCAGCAGAGAGAACACATGCCTTCTCCCAGCCCTGTTCCTCAGCGGTGTAAGTTTAGTTCCTGCAGCTTCCCCTCACAGTCTTCTTGCTCCTTGGCCATACTGAATACATACCATTTATGTGCTGCCTCCTTTGATTTCTACAGAGAATTTTTTCTTTGCCAGCAGTGATGTGTCTGATTTTTCTCACATTGCTGTGGCAGCTTTGGAGCTGTTGAGATCCCTGGAGACTCAGCAAGTCTTCAAACAGTCAGAGGAGCTGAGATCCAGTCTCCTGAGACATCTGAGCACAGCACAGCATCAGCTTTTTGATACAATGCTATCAAGACATTTCTCTGTATTTCTTTTTTTTTGCAAATCAATGGAATGGAGATGGTTTCCCTCCTGCTGTTGTTGTGGGCTGTTGGAGAAGGAGGTGTTTTCATTTCAGCTCTTAAGTCAAAGAATAGAGGAGGAGGAGAAGGTAGGGGAGAGGAGGCAGAAAAGAAACATCAGAGAGGACAATAAGGGAGAACATCTGCTCACAGTTTTTCCATAGGGTTGGCCCTCTCTAAGCTGTAGGAGGAGCAAAGGGCAGTTGCCAGGTGCTGGAAAGCAAAGGGCAAGTGGCTGGAGGTGAGTAATAGCAAACAGGGTGGATAGAGAGGCTGCAGGGGGCTACGACATGTCAGGGAGCCCAGCAGGTCCTTTGCATCAACAGACAGCAAGAGTTGACAGAGCTGAAGGAGCCAGCTGTCTTTGCTGAGCCTCTGACCAGATGCCTTGGTCCTTTGGCCAGTGAATTGGCCCCTCGGCTTGGGAGCAACTTCAGCCAGTGCTTCCCAGGTCCCAGTCTCAGCTCTTGTCCTGGAGCACTCTCCATCAGAGACTGCCATGGGAATAGAACTGCTCAGATATGGGAATGCTTTAGGTCATCTAGATGAAAACCAAAATTGCCCCCAGATAGTAGATGCCAAGCAGCTGGGCCCAGAGCAGGATCTGGCCCCATATTGCCTTGGGTTACAAGGTTTGGGGTTATTAGCATAGAAAGTATCATTGGCACATGGTACCCTTCACAGAAGAAATCCTCCCCTCCTGCTTGGCTCAGATCTGATCTGCTGCCCCGATGGAAGTTCCAGAGTCTTCTGCAAGAATCTGATCCTTCCCAGTTCTGTTTTGCCTTGATTGGATCTCTGCCCCAGTAAAAGCGCCTTGAAGTCAGAGCCTTACTGAAGCCCTCCAGGCATGCCATGTCCACACAGATTTTCCGTATTTGCTCCTTTGGTGTGTCCCTTGGCACCACTGGGATGTGGGATCCTCAGCTGGGCTGTTGATGTCTCAGTAGAACATCTCAACAGGGATCTTGCCTTTACTTGGAGCTGGCTGCAGGTATGGTGCCATTGATAAATGGGCCCTCAAAAGTCTCACTGTAGATTCAGAGAGTGTGTCAGCTGTTACTACCCATATTTCCCATACTTCTTCCCTGATCCCATGTGCATACTCTCCTCCAAGTTCCCTTTCTGCCCAAAGCACAAATTCATTTTGAATTAATCTATGGATTCCTCTGGCAGCTCAGGGCACCCAGACTCTCCTGCTCCATCCCTCCATGAGAGGGAAGGGAGTGATGAAGGATGCTGGCAAAGCATGGCACTTCCCCCTCCTGCCTCTCTACACTTGATCCCAGCATCACCTTGGGAGCAGACACTCCTACATCCTCACCATAGAGGGTCTAAGAGGCTTTTAAGCCTCCCCCCCTCCCCCGCATATACATGCATTCAAGTCTCCACTAATCCCTGATGCCATTTAATAGCAAACCCAGCAAGGACTGGGCAAAACTTGCAAGTCATTAATTCATCTGGAACGATGAGCTAATGAGAGGAAACTTGTGAGCTTCCCTTCCCACTCCTGGTTGCTCAGTGCATATTAATCTTTGTGAGCACATGTGCCAGCAGCATCCCCAACAGCTGAGCACGCTGCTGCATGTTTGCTTTATGGGCCATTGTTCCTTGTGCCCAAGACCTCTGCTTGACTTGCTATAGTTCTTCCCAGTGAATTTGTTCCAAACCAGATGATTTATTGGCACATGGAGACCAGGAGATGTCAGGGGGAGGCTGTGCACATTAATGAAGTTCCTGTTAGCACTCATGCTGTCGCCTGGGCAAGGGTACAGCAAAAGGCCTCAATTCCTCTTTGCCTGGTGGGACTGAGCGTGGTCCCACCTTCTGCAGATGGTGAGGGCCTCTGGGGTATTCATTTGACCAGCTGGGCCAGATGATGGCAATTCAGCTGCTAGGGGGTGATGCTAGCTAGCATCACTGAAGTGTCATTAATTCTGAGTGCCACCTGGGGGATAAAGGGGAGTTTGAATACAGAGGCTGTAAAACTCTCCTGGGTGAATGCATACATCTTGGTTTGAGCTCTTCGTGCTTTCCCAGTCATATACCTCCTAAAAATATTCCCATGGAGCCACAAATTTCTGTAGAGTAACTGTAAGGCTGCTGACAAGGGGCTCACTTTTCTTAGTTACGCTTAGAAATAGCACACAGCACTCTTGGGACCCGTTGACCCCCCACATGTAAACCACCAACCTGCAGCTTGTAGAGGAGGGAAATGAGGGGCAGCATGATGATTTCCACCCAGATGGAGCTGTGTACACCAAAAGTGATGGGGCAGGCTATTAGTTTTAAAACTGCTGCCTGCCATTATAAACCTGGCACCATCTGGCCAAGGGCAGCATAGTCCCTGGGATACTGGCACCATCCCAAGGGGGATTGAGCAGCTGTCCCATCCCTGTCAGGTTCTGGCACAGGACAAGTCTCTGTGCATGGTGGATTCCCAGTGCACACTGTCTACAGCATGGCTTTCAGTTTATCTTCTCACTGTAATTGTTTGATTTCTCTTTAAAGGAAAATTTCAGAGGGCTTGGTCAGTAGGTTAGTGGCTGTTGCCACTGGAAGGACAACCACTGGTTTACAGCCAAGGTTGGGGGACAGAAGCGAGTGTGGTTTGATGCCATCAAGCCACAACCCAGTTTTAGGTTTGAGCGTGGGAGGACTCTGCTTCTTCCTTAAGCTCAGATGGCTGCTGTTGCCTGAGCTCTAGGAGCAGGATGTATTTAAATATTACTGCTAATTGAGAGTATTTTAGGTCTGCATTTCTCCTAAAAATTAACTCTCTTGATTTGAAAATCTAAGTCGAGGCATAAAATTACCATAGGTTAATAAACCCCGCATAAATATAAGTACTGGCAAAATGCAGTGTTTGTTGCTCAAAAGTTAATGCTAAGCCAACAACTGAGGAGGCACCCAAAACCTGGAATGAAATACAAACCCAGAGTTTGGTAACAGCAATGGGCTCTGTAAGTATAGCAAAAGGACTGTCTTCAGCTCAAGGATGAGAGTGGCCACATTCAAGACGCTGCAAACCCCCAAAAAAGCAGAAAGTCTCATTTTCCACCCTTGTCCTGGCAATGACATCATCAAAGTTGAAATCTATACTGTTGAAAATCCTCAAGGACCCCAGAGCCAGAAGCCAAGCCAAATTCATTAACAACCTCTAAGGCTGCCTTTAATAAATTGTATGGCTTTTAAATACAAACTTATTTTGAGAAACCTTTTTTGCCTTGTATCCAGGACAGGTAAGGCAGGCTCATAAAAACAAGTGTAGATTCTGAGATTGCACATTTCAGTTAATTACCATCGAAATTAAAGCTTATTCAACTGATGAATTAAAAAAACATAAATCAGATAGTGAATAAATGCAATATTAAGCCTTTTAACACAAAGTGGAAAAAAAAAACCCTGAATATATGTTAATTACATAATAGCTCTAATAAGCTGCTTTAAGTACAATGGGAGCTGGCAAAAAACAAGTACTGGGTTTTGCTGACCAGTGCCAGTCAGCTTGCTTTAGGAGAACAGTGAAGTAGCTCAAATGTGAAACAAGATTAGAGTGGATTATTTAAAGGTTTCCTGTTTACAGATTTAGATCAACTTGAATTGAAATCAATTCATCCTTCCTGCCTGGAAGGGGTTTATTCAGGAAGATGATGACGGTAGCAGATCAGGGATCATGGCAGGTGTGATTCCCCCTTACTTCCCTCTTCATCTCTGTCGGTAGAGGGGTGTTTCACATAGTTTCTACTGGGGGGGAAAAAAAACCAAACAACAATCAACAGACTGAGATGAGTGGATGATCTGTGAGTGCTGCTGTGGAGGAGAGATTATTTAGCAGGGCATTTGCATTTAATGGAGGAAGCCACAGCAGCTGGAGCTGCATCACTGGCAACACCCTCGCACTGAGGATGTTGGCGGTGTGGTGTGAGCAGAGGCAGTCCCTGCCTTTGCAAGGAGAGAAGGAGGGTGCTGGGTGCCTGCCACCATCCCTGTGAATCCTAAAAGTGTGGCAAGACCCTTGTGCCTCCCATGCACACAGCCAGGAATGGTCCCCTCCTTAGCCCACTCGCAGCACTGCTGTAGATGGGGCTGGTGTGACAGACAAATCCCCAGCGCCCCGGCCGTGCCAGATGCCTGGCACATCAGTGTTGCTAAGCGAGGAGAAGTTTCAACACGTTGATTAATGCCCTGACTCTGGGTGAGTAATTAGAATTAATGTGGGATATCAAATCAGGAAATCAGGCATTATTAGGAGGAATTAGTGATTTATTTTCATTTTACGCCTGGCTCACCCCAATCCCCCAACACAGACGGGAGATTTGGCAAGAGACAAAGCTCCTTACTTACAGCACGAGGAGGGAGAAGTAAGTGGTGATGGGAGGAGAAGAAAGAAAGGGGAGAGCACAGCTCCTGCGTGCTTAATCACAAAGTCTCATCACAGCCTGCAGTTGTTGTGAGCATGGTGCAGAGCAGCAGTGAGGGACCATCACTGCAGCTCCAGGTCCTAGATGGCCATGGCTGGAGGGATGGCGTGAGCCCAGCAGCCACTTCAGCAGGGAAGTGCCATCCTGGCACATCCCCCTCTGGTTTGCTTTTGCTCTTATAGACCATGGATAGGAAGAACATGCCAAAGGCAAATCCAGGCCTCTACAACAGGCAAGATGGCAGCAGGGCAAGGCAGGGGTGAACCTCTCTGGTGCTAGTGCTGGGGAGTCTTGCTCCTCAGAGGGATCCTGCTCTGGTGCAGTGATGGAGACCAATTGGTTTCAAGCTGTACCAGGCTACAAAGCCTTTGCCCAAACAGCCTGCCACATCCCAGCTGGTTGCTCCAAAGATGCTGTCAGTCAGTGCATGGTTGCAAGCCAGCGTGCGTGGCTGACAAATGGTTTCCGGCAGAGAGCTTCCCAAGCTGCCGTGGGGTGAAGAGATGCTGGAAATCCCAAGCCTGCAGCCTGACTTTAGTGGTGCATGGGAAACATGAGGGGCAGGGGAGTGAAGTGGCATAACTTGGGACCCACGGTCCAAGTGCTTTGAGGGCACCTGCTCTGAAAGGGGAGAAGCAGGTCAGAGGTTGGAGGTAGAGGAGCATATTTAAGCCCACAGCAGCATCCCTCCTGGGAGGGCAGTTACTGCACAGGGAAGGTCCAGGAGGCAGAGAGGGGGTGCAACCCCCCCCAGCCACAACAGGTTCTTCAGTCACACAAATAAGATGATGTTTCTCTATGGCTCGTTGATTATGTCTGAGAATGAATTTTAATTACACTGCCCGGACTCAATAAATCACAGGGGCAATTAAAATCCCCATTTGCACTGACTAATTGCTCTGGAGCATGGATTGTGGTAAGATGTTAAGCTGCTTAGCCGTGATACAAGGCGGAGATGCAAAGGAGCAGGGTGGATTTGAGAGAGAGCAGGAAAGGGAGATGCAGTCAGGAGGGATGGAGCCCACCCATCTTCCCCGGTCCCTGTCCCCCATTCTTGGCTGACTGTGCAATTTGATGGCTAAAAAAAGCAAACAAGGAAATCTCTGTAGGGGACAAGGTCTTCAATGTGCTTGGCTCAGGTGCCCTGGATATGCAAACCCTGCACCTTGAGCCACCTTCAGCACCTCTCCCTGTGTTCCTTGCAGCTCCAGCAAGCATGTGCTAGAGCTCATCCCTTCTTATGGGGCTCTGGCTCAAGTCACCCCAGCCACTGGCTGACTGGTAGATGTATGCACCCCGTCCTGCCTGTCTCACTGCTCTCCCCCTGCACCAGCATCACCATTCCACCAGCCCTGGCATGGAGAGGAGAGTGTGAGGCAGGGAATTGCTGCTGGGACCCAGATGCTGCACAGATGGGGAGAAGGGGAGAGCGGCAGTGCTAGCTGCACCCCTAGGAAGGAGAGCAAGAGCATCACTTCCTTGGGAGAGAGAATGCTTCTGAGCAACCCTTCTGTGCAGGACCCCAAGCCAATGGGTTTGGCACTGGATAAGCCCATGAGGCCACAGAGGAATTCATGGGGTTATATGGGAGTGTAAATGTCTGAAGGCAACAGCTCCTGCAGGACTCCGTGTGTGCTGTTTGGTGATCTGCCCCATGTGTGCTTATAGCAGATGAAGCTCTGTATTGCTGCAGCCCTGCAGATTGTCCCCCTCCAAGGAGCTTAAGAAGGTCTTGGCCCAGTAAGGAGGTAAAAAGACCTGAGTTTTGCTGTGATGGGGAGGTGGAGGGGATGCCAGGAGCAGGGAAATACTTGAGCTCCCAGATTGCCCAGAGGGCCTGTGTCATGACTGGGACATATTGACACGGCCTCCTAGGACTAGGATATGGCCTGGAGCAGGACTTGCTTCTTGGCAAAGCAGCAGTGACACTCTCTCAGATGGCTTCAGCATTTCCAAATAGGGCTCCCTTTCCAGTTTGTATGACTTCAGGGTTTAACTGCAATTAAACCTCATTTAACTGGGACTGAACCGATCTACTCCTGTTGCAGAAGCCAAGGCAAAGCTTCATTACAGGTTTGGCACATGGTCCCTCTGCGTGTGCCTCACGTGTGGGGGGTGAGGTGGCTGTACTGACTCCCTTCTTGCCCTGCCCCAGAACATCGCTATTCAAGTCCTCCACGTATTTACAGGAACATGTAGTGGAGCACAGACTGCCAGGCCAGGGGAAGTGAACTGAGCACCGTCAGCTCAGGCCACTGAAGGCTGCAACAGGCACAGAGCTAACAAAGTACAATGATGGGAATGCTTGGAGTGGCATGTAGGAGGTAAGGAGCCAGCTGCTGTCCTCCTCTCCAGGGGGCTGAGCAGGGACAAACAGCAGCAGCACACCACTAGCCTTTCATCATTCAAGCTCTGTATTTGTGAGAAGCTTTAAATGTTAACAAGCACCAAGCACCACCTCGGGGAATTAGGACACCCAGGACTGCTGGTGCTCAGGCCAGTGGGAAGAAGAGTAGGGGTTAACTTGAAGAGCCCCAGTGGGAAGAAGAGTAGGGGGGTAACGCCAGGTGGCAGTGCTCTAAAGAGCTCCCCTCCATGATAAGACCAATCTGCAAATTCATCTTCTCAGGCAGGAATTTTAAGCAGAACTTTTTTTTTCACGCTTTCTTTCTTTCCTTTTTTTTTTTTTTCCCCTCAAGATGAAAATGTCATTGGTATAGTTAATAATACCCCCTATAGCATCTCAGCTATATTACATTGCCTTTGATATATCTCACGTGCAGCATGCATCCTGGTAGCAGTGGGAGGAAGCTTCAAGAGTGGTGTTCAATATGCATAAAGACTGCCTCTCAAGAAGTTTATCTTCACCAAAAAGGTAGGCAACCTTTCTATTTCTAATTACTTTGAGTCTACAGACAAGTTAAAAAGCCCTTTCCCTCTCTCCATTCTGCTCAATAACCAGAAAAGAGAGGAAAGCAAATAAGCATAATAAGAGATGCAGAGAGTGGGTGGCACAGTCAGGCTGTGTAGTGCAAAAACTGTGTGCTGTTTTGGAGTCCCCGAGCATTGCAGATGGACCTGGACTGGCACAGCTCAGCCTTTACTTCATACCTCATTGTTTTTGTCCCAGATGAAGAAGCAGCAGATCTCCTGCTCTTGCACAAGGTTCAGGAAAGCCAGGTTCAGTCAATGATGTGCCCAGAGAAAGCAGTCCCTGCCCTGGCACACAGTCCTGTGTAAGGAGGCAAGGATGAAGAGATGGGTTTGGCAGGGTGCAAAGCCAGTAAGAGTGCCATGTCCCAAGCAAGAGGGCTTAGGAGGTTTCAGCCCTCATTGAGGTTCATTGACCATGCAGCCAACACTCTCCAAGGAGGCATGAGAGATTGCAGAGCTCACTGCTAAAATGCAGCCTGCTGCGAAGCCTCAAAAGAATTTCATCAGAATTGAGATGCAGAACTGTAACACAGGCTTGGATGGAAAAGCTTCACCAAGAAGTCATGTTAACACAGTACTGGACTTTGGGTACCCCGGGAGAACAGGCTGCAGCTGAAGAGCCCACTGCCCTGGGACAGCCTGATCACTCCAGCATGGGCAGCTAGGAGAGGCTTTCCCATGTGGTACTTAGCAGGGCTAATCAGGCCTTGGCTTTGACAGAAGGTGCTTTAGCCTGTAGAAGAAAAGCTAGGGGCCATTGTGGCAGTCTGCAATCCCAGCCCAAGGGTGGCATAAACCAGCAGCTTTTCACTAAAAGCAGCATATGTCACTCAGTTGAGTTAAATGATGCTTAAAAAAAAAGCACCTCCAAACCCAAAGAGAAAGAATGAACAAGTCTTAAGAATAGTCTGCTTTCACAGCTGGTGTCTGGGATGTTTCATCTCTGCCTGAAGACACCCTAGCCAAAGTAGGAGGAGGAGAAAAGGGGTTAGTGCCCTAACATTGATGTGCCAGCCAGCAACTGCGAGCCCAAATACTGGGACACCCTCTGGAGCAAAACCAGGAGCTGCCACAGCTCCATCTGAAGAAGCAGGGTCATCCAGCTGGGGTTACACACACTCCCAGCTGCTCTGCAGTGGCACCAAGATCCCTGCTACACGGTCACACTTGTCAGCCATACCAGCAACAAACACAGACATGAAGATACTGTAAAAAACCCCGCAGATGTCTGCATGCAAATGTTTACCACATCAGGTGTTTCCAGCCTTGCAGAAGAAAATGGGGCATCTGCTCAGACCTGCTGTCAGAGCAGTGGGTTGCCTGGGGCCTGGGCTTGGATGCAGCTGGTGAAGGACACCAATTGCAAGGACCTGGTGAGGGACTCCGATGGCATGGAGCTGGTGAGTGACACAGATGGCAAGGAAAAGAGCCAAGGTGGCTGGGAGGGAGGGAGGGAGGCAGTCCCTTACACAGGGGAAAGCTGATGATGTGAAAGCACCAGTGGGACGGGATGAAGGGCAAGGGACAGCAGTGCTGGCTGTAGAAAAGGCACTGTGTCCTCCAGCTGTTTGCAGGGAGCAGCAGAAGGTCAGTGACTTTGCCTGGCCACCTGGGAGGGAGGACTTGGTTTTCTGCAGGTTCTTGGTTTTGGTGCTGACTCCTGTAGAAGGCAGGAGTGGGGTGGATGGGTCATCTTGTCCTGCAGGTTTTAAGTGATGAGACAAGATATGCCTGTGAGCTCAGTGATGGATAGAGTGGCATGGGACTCAGTGCCTGTCTTTATCTTGTCTTTAGGCACTACAGAGGTGGGGTGAGTTACATGCTGGGCACTCAGGCCTTGGAAGCTGCTCCCTTTACTAGTCTGAGGGCAGGTAATGCCAGCAGCAGAGTGCAGGAGGTGCTGGGGGCATCACAGACCCCACAACCTGCTTTGCGTCATGGTGCTCTGGAAACTCCTGCAATAAAATGTGTTTTGAGGCTTTGTTGCCCAGGTTTACTAAAAAGTGAATAATTAATCTTATTCTGTATGCCCAGAAGAAAATTCAGAAGAATTCAAGGAAGCAAAAGGCAAATCAACCTACCTTTTTTTTAATCTGAGGCATTCCACCTCATTACATGGAGCTAAAAGAAGCTTAACCTGTCTGGGGCTGCAGCTCCTCCCAGGCCAGCACGCCAGGGGTAGCCCAGTGTGGCAGAGGGTGGATAGGGCAACCTTCAGTGTCATCCTAAATGCCAGCTCTAACACTGGGCTCTGCAAAACTTGTCTCAGGGGTTGCCATCTCACCTGGCACTTTGAATGACATGCTGCCTGCTGCTGTGGCCTTCTGCTTCTCCTTGTCCAGGGGCTGGAATGGATCTACCTGCTGTTGGACACCAGTGCCCTTCTCCTCATCTCCTGGGACATGGAGGTCATACCTCAGCCAGCCCAAAGCAGGGGGCTGCTGAAGCAAACCTCTAAGAAAGAAGCAGTAAATGCTACATGGGGACAGGTAATGAGCAAGAGCAAGCACAGAGGTCTCCAGCTGCATCCCAGTGGCTTGCTACCCTTTCACCACGATGGAGCCCTGCACTGGTAGGGCTGCAGGCTGGGCAGATCCCGGGCTGGAGAGAAGGCACCGCAGTGGGCTGGCCACAGGCAGGAGGCTGCAGGCAGGCTTTGGCACCAGCAAGCACACAGAC
This sequence comes from Chloroceryle aenea, assembly GCA_013399075.1. NCBI lineage: Eukaryota > Metazoa > Chordata > Aves > Coraciiformes > Cerylidae > Chloroceryle > Chloroceryle aenea. Next base: position 258,209 of record VWZY01007081.1, read on the forward strand.
AAGGCTGGGCTCCACCGTGGCAAATTGATAGGTGTCTGGTGGAAAATGTCCTACTGATAGGCTGAGAACAAAACACAAACAGGGAGAAATGACAGCTGCTCCTGTAGCTTTTCCATCATCTCTGCTGATAGCAGCCGCAGCGCCTGCAGCTCTGCGATTGATGCATCTCCAGGGATTCCAGGAGCATGGATGCCACAATCAGGAAGGATGAAAGAATTGCTGCTGGAACACAGAGGAGACTTCGGATCCTTATCAGGAACAAAAAGGACATCAATCTGGTGCCAGCACAGGCCTGTCAGATGCAACCACACCCTCAGCAGCAAGGTTGGCAAGGCACATTCATCTCTGCCAGGCCCTCCTCCCTTCCCGCAGGGTGGCTCTATTTGAGCAACACAGCACTGGGCAGCAGCCTTCCTGGGGCAGCTGCACCAGGACTTGGGCACTGCTTGGCCAGGAAAATCCTTGTCAGGAAAGATGTGGAAAACAGAGCAGAAGACAAGCCCCTTCAGTGTCCCAGCTAGCTCTGGCACAGTTGATCCTGCAGCCCCATGCATCTTTACAGCCCAGATGGATGCTCTGTCTTTCCATGCCACATAAGCCCCAACCTGAAGTGCAATTCCTTGTGGTTGGTCCCTTTCTCCCTGGCCCTCTGCAGTCCTGGTGCCCAGAATGTATGACACTGCTTTATAAAGCACTGGCGGTGATCAGCATTGACCTCTTGGAGATGGGCAAAGCTAGCATTTCCATTTTAGGTCTAGCTTCTGGGCATGGTAAGAGTTAGGAATGAGGCACGTAGTACAGCTATTGGATGTAAAGGTACTTAGGTGATTGTGTAAACTGGTTTTCTGTGGCTTCCAGCCATACTCGGCTGTGGGAAGCCCAGTTTCTGTGTCAAACCTGTGTGAGGGGCCTGGTACTTGTGTCATAGCAAAACCACACAGCATCCCTTCAGCTGCTACCACTCAGCAGGTGTCCAGGAGCTCCTCACATGGCAACACAGTGGGTTGCTGTGCAAAAGGGCTTTGCTGTCTCTTCCAGTGTGACCTGCCACCCAGGAACCCCACAGCTGGTGGTGTCTCCAGCCTCTCCTGGGGTAGAGCAAACCAGGCGCTTGATAACCACACTGCTCCAAATATGCAGAGGTTAAAGACAGCATCACAATGTATCCCCTGGGCATGGCCAGGTCCTGAGCCGGCAGAGGTGCCTGTGTCATGGGTGTCTAAGGATGGCTGGGCTGGAGGGAGCTGGAGCTTATCACAAGGATGCAGGCTGCTAGAATGGTCTCTGAGGCTGCTTCACGCAGCATCCGTGCCTCCTGCAGATCTCCGATGCCCAGAAACAGGTGTGGAGCTTCTTCACTCACTGGTGGACAGGACAGGACTGAGGGGAGCATGGCTGCTTGTAGGACCATCCTCAGCCCCATCGCCTACTGTCCTTCACCGCAGAGGAGATGCGTGCCACTAGGACCACCATGACCCTAAAGCCAAGGAGAGCTGGTGGGCATCACCATTTAAAGACCTATTGCTTAATAATCCTGTAACAGCTTTCAGTGAAAATACAGCTATTTCTTAAAGTCTGGTTCCTGCCTGGCAAGGGGAGTAGGACAGTACATCAGCAGCCTGCTCTCAGCTGCTCCCCAGCTTGCAAGCTGGCTCAGAGACCATGAAAAAAAATAGCACAGGGGCATTCTGGGCTGGGCAGGTATTCTAAAACTCTTATTTAAAGTTTCCTGGTCACAGTGATCAGTAGCAAAATCCTAAGACTTGGGTAGCAAAAAGGAACTCTGATTTTTAGCAACAGAGGTAGTTTTTTTTAGTTTGGTGCACGCACACACAGCCCTCATGCCTGCACAGCCAAAGGCAAAACTGTGCTGATCGAGTTAAGTGTGGCGAGACCTTGCTACAGTGCGGAGCAAATACTAATGCTGTGTAAAGAGCCCTAATTAGTTTAGAAGCAAAGCCCAGTAACAGTTTTCAACATCTTGAGGAAATTGCATTGTAGCCATTTAAATCTCTGCTGCTTCTGCCCTCTGGAGAAGGCTGTTGTTGTTTCTCCTCCTTCTGGAATAATGTTTGTCTCTGTGACTATTTTGTGTGACTACTTCAGCTGATGCCGGGCTGCTGGAGAGCTGAGCTCCAGGTGAGGAAGGGTTTTGGGGATGGGCTTGATGTGATGTAGCCTGCGTGAGGTCATGCAGGGGAAGCTGAAGTAGGGAAGGAAGGTAGTAGGAGATATTTGGAAAAATATGAGGATTCTGGGACAAGGTCTTGAAGCCTGCAGCAAGATGGAAAGCTGCAAAGGGTGGATCTGGACAGAGATACCAACACCACGTGGTACCCTCATTGCTGTACCTTTCTCAGAACTTTCCATGGCTTCTGCAAACCCAGCTCCCAATAGCCCGAGACGTTTGGCTTGCTTTTCTCTCTCTCTCTCTCTCTCTCACCTCACTTCACTTTCAAATAATTTTCTATCCCTCACTCCTTAGAGGAACACTTTGAAATCTTGACCCCAGTGCACCCTAAAAGCTCAGAAAGCAGCAAGTAAATAAAAAGAGTGCTTTCTCCTATAACTTAAAAAAAAAAAACCAACACCACATTTAATAAAAAAAACCTCAGCAATCTCCTAACCCTTTTTGTGCTGATTCAGGAGAAAAATTTGTTCCTCTTTTCTTTTAAGGCTGCTGCCTCTGGGAGATTTTGGGTTGTGGTACCAGTGTGGCACAAACCAGTGTGGCCTCTGTGTCCATTCCTGAGGATGCTTTGTTGCTCCTGGTGGCTGACTAGTGCTGTCACCCACCAGTCATCACCTGGTGGTGTGGAGATGATAGCACTGCTCTCAGTGATATCCTTTCTTGACAGAGATCTTCACCATGAGCATGGGACAAAGCCACAGAAGGCATGCCAATGCCAAGAGCCTTGCCACCCTTCTCTGTCCAGGATGACTTTGGTCCTTGCAGCAATTAGCTGGGGGCTAATGTACTGGGCTAAAGCTTTCTGGTAGCCAACTGGTTCTTGTAGTCCTAGATGCCTGTCCCAGACATGCAGAGAACCATTCAGCATTCATGAAAGGCAAGATGAAGGTGCCTTACATGTCTGCTCCCCACTTCTGCTCATCAGCTATAAATGCTGTCAGGAGATCTCCATTTGGAAATGGGCTGCAAGCCACTGGCAGGTAATTGCTAAAGCAAGCAGGGCTGCATTAATTGAGATGATGGCAGCTAGCAATGTTCTCTCCATTAGTCTTGGCTCTGAAGCAGCCAGTGGGGAAGTGGAAAATCCAGGAAAACAGGGGATTGGGGGGGCATTTTTCTATAGTGATGCTTCAGGCAAGGGCCTGCAAGGAGCAGGAGGGAAACTTGCCCTTCCCCATCCTGGTGCTTTGAATGCCCGTTAGCTGCACCTGTGCTATTCACTGTTGGCTCCACACCATGCGGGGATGGGCTGTGCCGTGTCCAGCACTGGAACTGGCTTTGCTGATGTGTGCTGGGGCATCCCATCCCCATGGACCATCCTGCCAAAGACAAGCAAGAGTCTGACGCAGCCGCAGGGTGGGAGGCGATCAGCCATCTGTGACAGGCATGTGGATGCTCAGCAGGGTAGGGGAGAGCTGCAGTCCCCCCTTTCACCCCCCTCCTCCCCCCTGTGCTAGAATTGTGCCTGGAGGTACTGCAGGCCCTGGGGGGGGGGGGGGGCGTGGGGGGCCCCGTCCNNNGGGGGCTTGCGATACCCTGTCCCCAGGTGCCTCATTGACGCAAAGGGAAGGTGTTGCTCGGGCAGCACGTGAGGGTGGGAGGGGAGGAGAGGGGATGGACGCAGGCCAGGAGTGAGGGGCAGTAGCAGAGCTGAGTGGGGAGCCCAGGGCTGCCAAGGCAGAGATTTGTCCCACCATAGCTGGGGGCTAGCCACAGACCTGGCTGGCTGAAGGCACAGCGGGATGGAGGAGCACAGCACAGATGTGGTCCAGGTCCTGCTTTCTGTCACCTTAGATTCTCTTCCTTGTAACCCCAGGGCCACTCAGTTGAGCTGCTAGAGCAGGGGTGATGTGGCTTTTTTTGCCATCTCAAGCCACTGCTCGTGGCTCAGAGGGCTCAGAGGGCTGAGCCTGCCCGGGCAGCATTCACAGAGTAGTCCAAGGCTGCTCAGCCACTGGGGAAGAAACAAGAGCTGCGGCCACAGCAGCTGCTGGCTGCAAAATAAATTGGAAAGAAATAGGTTAGTTGCTGTGGTTTGCCTGCAGCAACAATGAGATGAGCTGGGCTGTCGCAGAGGGCCCAGAGGGTGGGCGGCAGCCAGCAACATGCATGTGCCACCCTCCCTGCTGGGTGTCACGGGATGGGATGCCCTGCACATGGGTGCTCCTGGAGCAAGTGTGTCCTGTCTACCTGCAACACTGCCTAGTGGCTGCACCAAGATAGGGGACCCTGCCCTCTAGGGGGACTGGAAAATAGTCCTGGCTGCCCAGTGCTGGGCACCACAGAGATCAAGGGCACCACAGAGATCAAAGCCACCCTAATTGCAGATGTGCCCTTGAGCTCAGCCACGATGCTGCCTGCTGAGCTGTAAGGGAATTGTTCGGTCAAAGGTTTTAGGATAAATGGTGCAGAAAACGACCCAGTGTCATCACAGTGGGATGACAGGGGCCGGGGTGAGAGCAGAGTCCCTCTGCTGCATAATGAGGGGCTCGCAGGCAGTGGCTTGGCCCAGAGATGCTCTTCTAGTGGGCTGCCTCTTCCATACCCCACTTGTATGGGCACAAGGAGGGACACCAACCTCCTGTGGGAGTACAGGCACCCCCTCTGGCTCTGACTGCGGGCGTTCGGAGACCCCAAAGGCAGAATCCCACTGCATCCCATAGTGGGGCAGTTGGTGGAGAGAAGGGAGGAGTCAGATGCGGCTGCTATGGCAACAGAAGCTCTCAAGATGTAGGAAAGGGAAGAGGCACTCTTTAAAACATGTTTCCATGGCAACAAGCATCTTCAAAGGCCTCTATAAAAATATTATTAAAAAAAAAAAAAGTGGAGGTTTCCAAAGAGGTGGGGACTTCTTTGAGCTGAGCTGCCTCAGGTGCATTGGGAGTTAAGCAAAGAGCCTGGGCCCTCCCGAGAGGGCATGGGGCCAGCCTAGGAGGTGGCCCTGCCTCCTTCTTTCCCCCCCACATCTGTGGAGTTTGTGGCTAGCTGGGCCCTTGCTCCATAAGATGGCCAAGTCCAGCAAAGAGGGCAAGGAAAAAATAGCCTGTTGGAAGCCAAGGGGCAAAGAAATTCCTGTGGTCTTGTTCTGTCTCTTCCAGCCTTGCTTTCCCCATCAAGGAAAGGACAACCCCACAATATCCCTGCTGCAGGGGCTTGCCAGTTCCATACCTCCCAGGGATGGGAAGCTGTAGGTGATGCACTCGGGATCATTACTGCATCTGAGAGCATGCAGCACAACTGCCTTCTGGGGACAAGGATGTGGCGCCATGGCTGATATGACAGCAAGGGGCCAGTTGCTCATGGGAGGAGTAGCAACAGCCTGCTCTGGCTAGGGATGGGATGGAGACGGTGTGGTTGTGCACCAGCTCCATCCTATATAAAGCTGAACCTGCTTTGGGCCATGTATGCTCTGGTGGTACAGAATCTCTGCAAGGGTGCTCCAACAGACTTTTCCTTCTTCTTAGCACATGCTCCTTGACTAGAGAAGCAGCAGATATTCCTGGAGGGGCACAAGCTGCTGCTGAAGTCTGTAGTCATCACTGGCCCCAGCTGCAGCACATGCTGGGGTTGTAGCCCTGTAGCTGGGTGTGTCACCCTCAGAAGTGATAATCACCCTACAGCTCCACACTGTCAGTGGATCACCATGCTCCTCCAGACCTAGCCCAGCCCCTTCTCTTCAGAGATCTGGACTTCTGTGCCTTATTTTAAGGCTGCTGCTCAGCTTGGTGACTAACAAACTCTATTCTCAAATGATCCTGCTGCAGACTGATGTTCCCAATCCTTCCTGTAACCTTTTGGGATGGTGGAGAACAAGTACTTTCCCAAACCCATGGGCTCTACAATCACATGCCTCCACTTGCTGATGCTTGATGCAATAACCCTGCCATGCTCCGGTCTCCTGTTCTACTGATGGATTTTGAGAGGTAAGCTTACCTGGAGAATCCTTTGAGTGGCTTGTTAGTCTGATTGTCTGCAGCATCACAGTATTGTTGGCAAGTGGTGCAGGAGAGTTTGGCCTCACTCAATGTAACTGACTAGAGGAAAATCAAAGAAGACAAGTAATAAAGTAGAAATGCATTAAAGTGCCTACTTAGAGTGTACAAGTGTGGGAAAGATTCTACATGACCAAAAAGGTGCAGGTTAAAGGACTGTATGAGCTATCTGGCTACAGCAGGGCTGCACAGCAGAGCATCTTAAAGGTCCTTTCCAACATAAACTATTCTGTGATTTCCCTAAATCAGAGGCGGCAGCATGGGGGTGAACCAGAGCATGGCACTGAATGCCTGGGAGTCCCATGTGCTGCTGCAAGGGCAGGAGGTACCACAGCTCCACTTCAGCTATTGTTAACTCCTGTCAACAGCTCCAGGTAGTAACACTAGGGTAAGTCAGAGGCTTCAATTATATTTTCTGAGCACAGCAACCCCATCAGCACAAAATGAGTGCTGGGGACCCATGTGCTGGGGAACACGGAGCTCAGAGCAGGCTGTGTAACAAGGAGCCCAGTCAGTGATGCTGACAGGACTAGGGTGATGCCATTCCTGGTGCACTGGGAAGCATAGGTACAAGATATATACTGATGGACCTTGCTCCCCATCCTTCTGGCCTCCAGCCAACTGCAGTCAGACTTATTACCACAGGACCTGTTATTGTGGGACTGTCTGGATTCCCCTCCAGGCTTTAGCGCTTGCTTTTCTCCAGCCTGTCTGCTAAAGCTGGCAACTCAGGGGCCCAGAGTGAACAGAGGTGGGCGCTCAGGGCAGAGTGCTTGTATCTACTGAGCTGCTGGGAAGGGACTTTATACCCTGTGAGGAACAAATGGAAGCAAGGAAGGGATGCCTTCTGAGGAGGGGGAGAAATGATACCAGAAATGACGTGTGTATTTTTTTTTAAAAAAAGAAACTCTTGGTTCTTTCTATGGGCCCTGGGCCAGCCAACCCAGAATGAGGCAGTGGGGGTTCAATGCCCTAAGATGCACCTCTGCCATCACCAGACTACAGGCTGCTCTGAGGAAACCCTGCAGCTTCTGGGTTATGTTACAGTAGCCAACAGCTCCTCTGTGAGGCATAAACAGGCCCTTCTCTGCCTTAATCCATGGGATAATTTGCAGGGTACAACCTGCTATGTGCATTGGAGCACTGCCAACAGTTCTCTTGCTGCTCAAATACTGCATTGTTGATGACCACAGCAAGATGAAAGGGATTGCTTTGGTTGCAGCACAGCAGGAGCAGCGAGACACCTTCCCAGATCTGTGCCTGGCCTGAGCCAGCTTCTCAGCCTTGTACTCACTTCTCAGCTGTCCCAGGCTCACAGCTGGATGCCCAGCAGCAGCTCCTGGCTGTGAGCAGTCCTCACCTGCTTTCCATCTGCTCCCAGAGGTTTGGGAGGTTGGAGATCCTTACCCCATTTCCTCCTGCTCACTCATGGGTGCCAGGCTCCCAAGGGTCCTGCAACCCCCTTGTTAATATTCTGGGCATGAAAGTGGTCAGCATTATACCAACATGAGTCAGAGGTTAAAAAGGTACAAATATAATTATGGTGGTAATGCTCCTGTGCAGCCAGCTGGAATGGCAAGGAAGAAGGAGTCTGGAGAGGGCTTTGCCATCAGCCTCCACTCTGCCCTGGCTTCCTCTGACCAGGTATTTTTCTTCTCCACTTGGGGTAATGCATCCTTGGTACCAAGATCCCAGGCCACAAGGAGGCTAAGGGTTTCAATTTATTAGTTTTGAGATGCATGACTCATGAGCATGTTTGTTCCCCCGTGCTCCATGCCAGCTCTTGTCCCCACTCCATCTCTCACAAGTCCTTCAGGAGCAACAGATCTGAGTGCTGGCTTTAAAGCATCCACTCTTGCATTTGAAATGTGGTCTTCATGCTAACCATATTAATTTAATAATAGCCAAGGCCCAGTGTATTCCCTGGCAAGCTTGACCTAAATTCAGCAGCAAGGTTTATTCTGCAGCTTGTGCTGCAGTGGATGGGAGAGTCTGCAGCAGCTGGGGGAAATAAACAAACCTTGAAAGGGGGAAGCTTGGATTGAATTAAATCTGGATCAAATCACAGGGATCTCCTCTGCGTTCCTTCACCTGGAAGTTCAGAATCAGTCTATTGTTCCCAGTTTCATCATTTTTGTTTTCCAATGTGGTGCAGGATTTGCAGTCTCAAAGGGCTGTGACTGGTGTGCAGAGAAATTTTGACTGCTGTGATTGCTAGACGTTGGGCAAGGGATGGGTGTTGGATGATGGTTTATTAGGTTTCAGAGTTAGCCCTGAGCAGATTCCCACCTCTGTGGGATATTACTGGCTTCTTCTTTCATCACCTGTGGAAAGTATTCACTGATTTATTTCATGTTATTACAGTGATACTCAGATATAAAGGGCATAAAGAGGTGACTTCAGCAAACTATGTTCTTGGGAAACAAGAAAATAGCCAGGGCTTGATAATTACAAGCTAAACAGGTCTCTCACTCGTGCCTTTAACCACTGTAACCTCGGGAGGGTTAGAGCAATAATATGGTTAATCCTGGCTGTTTGGCCATCTCTTAACTTTGTTAGTCAGTTCCCTGGAGGATGAACAAAGCTGCTCAGGTATGTACAGCTCTAAGTCGTTGGCTATGCTCCAGAAAACAGTCTTCTCTGCTGCTGGAGAAGGATCCTTACCAAAGCTTTGCTTGTGCTCATGCAGGCACATTCCCTGAAGGGATCAATGCTAAGCAGATTCCACCTGAAACATGCAGAAAAAGGGAAATGACACTTTTCCCTGGAGAGTGACAACTGGTACACTGTTGGCTTCAGGTGTGGACAGGAGCCAGTGCTGGGAGCCTTCTGGTACTGCCTTGTGCTCCTGGGTTATCCTGAGCTCTCACATCCCCCTCAGCAAGTTCAAAGGCTCATCTCCACCACAGGCCCAAGCAGGCAGTTAAGCAGTGTTGTAGCAGTGGGAACAAATCTGGATGGAGGAGAATGAGGAGGTTGGTTGGTCTCATACTGCCCCATCAGAGCTTTGCCCCAGCCTCAGTACAGGTGTCTCATCACCATCCCATTGCATGACTCCTGCTCAGCCTTTGGGAAATGCTTCTTCCCAGTTGCAGAGACTGCCCCTGCCCCACCGGCTCTGCCTCGCTGTGGTGCTCTGGCCCCTGGCACCAGCCCTTCCACACCGTTGACTCAAAAAACCCAAAGACATCAATTCCTGTTAGGCATCTCCCAGCTCTGCTGCCCAGCACCTCACAACAGCTAAATGTTGAAGAGTTGAACCCCACTGCACCACAAGTGCACAGGACCTGCTTCCTCAGGCTGCTGGGACACCCTCTTTCAGTGTGTATGGTGGGGACCTGCACCTCCAGCTGCATCAAGGATGGCTTCTAACATCCTCCCCTCTTTCTGGGCTTTGGGAGAAGGTGGGGTTTTTTCAGTTTTGATCACATTGCTTGGGAGGGCAAGGGAAACGCAGCTCTTCTGCTCTCCTTTGAGCACAGGTGAATTAGCTTCCTTGCCGCCTATTATCATCCCAAAGGGGCAGGGAGGGTGGCATGGGCCAGGGTGAGGCCTACAGAGGCTTTGGACCCTTCATCCTCATCAGAAGGCAGGTGCCACAGCTCTGAGGACTATTTGCAGCCCACTGGTGAAGCTAACATGTGCCCTAGGATGTGCCAGGCTGTAGGAAATATCTCTTCTGGTAGGAATAATGGGATTCTCCTCCATAAATAACTTGTGTTTTGGCTGGAAAGACATAAAAGGCAGGATGGCCTGGCATGATACTGTGAGGGGGCAGCAGGTGCTAGACAGAGGGGTCCTGCTATAGTGGCAGCCCTGTCCCAGGCAAGCTGGATGCTGCAGGGCGCAGCAGTGAAGGAGGAAGGGAGCGAACATGCTGACAAGGCATCCCAGACTTTCCCTGGCCAGAACACATCAGGACAAACTGAGCAGCTGGGGGAGCCAGGCGGGAATCTTCAGAGCCCTGTTTGGGATCAATATTCTGCCCACTTGATCACTGAGGCAGGGGGACATCTCTGCCACAGCAGATCCATCTCTCACCTGAAAAGGCAGCTTCAGACCAACCACAGAGAATGAAGACAGAGCAAAGCAAAAGCAGAGTCACCCTTTGGTTTCTCCACCTGACCTAGCGTTAAAAACTCAATTTGAAGGCAGCATTAGGGAAGTAAGATACTGTTTATCAGGAGCGACAGATCCAATCTATAAATTAACATGCTCAGCCTGGGAGTCAGGAGGCAGAGCTATCTGTCAATTCCTCCCCGGCTGGCTGACACAGGCACACAAATATGTCCAATTCCACAGAGCAGCCTCTAGTTTCCAGCAGGTCTGAGGACCCAGAAGGGCTGGGGGCGGGGGAGAGGGGGGCAGAACCAGCAATGGGGATTTAATATGGGAGAGCCCTGGTGAAGAACCAAACTCCTACCTCCACCCCATCCTGTCCTCATGGGGACAAGAAGGCCCCCAACAAAATGTGGGTCGTGTCTCAGACCAAAGACATAGTATATTTTTAAATGCGCTGCCAAGGCATTTAGTATAGAATGAGTTGCAAAACGGCTGCTGTCCATTAGGGAAGAGATGGCTATTTTAAGATACATCTATCGTTTGCCTCCACTGTCCAAAAAGAAAGAATAAACCATGGAAATAATATTTGCTTTTTATGTAGGACCTACAAAATCATAACTTTATATATATACCAACTACTGTCTCTGTGCTCAGTAAATCTGGGGTTTCAAGGCTGCTCACCTCCCAGCACCTGGGTGAGGTGCTGTGTGACTTTTGGTAGCATGACTCTGCTGTAAAGGATAAGCAAATGAGGACATTTGCAACCCTGTCATGAGGCACTTGTGTCACTGAATTCCTTTTCTACATAAAACCAGAGGCTGGGCCAAACAGTGGAAATGGGTTCTATCAGGAGCCCCAGCCCCAAGTAGCTGGGTCTCCCTTCAGGAATGACCAGTGGAATGGCTGAGGGGACCGCTGCCTCTGCAGGACATGGAAACAAAATGGCTCAGATGGTGCAGCCAGGAAGCCTGTTAAAGGCCTCGTAAATAAGAGCTCATGTAGACAGCAGGTACTGCCGGGCTTTATAGGCTTATAAAACACCCTGAGCTGCCACAGAGGCTGGAAGGGATGGGCAGGGAATCTAATTTCACAGGATTTAAAGCAGGTGAGAGAGATATAAATGTGTGTTTTTAATAGTAATTAATGCTGCCATTCAGAAGCACTTAAGCACTGGGTTCGGAGAGTTTCCAGCGGCTTGGCTCATAAATCACAGACCGCTACCTGCCCACCCTGCTCCTGAGGAGCTAGGCTGATGCTCCCACACCTGACCCAGCCATGAGAGCAGGACAATTTCCAGCCCTGGGCAAGAAGTTGGCATTACAATGGCCAGGCTGCTCCCAAGCCCTGGCAAATGGAGCCATCCCCAGTCATCTCTTCAAACCAGGGCCACCTGGGATGGGCACAGACATGCCTTCTCCCAAGGTTATCCCCTTTTCTGCAGAAGCAGAGAGACAAGCAGCAGCTTCCTCATGCTTAGCTCACTGCTCACTTCTCTGCCACAGGCTGACAGTTTTCTCCCTGCCTTCTTGAGTCATTTCTGCTGTGCAGCTGGTCAGGTCCCAGCCAGTTCCTGGTGTAGGTGGAGAGCAGAGGCTGCTTGCACCCCACAGGGATGAGGTGGAGACTGGGGGGTACATGGGAAATGTGGATGTGTATAGAATCTATGTTGTTTTGTGTGGTGCTGTGATTTCTAATCTGATGCCAGGACCCTTGAGGTGTGATTTCATACTGTTCTTGGATACTGACAGAGGCCATGTGCTTAGGCTGCCGAAGATGCACCCTATGCCTTAGCATCCCCACGCACCCCAGAAAGTGGTGGCAGAGCTCAGAGCCTTCCCTGTGCAGTGTGCACCTGCTCCTGCCCCCCATGGCTACAAGAGGGCAGGCAAAGTAGGACAGCAAGACCAGGGCTCCCCTCCACCCCATCCCCACTCCTGCCCTGGCCTCGCCCCAGTTCTGTCCATCTACAACCCAGCCCAGACCCGGGATTGTCTCCTCCCTGTCTGGGAAGGCTCCAACCGTGTGCCAGCCCTGCCCTCTAGTGTCACTCCTGCCATAATCATACTTTATAATACAGCTCATCCTCCAGCACTTCTGGTGCAGACGTTTAGCTCAGATGTGACTGTTTCAGGCAGAGCTTGACTTTCACGACAGAGGAGTGTGGCAGGGGAGTGATCCAGGCTCAGACATTTGTTAGATGGTGATGCTGCAGCTTGGGCGTGAAAGGAACTTGCTGTTGCTTTCAACTGCAGCCTCTGTCCGTGGTCAAAAGAAGGTCCCTGCCACTTCCCCAGTAAAGGCAGGAGTCCTGAAATTCTGAAGGAAACCAGGAAAGATCAAGAACAAGACAGCCAAGAGAAACCGTGACTATTTCTTCTGTGCTATTCTTCCCTTACATGCACGCAGATTATCCAGGATGGGGATTAAGCATGTCCCAGATGCAGAGACAGTCTGAGATGTGGTAGAGTTTATTAGCTGATGGAGCACCTGAACTGCTTCCAGAAACAGATAGGGTCTGCAAAGCCCAGGGACACTTTGGCATGACACCAATGTCCTGTTGGCAGACATCCCATTGGAGGATCCCACCACATCCACAAGGAGCTGAGTCAGCATGACTGCTCCAAAACCCTGGCACCAGACATACGGAGGCTGAAGAGCCCAGGCAGTGCTGGTTTTGATTCTGTTTCATAGCTGGTTTGGATCCAGCTGTGAGTTAGCCCCTTCAGGGCTGAGTTCTAAAAGACTCTGCATGAGTTCCCTGTGCTCTGGGGTCCAGGAAGGCATCAGAGCTGGGTCCAGCTGAATCCGAACGCCTTGCAGCTGGTGCCACTGAGCTACTGGAGGACAGCATGCAGGGCAGGTACCAAAGCATCTTTGCAACAGCTGCCTGGGTCAACAAGGCTGGCATAGAACCACAGCTAATAAATCCCCTTGGGTCAAACCTGTTATTATTTTGCAGTAACACCAGGCTGCCTCTGCACAGGACTCCCCAAGCACTCCATGTTTTTCCATGATGTGACTGCAGAGACATCTATTATCCTGCACAGCAGAGAGCTACAGCGGCACTACCCTGCCACAACCCACTTCTCCTGTGAACAAATGAGAGTCTGGAAAGACAATGTGTTGTAATGGGAAATGTCAGTGCTAGAAACAGGTGTTGTTTGGGGACAATACCTGAGATATAATACAAAAAGATTTCTCTATACTCTCACCCTGATTGATATTTTCTACCTAAACAGACCTGCTGCAGCTGTTCTGTCCTGATAAGTCAGGGCTCCTTCTCCTTTATTAATTATCAGCAAATATGAAATAATGGCATGACAGCTGAGACTTGTTATTACCAGGAAGTATCTGTAGCTCAAACCTGAAACCTTGAAGACTCAAGCTTATTTTGCTGAGGTACACAACAAGCCAGAGGAACCACCAGTAGGTCCTGTAAAGTAATACTCTGCCACACGTGAACCCTCCTGGGTTTTTGGTCCCTGCTTGTATGCTATTGTGGGATCACACTGACTGTATGTAGGCTGAGCATATACACACACATGCATATGTACAGATATGTATGTACTTATGTATATGCTTCTATATACATATGTATATATATCTGTATACATATGTAGATTGATAGCTTGACTTGTTAGCCCAATGCTTTATAAACATCTGCATCAGGGATGTTTGTATTCATTGGAAATCAGATTCCTCCCCACCCAGGAACAATAAATCCTTCCCATTTCCCATTCCAGGTAGTGGAATGAGCCCTATTTCTGGCCCCAGGAGGGTCTTCCTGAAGACCCAGAAATACTCAAAGCTCTAATGTTTTCTGATGCTTCATTTCCTATTCTACATGACTTAGAAAGGGCCTATTCGCACACCATTGGCCAGCAAACCCAGGTCGCTCATGAGGACAGAAAATCTAATTTATGCCATCTCACTACTGTGTTTGTCCTACACCCCAAAGCCTATTGCTATTTTATCAGCCAGGGTGCTATTTATCAGCTGATTTCCTTGCTTTCAAGTAGGTCACACAATTTAAGGTGGAAGGGGAGCACTCTCCCCTCAGAGGAGCACCGCCTGTCATATTTTAGAAGGTTTTCTGTTCACACCAGAAAGGATTAAATGAGATGCAGGAGTGCATGCATGTGTGTGCGCATGCTGGCAGCTGGCAGGCAGGAGTGCCAGCCACTGGCAGCAGTGCAGGCACCTCACAAGGCACAGGAAGAAGGACACTCCTGAGGCAAACAGGTTTCCCAACACAAGGAACACATCAAAGCTGCTTATTTTCCAGCCTCAGAACTCCACTAGTGATAATTGTTTATTTTGTAAGCACTCAAAGAACCTGAAGCAGCACATTTCTAAACCAGAAATAATCCTGTGCTGGCTCTTCATGAAATGTGCCATCATGTTAATATACAACCAGGCAGCAAGACAGGATGATATCTAGGTCTCAGCCACATAATGAAGTGAATTGCTACTGCTATAGTATACTAAATACACTCTGTAAGGAAGCTAAATGTATTTACCTTCTCAAGAAACTAGGTTAAAAGGTAACTTCACCTGCCTGTAAGTGCTTGTTTATAAAAAAAATGGCGAAGCTGTAATGAGATCCAGAGGTTGACATTTTGAACCAGGAAACTCCAAGCATAAAAAGGAGTGTGCATTATTTATTTAGTGGGAAAAAAAAATGGAATAATATTGATAGTAGCCTATTGAATTCAGTATCCCTGGGTTTATTGTGCTTTTTTTTTTCCCTAGAAGATCAGCTTTAATTCAAGCAGAAATTAATTCAGGAAAGGCTAAAGCTGGTGCTATGCAGGAGGCCAGGCTACACTGTCACAACAGCCTCAATTAGCATTATCATCTGTTCATTACCACCTTTAGTCTGAAATTTCTTAATCACCTACAACTTTAAATCACCTTCCCCCCAAAGCAGAGCATCCCCGTGAGGCAGGTAGGCAGGCATGGCTATGGCAGAGTCACTCTGCCAGTCAGCAACTCTGCACCTAGGCAAGCCTTTATGCAAAGCACTTGTCGGAACCATTGCTATGCTGTAGACAAGCTCTGCCAGGGGAGATTGACCAGCACAACTATCACAGAACTACCTGATTATTAGAGAATAAATCACTTTTATTTTGGAATACACTGTCAACACTGGGGAGTTATATTGGCAGAGCTGAGAGAGCTATTCTGGTCAATTCTCCCATACAGACGTGCCATACATTTGTGATAAGGCTGGAGAATAATCTCCCAGGAGAAGCAATGAACATTTTATTGATTGGGATATTTCAAACTTGTGCAGGATAAAGCAATCTTCTATGTGTTGAATGAATGGACAAGATGGAATTGAGGGTTGTTTTTTTTGCCATCTCCAATTTCTGTGTTTAGTTTAGAGGAGACATTTTGAACAACGCTAGGGAGTGGCAGAGATGGGGGCGCTAAAATCTGTATCAGGCTTTCATTCTGCTAAAGGTGCACTAACACTAATATTTGCAGCATTAGTGGTAGGAGAGGTTATTTCTTTGAAATTCAAAACAGATGTGTGATGCTGAAGCCACAGGTATGTGTAAGAGGCTACAGGGACCTCTAGAACCAACCCAGTGCCTCAATCCCAGGCCGATGGCTTGCTTTTTCTTACCCAACCAATGCTGTTTATGGGAGAAGTGCTGGGCCAGGCACTGAAAGAAGGTGTATGGGAAAGAATGCAGGATAGGAAGCTTGAAATGCTGCTTCTAGCAGCAAGATCAAAGAATGGCTGAGCTAGAGGGGACACTGGTCAGTCATTTCCAGCACATCAATAGCAGATTTCCCTGCCTTGATGCCAGCCCTTCTGTAGAGTCATGACCTCTGCTGTGTCCACAGTAGAAGCTGCAGGCCCTCGTCTACCTGCTCATGCCTTGCGTGTGCTCAGGTAAACACCAAGCACTGCTACAGCTCTCCCAGCTACCTGCGCAGGCAGGCAGAGTGGGGACGTTGGTGAGGAGAGGAGGCAAAACTCATTTGGGGTTGCAAGGGCTCTACCAGGCTGGAGAGGTACCTGAAAGCTCTCAGCACTTACCCAGAGCTATCCATCACCCTGTGGGCCAATTGAGCAGTCCAGAGCAAACATCCAGGCAGCAACCTCTTCTGTCCAGAGGAAACATAATTCCCACCAGTGTCCAGATGCTACTTAACGAAGGAAGGGCTATGAGGAAAGGCAACAGTTTTTACTAAACCAACTGATGCAGCTGAGGGAAAAAAATCAAGTGCAATTTCACAGATTTGAGAAAAGCCTAAAACATTTTCCAGCTGCATCAACTGGTCTATGAACTACATCATTTCTCTCCCCATAACCCCTGCCTTGCTTCTGTCCTTCACAACTGCAAAAGCAAAGCTACAAAGGTGATTAACACTGCTGCCTTTACCTCCAAAATCCCCTTAATTGTGCCCTCTGCCAGTTGCTGGGCCCCAGGACATTGCTGCCCAGACCTTTTGTAGCAGTCTCAGCTGAAATAAGGAGTGAGGGAATCATACTGACCAATGTTTGACACTGAGATCACTGCTTCCTCCCCACTCCCCATGGAGTCTGGTATTTTGATTTATTTTGTCCTGCCCAGCAGTTTGAATTCACAACAGACTTTGGAATTGAAAACACTTCTTTGTCATAAAGCACCACTAAGAGAAGGTGGGACCTTTTGGCATGTGAGTGTGGGCAGATGGTCTTTAATACCTGGCATGATGATTTGGGACTGTGGGATAACTGCTTTAGCAGGACAATGCGTACAGGTCACCCCAGTACCCAGGCTACCACGGAAGCAGTCAGTTAGGGTGTTGCTTGCCACTCAGCCGGGCAGTGCAGAGTTCAGAGCTAGCTGCCCATGGGCACCAGAGTCATTAATGGCATTTGCATCATTACTGATGTTGGCGGTGTCATTCTTCTGATCAGATTCCTAAGCTAAGGCTCCAGGAAGAGGACTAAGGCAGCTGACGCTTCCGTGTACTGTCTGTCCTTATGAACTGTTTGCTTACTTCATTCAGGTCATGTCAGGAAGATGGAAGTAAATAAATTACCTTCACAAAACCGTGAACTTTATTTCTGTGAAGAAGGCTGAGGCGGCAGAACGCAGACCTGTGCGGTGTGGCAGGCTGCGGGCAAAATCCGCCTTAAAAAAAAGATCACTGAACGCGTAAGACTCGGATCCCATTTGCTCCAACCAGCACAGAAAGCACACTGACGCGAGCTGGAGGAGAGGCTGTTATTCCCGACAGAGGGGCTACCACCACCAGTTCTCCCGTCACGGGGGGTGCCCAGTGCCCCGGTGTCCAGAGCCCCCGGTCACTTCGCCTGGCTGCTATTAACGATCACGACCTCCCGCTATGTTGCCGTACGCGAACA
>VWZY01007081.1:281261-293237 GCA_013399075.1 Chloroceryle aenea
GCCACGGCTTTCACAGCGATGTTGTCCGACTGTGTAGGAGGCTGCCTTCAACTTTATATAATGTCATCAGACCTCCGTACGAGCTGAGCGAATGTATTAGTGCAGCTACTGATGGACGTTTAGCTTTTCCCTGTAGTTCAGGAGACGATCGCAAAGAAACCTTACAGCTGCGTGACTGCACCACGCCTTCCCTCTGCCCTTCTGCTTCCGAGTGTGCGTGGGCATGTGCACATGCCTGCCTTCCTCCTATACCTCAAATTTTTATGGAAGTGCACTTTGGCTGCTGTTGGGAAGGTAGAGATGAAGCTGTTTGGGCTTTTCCCTTCTGTCCAGATGGAAAAATGTATGGCATGAGTCATGTCTGTGCAGAGAGCAAGACCTCTTGTACCGGTAGCCAGTAACATTACATAACGCTGTTGTGTCAGGTCTCAGCTGCCTCAACGTTTGGAAACCCAATACAGGTTGGGATTCTCTTCTGTAAGACTTCTGGATACAAGCAAAGCAGATCCCACCTGCTCTCCCGTTACCCACTCGGGGGGAGTGGACAGGACAGCCACCTGGCTAAAAATCCTTTAAGTCCTCTTGAAATGTCACGTGGTTCTGCGTTAAGGAAACTGTAGTTGAAACTAATTGCCTCTGCTATGCACCTCAGCTTTGTCTTAGAGGAATGGGCTCGGGTGGGTGATTTCTAAGCACTTCTAGAACCCACATCAGAGAATGGTTTAAAAATTGCAAATGTGCAAAAGTGACCACAATGTAGATGTTCAAATTACAGAAAATTGTGGATTCTGTTACAGCTTAATATTGTAGGAGCCTGAAATGATAATTCCATAGACCAGGCTTTTACAGGCAGCAGCAGCCAGAAATGCCTTTCACATGCTGCTCTTGTAGATAACTGCCCTCATTTGGAAGAACTGAAGCGGCATCCCCAAAAGATTAATTCCTGATCCATTTAATCCTTGTTTGTTTCCCCCAACATTGCGGGGGGGGGTAAGCATGTAGTGGTTTTATTTATGTTGTAATCATGGAATATAGGAGCAGGTGAAGTTTTTAAAAAATATTTTTTCTCGGAGTTGTGTGCCTACTGCGCGTGTCACAGTGAGCACCACCGGCTGTTAGGCAGAAGCATATTAGTGACTTCTATTTACTAGAGTTCCATTGGTTCCCATTAGGAACTCTGGCTTTGTTTTTCCTTCTTTTTGTGTGTGTGTGTGTGCAATTACTTTGATAATCAGAGTTCTGTGCTCCAAAAGCAAATGTTTTTTGGTTTACCTAGCTCCCAGAAATCATACCGAAAATCCTTTGTTATTTAACTGCACTGTGTAAGCCATAGAGGGCTAACCCGTGTTTAATTTTTACACCTCAGAATGCAGACATTCTATTTAATGAATGGAAAGTGGGTAGGGGAGCAGTTTGTCTAGGTTACCTAGACCAGGTTCTGGGTTTTCTGTACTGTGATACTGGGCCCTTCCTCTTGCGAACCGAGTCACTTTTTCCCTCAGGAAGTGCAGAGAGAGCTTGTTCTGTCTCAGAGTTTGCAGTTCCCATTGTGGGCAGAGCAGCTGAGGAGAGAGGAAGTTCCCACTTTGCAGGGGAATTGCAGCTTGGCTTTCCTTAACTGTATGTGGTCTTGAGGGAGCTGATGCAGAGATACTCATGTCTTGCTGGTCACGCTGCAGAGATGGCATGTGGGAATGAGGGAGAGCTCGGGGTTGGCAGGCTCACTTACTACAGCAGTGCCATGTGCTGTCACAGAGATTAGTTTTAAAGCTAGTACCTTTCACAGAGTTAGACAAAAGGCAGTTACAATGTAGATAGACTGGCATGTGGCCGCGGAAGCAATGATACATTTGATGTTGTAATGCATAGTTGGGGATCATTAAGACATACCATTAAATGCTAAAAAGCACTGAAATGCATTTTTTTACAGTTTTGGGGCGGGAGAGAATGGATGAATGTCCTGGTGTGCTCTCATCATTGTGCCTTCATGCTGGAAGATCGATTGCAGTTCTGTTTGCAACTATTCTGAGTGCAGATAGTTTTTTGCCTTGGGACATCTTGGAGCTCAGTCTTGTGCCGCTGATGTGCTAGGAGCATACGTTTCTCTGCCGCAACATCACCTGTTTGTAGCACGAACTGTAAAACTTGCACAGTCCTTGCAGTAATTCCTTCCTTGCCTTGGAGTATGTTGACATCTTTCTGATTCATATGCAAAATTCATCCTGCCCCAGAACCCATGAAAGAATATACTGTAGGGAATTGAAAGGTTAATGCTTTTCTCTATGTCAAAATGTAGAGAGAGCAGCTGGCAGAGAGGTGCTGCTAGCTCTGGGAGAGAACATGAGAAAGGGTTTGCAGGAAAAGGAAAATCCTGGAAACCTCTTGCATCTGGACAAGCAAGAGCATGCATATGAATGGATGGGAGCTGGCTGATGCTGCAGTCTCCTAGCAGTTGCTAGACAGACCAGGGCTGAATAAGAATTATTGTTTTCTGTTTCTTGTCCTAACTTTCATTTTGATTTGGTGATGCAGGTTTGCTGAAGTTCCATACAAATTCTCCTCATTCATCTTTTAGTCGTAACCAGACTGACACTAACTGATTCTGTTTCTTCTCTGCAGATTTCTGCTCCAGTCTCTGGAAGATCTGGACAACAGTTTAAGGAAACTCAACTCTCGCTTGTTTGTTGTGCGAGGGCAGCCAACGGATGTCTTCCCAAGACTCTTTAAAGTAAGAGAATAACTTTCTGGAGCATAGTGAAGGAAAACTGATGTCCTGGTGCTATATACTTGTTTTCACTGACTGATGATTTCCTAGTAGATGGAGATCCCCTCAGCTTCACATTAACTAATTCTTCACTGTAACAAACTGTTCTCTTTAATGAACTACTATCCATAAGGCCCAGCTTGGGAGCCATATACACTTTTGAACTTGGTGGTCTTTCCCTTAAGTCACATCTCACAGGGTTGCACTGTAACACACTGACTGACTTCTCTCTGTTGAAAGCTCCTTCCTCACTGGACATTTTCTTCCTGCAGCTTTTACTTGGGAAGACTCCTATGTCCATGCACCTTTACAATCAACTCAAAAAACATATTGGTCTGTATGTGAATTGCAAATAGAGCTTTGTGTTAAAATTTCAAAATTCAGATGTTTTTATTCTAGCTGACCTTTTCTTCCTCTGTTCAAGGCTGCAGCTCAGCCAGCTCAGCAGAATATAGCTCGGTCCAAGCTTTCTGCTGGTGTACCATTTAGGATGGTGGAATATGCAGTGACCTCAGTGGTCGATGATGAATTAGTGGGATACATTTCTAAAGTGATATGTCAGTGCTGCAAATTGTGAGAGAGATAGGGCTGGCAAAAGCATCTCCTTGAATATCAGCGTTTCTCAAGCAGTGTCATCTTCTCTGTCCCGTTCCAAGATTGGATTTCCAGTTGTCTCTGAAGCCTTTTGACGGTGCCTTTGCTAGAGTGACAAAACTAAATTAATTAAAAAAAAAAAAACCACACAAAAAACAAGCAAACAAAAAAAAAACCACCAAAAAACCCCCCACATGGTTCACAATAGTATTATGAGTTGGGTTTGGCATGTGGACTGTACCTTACATATGGCTGACAAAATTAGTGTCCCAAAGCTTACTGTATACCAGCTGCTGAGAAGGAGAGGTGAACTTTAATCAGTACTCTTCTGCTGCATATGGTTCTGATGTGTATTTTCTGAAGGAGGGCAGTACTGGGGAGGGGATTGAACTATGCAGGTCAGACAGGGCACTGATACTTATTTTGGCTTCTGCATGACATGACACAAACTATGTGCCGCTTTTAGCTTTTCAGACTCTGGGTTATTTTTATCTTCTGATCTGCAAATAAGTCTTGCCCTCCTTATTTTAGTTCAAGGTATTCACAGGATAGTTAAAACTTCATTGGAGAATGCTCACTTTGATCAAAGAACAAAAAGTAGTTGGCAGAGTGTGAAGTTTGAAGAGATGGCTGTGGAATCAGCCAGACCTGCTACGGTCTGATTTTTGCTTCAGCAGGTGACTTGCTGAATCTCTTAGATATAATATAGCTGAGCTGAAAAGAGTGTGTGTGTGGTGTGCTATTATATGGTAAATGTATGGCTTTCATGGGAATTCAGGCCTCTCCAGAGCTGCTGCAGTGAACAGTGAATTAGCAGCAGCTCATGCCTTGCTGTCAGCTGTAGTAGAGAGGAGAGTTATGTCACGTGTGGTAATGCAACACTTACACCTAATATAATTTCTGCTTTTGCTACCAGTAGCTGAGCTATGTAGTCGATAACATTTGCTGCAGAGGGAATATTATGTATGGTTACCTTGAGGAGAAGTGTACTTGTTAGCTCTGTGTAAACCTTTGCAGAGGTTTTTTTGTGTCACTTCTTCTGAACAAATAGCTGTACTTTTACTTCTTCTATCAAAAAAAGTGTTGTCGTTTGCTCACTGAATTTGCTCCCAGTCCCTTTGGTGTAGGTTTTTTCCCATGCTGTTTTTCTTTGCTATTGGCTAGATACTAAAAGACATGTCACTCATGACTTTTCTTTTGTATTGTCATACAGCTTACTGTTTTCTGTTCGGTTGTGCTCTGCTTCCTGTGTGCTACTGTAGCAGACAGAATGGTGGGCTTCTCAAAACTGTAGGAAATACCTGAATTTGAAGTTTTGTTTTCTTACCTAAAAGCTCTGTTAGCTTTAAGTAGTTTTTTTATTCCATTCCTTTATTTCAAGGCAGTAATGAATGTTTCCTCAAGACCAAAGCCATCTTTTCCAAGCCTTCCAGCTGATGCTGTTCTTCTTATAAAAGAAAGAAAAGTATAAAATAAAGCTGTTAAATCACGTAGGAGCAGAGTAGCATTTGGAATGTGTCTGTGGGACTCTGAGTTACAGATGATGTCATGTTCTTATTTTGAAAAAGGACTGGAAAACACTTTGAGATGTACATACAGTAGTATTTTGGTTCTCTGCCCTTCCTAATATTAGTTTTAGGATTAAATCTGAAAGTTTAGAAAAGGGGGCTTGCACATTTTTCTGCTTCTAATTCCCTTCCCTGTCTTTGGCATTGTTTTTAATGGTCTTTAGTGAACTAATTACATCTGTACTTTGTGCTTTGTTTATGGTTCTGAGGTGGAAAAGACTGTCTTGTATATAAAGAGGTGACTTAGTCTCACTTGGAAAATGTGTTTCATACCTTATTTGTGTGAGGGGGCTTTTAAGTGTCTCTCTAGATTTCTGGCTGTGTTTGACTGAAGTGTTTGCTAAACAAATCTGTGGGCTGCTGCTCTGCTTGATGGATAGCTCGTGAGGGTCGCTGTGGAAACCATTATACCTTTTCTAAGGAAAACTAGGCCATAGTCTAAGAGCACACAATGCTCTGGAAAAGCCTGGAAGAGGCTGAATGCTATTTCATACAGCCTATTCTGTGTAATCTCTGAGAGATCTATTAAAGGTGTGAAGATACAGAATGGTGCATGGCTCGACTAGGGTAAGATAACTTTCCAAAGGCAGGCCTTTAAATCTGAATTGTATCATGCTCTACTGTGCTGACCAGAAAGGTTCACTCAGTTGTCATCCTTTGTCCTGCACTTCCCATTACCCTGTTTCTTCCTGTTTGGGTTGGACATTGGTCCTCTATTATGTGATGGCTTTAAGGAGACATTGGGAAAAAACAGAGTTTATTAGGTTTACGTAATGATAGTCTCAAAAAAAAAAGGGGGGTTGAGCAGTACTTGTATTGAAAGAGTTCTTTGAAATTCTTTCTCTGCAAATGCTGGGACAGGATGGCAGGGATTTTTGGACAGCATGTATAACAAAGCAAGGTGGTGTTGTTAGGCTTGGGGACTGAGCTGTCACCTGAGAACATTAATAGAGAAGAACTCAAACCCCCTCTTACGTGTTTTAAACCTGACATTTAAGAATTTGCATAACAGATGTGGTGTTTGCTAGAGGTGATAAAATTGTTAATTCTTTAGTTATCTCAACTCCAGACTGCTGTTCCACACAAGAACCCTCTGTAAGCTTCCAGGACTTAAGACTATCCAGGAATTCTGAAATCCTTGTTGGTAATTGTGCTGGTTAGAGAGTCTTCTGTTTGACAGCTGTATGCATTGTGTTTCTTGCAGGAATGGGGTGTCACTCGTCTCACCTTTGAATACGACTCGGAGCCATTTGGTAAGGAGAGAGATGCAGCTATCATCAAACTGGCCAAGGAGGCTGGTGTGGAAGTGGTGATAGAGAACTCCCACACCCTCTATGACCTGGACAGGTATGGGGAGAGCAAGGGCAGAGGTGCTGCCTGGGCTAGGCTGGGATTGTCATGTCTGGGAAGGCTTCAGTCTCCCCCATTACGTTGATCGCTCTGTCATCCTGTGTGAGCCTAGAGGATGTCAAGAGGATTACTCTGCACGCTCGCACTTTTGATTAGAGCACGTCAAAGTGCTGACAGTGACGTGAATGTACAGAAAGGTGTTGCCTCAAGCTTATTAAACTCTGTACCTGATAGTCATTTAAGTTGCTCAGCTGTGTCCTATTGATCGCTCTCCTTGAGCATGTCCTCACTGTGTGGACTGCTTTTCTTTTTTTTTCATTGTGATAAAAACAGTTGAGCTGTTGTCTCAAGCAGGCAGGGCTTTTAACTGATGGATGTTCCAGGACAGCTGGAAGAAGTAGAATAAGGTAGATTGGGACAAATTTAGCTTCTAAAACCTGAATGCCTTGTCTTTGTTGTGTGTTTGCTATGGGGGATCCTTGCCTTTGTGTTGAGATTTATATGTTTATTTATGTGATCTCCCTAAACAGTGGAGACAGTCTTTCAGCTAAGACTCTAAGGTATGCTTGCCATGTTTCAGTACTATTCTTACAGGTTGATTTATTTATTATTATTTTTTATTTTTGTCTGTCTGCTTTGGTATATTTGTTAATATGCCAGTAATGCTGATCCTGGATTTCCTTCTATAAATCTTTAGCATCCATAATTTCCTATAGAAGGGGCTTGCAGTTAGCACATGCTGTGTGGAAATGTTTGTCTTTGGAGGGAGGGGAATTCTTGAACCTGTTGTCATGAGCAGATGCTGCTTTCTAGTTTTTGCATTAAAGAAGCTATGAATGCTTTTATTACATCCTTACTCCTTCAGTGCCAATAACCCTCTCGTGCTTCCTCATGTTATCTTTGTCTTTTCCTAGGTGGAGAATCAATCCTATTTCACTTAAGTTTTCAGGTGAAATCTGTTCCCTATCTCTTCTAAGTTTCATCACCTTTCTTTATACTTCTGGGTATTTCTAGAGGTGGGGAACAGTGATGAAAACTGTAGCTAGTGTTCAAAATGTATGAGCAACGTGCATTTTTATAATGCTATAATGTTTCCTGTCTTCTAATAGACACTAGCATTCTTTTTGCTTTTTCCGAGTGCTGCTAAAAACTAAACTGGTATCTTGGGGCTTCCTTCCAAGAATGGTCATAGCTATTTGAGAGGCTGCTACTATGTAAGTAAGTTTATGATTGCATAGCCATGGATATGGAGAAGCAACATGACCAATGCTGAATTTGTTCTGGTATTTTTGTCACCTGGTCATGTGGTGTATAAGGAAATTTTTCAAGCTGCCTTTCATCACCACATTTGTGGTGCTTGGGGACATGGCTTAGTGGTGGACTTGGTAGAATAGGGTTAATGGTTGGACACAGTGATATTAAAGGTCTTTTCTAACCTAGATGATTCTGTGATCTTTAGCTATGCCAGATACCTTATCGCGTCAGTAAACTTAATCATCATGGTGGGGTTTTTTTGTCTTTTCCCAGACATTTTGTGAAAATGTTGAGCAACACAATCCCTAGCTCAGCTCTGTGTAGGATTTCTCCTTCCATTGGAAAAATGGGTTCCTGCTCAGTCCTGTATCTTAAAGAACATTATGTCTACAGGGACCTTTTCCTTTATCCCAATTTATCATGATTTCTTTAAAAATTTTCAGTGAGGGATCTATTCAGATAGCTTCTGAAAATCCAGGTAGAGTATATCAGCTGAATCTCCCTTGCCCCAGGATGAAATATCACTAATAGATTTTGAGTCACAACTTCCCTTTACCAAGGCCAAGTTAACCCTCTAGCACATTGCACGTACCCATGCATTCACTGATTCCATTACTATTTTCTACCAGTCTGCCGAATGCACATACCAGACTCTATTCTGTCATCCCTTTGATGCCCTTGGAAAGCTTTTTAAATCTGGAGCTATATTTGCTTCTCTTTCCTCCTGGTATTCAGACAGTTTTAAGGCAAGACTTACATGTAGCAGCCATTAGTTTGAGTATTTCTTGGTCTCCTGTAGAACTTCTGTGTGAGTGGTTGAAGGTCTGGGTCAGATGTTTCTGGTGAAGCACAGCTTTGTTCTGTGGCGTTTCTTCCTGACCTCCCAGTCTGTGACATCTCCTGTCATAGAGCATCTCTCTCTTTTTCTTAAAAAGATTCTGAGTTGTAACCTCCCCAAATACCTCCATAGCAAGTACACGTGCAAGAGGAATGGTTTGTTTGTTTGTTTGTTTTTTCTATGCTGTTACACAGTCTCTACATTTTTAATTTTTATTTTAAATAACCTGATCACCTCTTGGGCCTATAAATATCCTGGAATGTCTGTAAAGGGCTTTATTTACTTTTTATTTATTACTATTGCTAAAAGGTTTCCCAAACTTTTGTTTGGATTGGGAGGTGCAAGGAGGTTGCTTTTGTGGTTTTTAATTAAACTGACCAAAGTTTGGGGGAGAGGGTTCTGTCTTTATTTGCCCCTCATTTTTGTGAGGGATTTTGCATTTTTATTATCTCTGCTGATGCTATTCTTTAATTGTTCTGACTCCTGTGATATTTCCAAAATCTTTCTTGATGGTTTATGTGCAATTGTTGATTTATATTTTTTTTTTCCCACAACATAATCCTCACACTGTGTCTGTGTTGCCTGCCCATGGTTTGCATCTCAGCTTGTTCTTTTTGATTAGCATGCTTCCTTATTTTGATGCATTTCTCTTATTGAAATATAAGCCATTATGGTATTGTTGCTCCTGGAAGGATGTTAAATTGATGCATGCCAAAGTCATGGCATGAGCAGGCAGGCAATTGATAATGTGTCATTTTCAGGTACACCTTAGTGCAGCCTAAAACCAAATCATGAATTGCCTTGGGTTCTTGATTAGTTGTTCCACAAAGCAGTCATTTATGGCAACTAGAAAGTGGGGTTTTGGCAGGCAGTGGGATGTGACAGCTACTCAGTCTGTGTGGAGGCAGTTGAATCCTCCGGTTACTCTGACACTTCCTGGTTCTTGGCATCTCTGAGATGTCTCAGCAGGTGGTAGTACAGCTCTAATACTGTATTTCTCCTGAAAGCCCCTCTCGGAGTATATCGCCTTCTAGTCGTGTTACCCAGTCTTTTAACTCATGGTGTATGTTGTCCCTCTGCTCTCTCCACTGCTTTTCCTGCATAATTAGTAACCCAGTGATAGTGTCTTACTTCTCATCTATCTTTAATGAAGTTACTGACAAGACTGTCAGTCTTGGTTCTAAATGATACAGGCTTATCTTCTACATAAATGATTCCAGCAGTCCTTCTCTTGTCCCCTGCAGTGTATTCCCACTACCACCTACACCAGCTCCTTTTAAACATTTGCAAAGAGCCTGTTCAGTTAACTTGTGAATTTGACCCATTTTATCCAGTAAGAAGATTACAATATGCTCCTTTTTGACACTACTAGCTTAGCTATGTGATTATCAGAGCATTTTTCACCTCTTCTCTTCCAGAACAAGGAGAGGGTTACAGAAAATCAGCATAGTGCTGAAAAATACTTCTAAGAAAATCTAGGAATTCCCAGTCAAGATTAGTGATGTTCAGATTATAGAGAAGATAATCTCTTGGATATCAGTTTAGCCTGCTCAAAGACTTCACTTGACAATTTTTCTGTCTGACAACTTCCACTTGACAGGTTGTTTTGTCCCTTCTCTGGATCTGCCTGTTTTCTTCTCCTTAAAATCTAAATCCTCTGTAGTCTGCTTGCTGATGGTCAGCATTGTGGTTTCCATAATCCCAGGAAGGCCTGCATTATTTGAGGGGGGGATGGGGGTGGTTTAGGTCAGAGAAGAATGCTGTGAGCTTGTAAGCTTGTTGGATACATCAGGAACAGCTTTTCCTCAAATATTCCAGCATAAGGCTGAAATGATAGTTAACTGTGTTTTAGTAGGAGCATGTACTGACTTAAAGGAACCAGCCACTGGGGAACCTTGATGGTTCTGCAGTTCCTAATTCTGCTATGCCAAAACAGTTGCATATTATTTCCATTTTGGAACGTTAAGTCCAGCTTCTGCCTGCCAGATCTTGTTATCCTTGTCTGTCTTGTGTGGTGCTGTGGTGTCAGGTGTTTTCCCCCTGTGCTGATACTTAGCTTGTCATCAAGTCCCTTCTTCACCTTTCATCTACTCGTGTGCATGATTCTGCAGAAGCTTAATCATTTGTCCTTTGTCCAGCGTCTGTCGCGTGGAATACCTCTTGGTTATCTCACCATCTCCTCTTTGAACCTGTAGAAATACCCCTTGTCTTATGTACACATAGCCCTACACAAGCTCTCTGGAGCGAGGATTTAGATCAGAGCAATTGCATAAGCTGGCGAGGGTAACTGGTCTGCGTGAATTGGTAGTGGGGTGCAGTGCTGAGCAGCCTGCTTGCCGAGTGCTGGCAACCAGCTCTTCCTTGCATAAGGAAGCTGGAGGAAGCACATTTAGTCCCTTGTCAGAACTGGGCCTTTTCATTGCAAGGGAGCTGAACTGTCCGATTTTTGAGGTAGGAAGCTTTCTGTAGCCTGGTAGCCATCCTGCTGGGGCACTGCTGCAGAGATGTGAGTCAGAAGCTGTCACCTGCGAGGGTGTGCATTTGAAGTCTGCAGACACTCTGCCTGTCACAGGTGACTGGCTGTAGGATACTTTATAATCCTAGCAGCACCAGAAAAAAACTATGTTTGGTCAGCTTTCTTGAGGTGAAAGTGTTACTGTGTAGTTGACAGTCAGAAAGACTCTTAACTTCAGGCATCAAGGTACAGCTGTCAGATAGTGTGGGGCAGTTAGTTGCTAGTCTGGTAGCACAGCTGTTTCTGTGTGCTCAGTAACACCAGAAGGGTGAGGTTTTGTATGGCAAATTCCACTCCTCTCTGTTCCAGTTTGACAAAATTGGAAAAGTGCCACATGTATTCTGTGGGTTGTGCTGGGGAGATGGAGGAAATGGGAATATTAAATCCTGGGGAGGGACCTCCATTATTCAGCCATAGGTGAAAGTCCTGAGAGATAGTACTGCCTGGGTTAGGAGAAGGAAGGAAAGGACCCCTTCTTGGGGGGTTTCCTGTACCAATCTTTGTACAGAAGGCTGAACAGCACTACAATACCCAGTGTCTATCATATCATATCATATCCAGTATCTTACCATACTCAACCTTCAATGCTTCTTTTCATGAGAATATCGTGAAAGGTTTAAAATTTCTTGCATGAAGACAGTATTGGGTGCTGTGAAACGTGCAACTTGTCCCACTCCTATCTCTGACAGGTTTGTGTCCCAGGTCCAATTGTCTGTTTAGGAATTAGGTGGCTGTACTAGGTAACTTTGTTTGTATTCATGTTCTTGAGGATATCAGACACAGACACTGGTGTCCAAGGAGCTGTTCGTTAACAGAAGTTTTAGCTATAGACCTGGGATGTGCTAGAATGGTGTGGATCTCGGGCTGAGCTGCAGCCTCAGCGGATCTGTGGAAGAAGACTGGAACATGAGGCGGTGTTAAGTGACTTCCCTGCCCCCAGCCCAAGCACCTCAGGATGCAGCTTTGTCACGTTTTCTCTTCCAAGCTCTGGAAACAAGTGAGCTCTGTAGAGTGCTGTAAGTGGAAACGCCTTGCTTCTATTTGAGTGGCAGTGCTGCTTTTCTGGAGATCTCCGGTCGGTCCTGTCTGGGGG
>VWZY01007081.1:294305-307097 GCA_013399075.1 Chloroceryle aenea
CGAAGCACTCGGCTCTAAGCCCGGCCCCTTGCATAAGCTGTTGACAGTAATGGGTGGGGAAGGCTGCTCTGCTGCAGCTCTGCGAGCTTGGCTGCCTTAACTTTATGTAATGCCAGCGGTCCCTGTGCTGTCTGCTTTGCTGTTAACTCCTGACGCTCCCCCAGGCATCTTTCACCCTGGCGAAGCTTACCTTGCCCGGGGGGCTTCTCAAAGCTCTCTGTCCCTGGAAAAATGTCTGAGAGGCCTTAGCTGGTGTGGATGCTTATTGGAGGAATGGGAAATCATGGCTGCCTTTTCTGTAGCTTGATCTGACAGAGGTGGATAGTGTGAGACAGGTCTGCTGGCGACCTCCAGCATAGGGGAGGACAGTTATTTCTCTAATCACAGGGAGAGAGAGGAAGGAGGAAAACTGGGATTTGTCTCATCTGAGATAGGTCAGAGGAGGGGTCGCTAACAGGCTGGGACTTCTTGTGCCAGATGGGAAGGAAGTAAGGGCAGAATCAGGTTAGGATATCTCAAGGTGGCAGATCGGGGATTTGCCATCTTGAGGAGACAGAAAGGGAGTAATCAGTTTGAGATTTCATACAGGGCTCTGATGAGGAGCTCTGGGAGAGAGATGAGATGCTAAGCCTGATTCAGATGGAGCTGTTTTGTTGTTTTTCCCATGGAGATGAATTAGTATGAGGGGATGTGTTTTCTGGTGTGTTTTTATTTTTTTTATTTATTTTAATATTTCTTTGAGGGGTGCATTAAGTGGAAGCTAGTTCTATAACTTCTGTATCCAAAGTGAGATAGCAGGATGCAGTTTGGCTGTCATTTCCTTGTGTCTTCTGTAGTAGTGTGGCTGTGTTGTTTCACCTTGATTATTTTGTCTCCAGAATAATTGAGCTGAATGGCCACAAGCCACCCCTCACCTACAAGCGCTTCCAGGCCATCATTAGCCGCATGGAGCTCCCAAAGAAGCCGGTGAGCACTGTAATACGCCAGCAGATGGAGACGTGTANTCGGTTCCGAGCTCGGGGCTGGCACACAGGGACAGCCGGCCGAGAAGTGTGTGCATTAAAGCAGAGGAGATGCTCTGGTGGGAAGATGCAGGACAGAAGGCGTTGCCTGTAAGGCTCCCCCAGTGCACTCGCAGGGAGTGCTGTTCCCACACTGCTTAGATCCTCGCTGCGTCCACTCTGCGCGCATCCCGACTGCTCCCCTTCCTCGTCCCGCTCATCAGTGCCTTTCTCCCGACGTTTACCACTTGGAAGCAGAAAAACGGGAAGAAGGTGCAGGAGGCTTCACCTTTAACCTTCGCAGCCGTGCTGCCCNCTCTAATCACAGGGAGAGAGAGGAAGGAGGAAAACTGGGATTTGTCTCATCTGAGATAGGTCAGAGGAGGGGTCGCTAACAGGCTGGGACTTCTTGTGCCAGATGGGAAGGAAGTAAGGGCAGAATCAGGTTAGGATATCTCAAGGTGGCAGATCGGGGATTTGCCATCTTGAGGAGACAGAAAGGGAGTAATCAGTTTGAGATTTCATACAGGGCTCTGATGAGGAGCTCTGGGAGAGAGATGAGATGCTAAGCCTGATTCAGATGGAGCTGTTTTGTTGTTTTTCCCATGGAGATGAATTAGTATGAGGGGATGTGTTTTCTGGTGTGTTTTTATTTTTTTTATTTATTTTAATATTTCTTTGAGGGGTGCATTAAGTGGAAGCTAGTTCTATAACTTCTGTATCCAAAGTGAGATAGCAGGATGCAGTTTGGCTGTCATTTCCTTGTGTCTTCTGTAGTAGTGTGACTGTGTTGTTTCACCTTGATTATTTTGTCTCCAGAATAATTGAGCTGAATGGCCACAAGCCACCCCTCACCTACAAGCGCTTCCAGGCCATCATTAGCCGCATGGAGCTCCCAAAGAAGCCGGTGAGCACTGTAATACGCCAGCAGATGGAGACGTGTAAAGTGGACATCCAGGAGAACCACGACGATGTGTATGGCGTCCCATCTCTGGAAGAGCTGGGTATGTGTGAAGTGAAGGCAAGGGCTAACCACCAGCTGAAGTGGGGTCTAGTGAAACTGTTCTTGATGGCTGGGACAGCTCCTGTGTTCTTATCTGACCTGGGCTGCCTCTGTAGCCATAGGAGGAGCCTAATGTTTCCCACAAGTGCTGGACTTTGTGAAAGCAGACTGCTGTCCCGTGTGGTGCTGTCGGTGCACAGCGTTGCCTTCAGCATTGCTCTGAAACTCTCTGCATCTCTCCTGTTCTCTGCTGTACTGAGCATGTAACCACCGTATTGGTGTCTCATGTCCTTGGCAGCTGCTTTCCTCCTACCTCCATCAAACACGTTGTGTAACAGACCTGAGGAGATAAACTAATCGTGTCCAGGCTTAGATCATTTCATTCAATTAATTGTCAAGCAGCACCAGTTTGGGAGCTTAGAAAGAGAAAAGATATAACAGAAACTTTTTTCACTCACTCTGCTCTGCCATTTGGTCCTTCACATTTTTCTTGAAAGAGGAGGATGAATAAAGAGCTGAGCCGTGAGGAATGCAAGGCCTGCATCAGGGAACTGAATCTAAATGCAAGGGAAGAAAGGATTTGTGCAGAATATTGTTTGTGCTTATGTGACGGGAGGCTCCGTACAGGATTTATAGGAATATTGTCTTGTACCTTGAGGCATGGTTTCAGCAGTGATGTAAAAGCAAGGGGTTTCACAACAGGAATATCCTAAGGGTTGCAGTCCTGGGTAGATCTGCTTCCTTTAATGCCACACCACCTGTGATATTACGCTGCTCTGCCTGATGCCAGGGGAGACTCCTTTGGTGTGGGGAAGATGCATTACTGCTTCCCCGCTTACATCACTTCTTCAGCATTGTTCCAGTGCCTTGCCCATTACCAGCTTTCAGCAGAATAGGAGCCTCACCAGGAGCAGCTAGGCTATCTAGTGAGCTGCCCGTGTCCATGGCAAGGTGTTCTGCAAGGCAGAGCTGTGGAGCAGGTGCTCCTTTGCCAGCTGCTCTGGCCTTTGGAGCAGAGCCCTGTGGGTAGCTCTGACACAAAGAGAGAGCTGGCGTGTAGAGATGGGGAGTGTCCCCAGAAGGCTGCCTGAAGCATTGCAGGAGAGGCTCTCTCCGTGTTCCACATGATTTGCCTGCTGTAGAAGGACTAGAGCATCGAGTAAGCCATTTTAGGCAACTGCAGTCTGTTGTATCTTAATGATGCTTAATCCCATCTATATCCTTTGTCTAGATGTGTTTTCAAATCTTACAAAATTCTTTCCCTCAGGCTTTCCTACGGATGGTCTTGCCCCTGCAGTTTGGCAAGGAGGGGAGACAGAAGCCTTGGCACGGCTAGATAAGCACTTGGAAAGAAAGGTAACCCTTGCAGTTTAAATGGCAATTCCTGCAGGCTGTAGCTCCAAATGAAAAATGTTGAGCATTGGCCATTGTTCTGTTTCCTTGCTCTTCCTGGCAATGGTCGCAGCATTGACCATTGTTTATGTCCACCCTTTAAGGCTTGGTGCAGTTGTAGAAAACAAAGCATCAATTCTTGTGGTGCAGGGGGAGTAAGCTGTCAGTGTAATCCTCCACAAAAAGGTCTGGATTTCCCCATTTTTTTCCTGTTCAGTGTGTGAAATGGCATAGACATACCTGGACATATACAGTGGCATAGCATAGCATATGTCCCTAGGAGCTCTCAGAGTTGTTAGCTCCTGCTTGAAAAGCAAATTTAGTCCTCTTCTTTGACTAAATGATTAAGTGGTTTAGATCCTGCAGCAAAGATTTTGGGAGTTCGGATTGCCCACTTGAGATCTCTCGCAGAGCTGGTTCAAAACGAGTAGAAGAGACTGTGCTGTCAGATTCGAGTGGCCTTGCTGCCTGCACAGAGATATGCCCTTAGTAGTGTCCCACAGATTTGGGGATTTTTCTGGCTCATTTCTCCTGAATGTGTCTAGGCATGGGTTGCAAATTACGAAAGACCAAGGATGAACGCCAATTCATTGCTGGCCAGCCCTACAGGACTCAGTCCCTACCTGCGTTTTGGTTGCTTGTCCTGCCGTCTCTTTTACTATCGTCTGTGGGAGCTGTATAAGAAGGTAATATAAAAGGCTCATCTGGAGAGCGGGCTGGTTTGGAGCATAGAGAACATGGTGATGGTTGTCAGGCAGTGTGTCCTAACAGCTACAAAAGTTTCTGTTGCCTCTCTTGGGTTTGGCTGTTGGGCTGAGCTTGTTGCTACTACAGAGGAGGGCTCTTGGGTGTGGAAAAGTGGTTCTCCTATATATAGTGGAGCAGACCTTAAATCTGCTGATGCCCTGTTATCAGCCTAGACTCTGTTTTTATATGCTGTGTAGAATGCTTTGCTGTCAGTTTTGGGTTATTAGTCTCTCATCAGTGTATTGATAGCTAAAAGCAGTGCTCTAACTTCACCACCTGGGGTTTCTAGTAAAGGATGATCTGGATTTGAGCTGCTTTTATGGCAGCTGTCAGTAACCGACTTGGGAAATGCATGGGTGGCCTACAGCTCAGCTTAGTGAAGCCATTCTTCTGCTTGTGGGTACCCTTGTTCCTTTCTGCACAGGTGAAGCGGAACAGCACACCTCCCCTCTCTCTGTACGGACAGCTGCTGTGGCGGGAGTTTTTCTACACAGCAGCCACCAACAACCCGAAGTTTGATCGTATGGAAGGGAACCCCATCTGCATTCAGATACCCTGGGATAGGAACCCTGAAGCCTTGGCAAAGTGGGCAGAGGGCAAGACAGGCTTCCCTTGGATCGATGCAATCATGACCCAACTGAGACAGGAAGGGTGGATCCACCATCTGGCCAGACACGCGGTGGCCTGCTTCCTGACCAGGGGCGACCTCTGGATCAGCTGGGAGTCAGGAGTCAGGGTGAGTCTGGCATTTCCAGAGGCTTGCGGGAGGCCATAAGAAAAGCAAAGTCTCCCTGGCACTCGCTGCAAGGATGGCACACAGGTATGGCTTTTGCTTCATGTGTAAAAGTTGTGTGGAAGAGAGGATTTGCTAACAGGCTCTTGACCTGCCACAGCCTGACTTCTTTCTGCCTTCTGCTGCGAGGCTCTGACAATATTAGGAGTCTCCAGTGACCATAACTAAATGCTAGTGGGACCCACTGGTAAATATGGACTGGGGTTTTGGTTTTGTTGGCTTTTTTATTGTTGTTGTTGGGTTTTTGTGTGTGTGTGGTTTGCTTGTTTTTCTTTTGTTTGGTTTGTTTTTTTTGTTTTTGTTGGACTTTTTTAACAGTTCTCTCAGTCCATCTGTTTTCTTTGCAAGTCCAATATCACTTTATAACTGGACCTTTTTCCTCACCGTGCCGGTCAGCTCCATGACTGTGAAATCTGAGTCTAGAGTCTCAAGGAAAGAGGTAAAAGACTCTCCTCTTGGGCCATCTGAAGGGAGAGACAGCTTGAACCTATCCAGTGTATATTCTGCCCAACACAGAAAGCAGAGGCAGGGGCATCCTGTCACAGAGCTGACAAAGCAGAGCCAGAAGTGTGTCATAGGGTCAGATGCTAAAAGCACATCATCTGTGCATGGATGTGAGTGAATTACTGGGGAAACCTGCCCTCCTTTCAGTGGCAGTGTTCTCTGGGACCTTCAGAGGGGTTCTTCTCACTTTGGTGTGTGCTCTTCTGTGCAGTATCTTCCTGCTTCCCACCGTTGGTCCTTTGCAGTTGTTACTCCTCTCAGGTCAGGATCAAAACCCAAGGCTTGCTGCAACAGGAGGCAGTGGTTTAGTGTGTAGCTACATGAGACATAAGCCAGAACTTTATCAGCCTGAGCAGACAGTGCCCCTCTATGTGAAAGCATCATGAAGCAAGATACATTGTGACCAACCAACTGGCTTCAGCCAGCAGATTGCTGCTTTGCTGCTACTCCGATACCTTGTAGCTCTTCTCACAGCTATTTGAAATAGCAACTTGGGTCCTCCCGCCCCAAGGTCCTGCCTGGGGAAGCTCTCACTGCCCTTTCTTCCAATTGCTGCAGGTATTTGATGAATTGTTGCTGGATGCAGATTTCAGTGTAAATGCAGGCAGCTGGATGTGGCTCTCGTGCAGTGCGTTCTTCCAGCAGTTCTTCCACTGTTACTGCCCCGTGGGCTTCGGACGTCGCACAGACCCCAGTGGTGACTATGTTAAGTAAGTGATGTGACTGGACCTGCTTGGTCTGTGAGCCTAAGTCGTTCAGTAGCTGACAGGTGTATGGCACTTTTTGCGTGTTGTGAATGCTGTGTTGCATTTGTGTTTATGCATCTTTTTACTTGTGTTGCAGGAGGTATCTGCCCAAACTAAAGGGTTTTCCCTCAAGATATATCTATGAACCATGGAATGCCCCAGAGTCTGTACAGAAGGCAGCCAAGTGCATCATTGGGGTGGACTACCCCAAACCTATGGTGAACCATGCAGAGACCAGCCGATTGAACATTGAACGCATGAAGCAGATCTACCAGCAGCTGTCACGCTACAGGGGACTCTGTAAGTACCGACAGTTGCGAGAGATCGTGTCCCTAACGGGACATAAAATGGTAGGAGGAGGGGTCCCAGTTTAAAATAGGTAGCATTTGTCTCTCTGGACAATACTTGCAAGAGGAAGTGGTCCCTGTCAGAGCTGCCCAGCTGGGTTTCCAGGGAAATCTCCATTGAACTCCTGGACAACTAAGACTGGAGTTAGATTAGTTTTGGAAAGAGCACTGTCCATGTGCCACCAATGGTCCATTTTTCACTTTGGAAAAAATGTAGGCAGTGTCCTAAATAAGTATGCTGCTGGATCATGGTGTCTGTCTATGGTCAGCACTGAGTGAGCACAGCTCTGAACTCACTCTGCTGGTTGGTGATCACTAAGGTGTTTTCATGTGAAAGGCTTCTCCCACCCCAGGTGTTTTTTTTGTTTCTTAGCTGTGACCCTCTTGCCTTTCTGTAGGTCTGCTGGCATCAGTACCTTCATGTGTGGAAGATCTCAGTGGCCCAGTCACAGACTCAGCGTCGGGGCAGGGTTGCAGCACCGGTACAGGTGAGTTGGAGCTATCTGTGTGCTTCTGAAATAGCTTCATGTCAACTTAAAGGCTACAGGCAGCAGAGAAAGATCCTTTTTTAATAAGAAGAGAGTGTGTATCTAGGAAA
Source organism: Chloroceryle aenea (assembly GCA_013399075.1). Taxonomy (NCBI): domain Eukaryota; kingdom Metazoa; phylum Chordata; class Aves; order Coraciiformes; family Cerylidae; genus Chloroceryle; species Chloroceryle aenea. The sequence goes on from VWZY01007081.1 coordinate 301,437, forward strand.
ACATAGATCACATTAAGCTTCCTTTAGACTCTTCAGAAGTCCTCAGGGAGCTTTCATTCCTAAAAGTGAAGAATATTGTTCATTAATGTTTTACTGCCTGTAAGGGATCATATGCAGCCAGTTAAGGGAGAAGTTCAGATCACTGTAGGGCTAATCAGGTATAATTAAGCTGTCCTCCATCAGAGGATACTTCTGGTTTTGCTCTAGGAGACTTAATTATTCTGCTTCGAACAAAGTTTTTTTCAGAAGTTTTCAAGGAGGCTGTGGCAGCATCTCTTTGTGCTTGTGTGCTGCCTATTCTGCTTTCTCCCAGCTGTATAGCAGGTTAGGCTCGGGTGTCCTTACGAGTTCTAAAGGCAAGGGAGATGTTGCAGTGACTCTTCTTCCTCTACAGCGATGAGGCTGTCACAAGCAGACCAGGCTTCTCCAAAGCGCAAACATGAGGGAGCAGAAGAGCTATGCACTGAAGAGTTGTACAAGCGAGCCAAAGTGACAGGTCTCCCCGCTGCAGAGATCCCTGGCAAGAATTTATGATTGTGAGTAGTCTCTGGTGTGATCTGGCCTAAACAACCTTGTTCTGGCAGCTATCAAGGCTCAATCATACTTGCTTCCTGCATTCTAATGCACAAAATGGACTTCCTTCTGGAGGGAGGTGACTCCTAACTGTAATTCCATAGCCCCGTAATTTGGCAGTGGTCTGCCCTCTAGTTGTTTTGCTTTTGCTTGACGAGCTGTTAACTCGGTTGTCCAGCAGAGAGCAGTACCCTGTTGCTAGAGCAACCACAGGACACAGAGGTGGTGGGTTTGCACCAGTGAGGCTGCTTCTCCTTCCACAGAGTGGGTTTGCAGCAGGAGTTGCAGATGTGCTGAGGGGACAGGCTGCTGGAGAGGAGCAAGCAGGTCCAGTCATCTGCCTGAAATCCTCCAGATCCCAGGAGGGAAGAAGCTGGTAGCATGTTCTGCCAACTTTTCAGTATGAGAGGGAGATCAAGATTCTCTCTTTTTGCTTTCTTCTACAGCCAGTGACAAGCACCTTGCAAATGAAGAGTGAGAGCGCTGGAGAGATGACCGGAGGAGGAGGGACTGCAGCCACGGAGGGACTCCAATTCGTGATCTGCAACAGAAAATCTGGGGTCTCATACAAATCTGTAATTCCAAACGCTGCCACAGAGGGGCACTGCGTAACGTGTGCTTGGGAATATTTGGCTTTCTGGTCTCCAAAGAGCCAAATATGTCTCTTCTCAGCCACACTCAAAATCTGCCCACATTTAAGGGGGACGGAGCCTTCTGTTCACTCCCAGGTGTATCTTTCTTCTCTGACAATGGCTCAGTGCATGTCACTTGATGCATTGGTATAGGGAGCAGCATCTGCACGTCTCAGAAGTAGCGAAGATCCTTTCTCATCACTAGTGCTAGGCAGCAAGTTGCGCTGGTTACTTCACATTACAGTAGGGCTTGAGACAGAAGCTCAAAAATTAAGTACCTGTCCTGGGTAAATCAAGGTAGTACTTATGTGGGATGGAAACAAAGTGAAGGAAAACTGTAGGACAAGAACAAAGGGATACAAGCTGTACACTTGAAATACACTTAAAGCTTTCCCTGCAGAAGAGCCTCACTGCTGTGAGGTGAGCCACACTGCCTATTCCTGGAACGGGACAGCTTAGAGCAGTTTGACATCTGCAGGGAGGACACTGAGAGGAGGAGTAATTCTTCTCAGAATAAGATCATGCTTTGATATCAGTAAAGCAGTGTCCCAGAAGCTTGCTGATCCAAATAATAAGGGAGCTACACCTGGCCTCTGCACTCTACAGCATTTCCTTCCCTGAATGAGAGTGCTCTCAAACGGAGCGACTGGTGTCTGGTGTGTCTGTCTGCCTGTGGAGTGCCTCACGCTGGTAGGGGATGTATTGCACATCAGCTCCTTGAAGTGAGTCTTCCTTGGGCTCAATCCATTGTCTATTCTGTGTGGATGTTTCCTCCTTCCTGTATCAGCATCTCTGTTTCGCATTTCTCCACCGTATACTCCAGTACCTCATGCTCCGCACACTGCTCCTTGCCATTTGCATTCACACTGGTGCTTTCTAGTCTAGCAGGACAATTGCATAGCTCTCCCAGCTCTTAACCATCCACTTCTTGGCCTGCTCCTGTTATATGGCATTTCAATGCGGTGCTGGCAGAATGCCTCTGCTTGTCTTCCCACCTAAGAGGGCAAGAGAGGGTAGCACTACAAAAGAGCCTCTCTTGGCCATTTTCAAGAGGGATTAGATCAAGTAGCTAATCCTGTGCAACAGGCTGCTCTTGGCATCTTTTTCATTTGCTGTCCAAAACCTTTCATCCCCACCTGGCACAGATAGCATGGGGCTATATGTGAGCTTAAGCAGCTGGCTGCTTGGGGAAGCACAGGAGTTGTCTCCCACTCTGAGTGGAATAATCAGATTGGGTTTTGGAGCCCATGTTTGAACCCAGAGCAATGGGGCTACAAATAGAAATTCTTATGATTTTGAGAAACCTGTAGTTGAATTGGGTCTGTGAGTTAATTTATTGAATAGCTGAATAACCTTTCCTTCCCACTCACCTCCCTGGGGCATTGACCCTAGATTGCTTTTCCCAAGAGATGCATTGTGCAGGCCCAGAAATTCATTGTGCAGACTGACCAAGCAAACAAAAGTCGCTTTTCCTGCCCTTCCTTCTAAACTGCTGTTCGTAGAGTCTGTCTGGTGGATAACCCAGTGATCAAGTTTTGTCTCCTTCAGTCCCGCTGTCTTGACGGTAGAAAGCATAAAGGAAGAAACACCCCCCCACATCTTCTGCTGCAGAGAGAAGAAAGGGGAAAGACATGCACTTTGTATGCTTAGATTACAGAAATTGTGACTTCTGTCGTTTGAAGAATTTCGTGCTTAGGCAATGGTCTGTAAATATGACTTTTTTTTTTATTATTATTATTATAAATGTCTTTAACCCTTTCTTTGCTCCAAATTATTTTGTTTGGTAAGTGGCTTTTTTTGGGCTGGATCCATGAGACTAAGGAGCCAAAGGGAGGGGAGGCAAAATCTCAGTGATTTTTAAGAAGGCTTCATGGATGAAGAGGAAATAAAACATTTGCAAGGTTTTTGTCAATGCCTGTGATGTGGATGGGGGCACCTGGAAGAGCTGCAGTTAAGGTAGTAAAACATGGAGAAACACAAGGCCAGCCAAAGATATGGGGAAAAATTCCTTCAAGAAACCTGTTAAGTAGGCTGGGGTTCATCCACCATTCCAGGTTTGGCAAGGGGGCTGCTGATCTACAACAGCAGTGCTAGAACTTTAGCCTCATTGGGTGGTACTCGGATACCACTGGCCATGCGATTCAGACAATCCAACAAAGCCAAGACACAATTTTAAAACATTTTGTGTATATAAGCATTTAAAAATTGAAGCCAAAGTTTGAGATGTAAAAAGCAGTTTTTGAAGATGCAAATGAGGGTGTTTCAAAGGTGCTGGAGATAAAAGGCAGGTGTGGTCTACAAAGGAGAGCAACATGTACAATATGCTCATTCACTGAGTGAGGGTGAGGGCAAGGTTCATGCTAGTGCGGGGTGTTCCCTTGTCTCTGGCAAGGACCTCGTGGGCTTGAGGAAGTAACATTTCAATGCTTGAAGCAGCTTGTACGTGACAAAAAGCTTTTGAAAATAGCAGCCTGTGCCTTAGAAGATGAAGAGTCAGGATGACAGCAAGCAGTCCAGCTTTCTCAACCCAGAGTGTAATAATGTAAATTAAACCTGGAGAGGTCAGGTTTGAGGGTCCTCTGTGCTGGCCAGAGCCTATCAAAGGAATTACAGTGATGAGCCTAAGGATGGAAACTGGCTGACCTTGGATTTCTAGCAGAGGGTCACTGTCTGCTCCATGTGCTGGTGGTCTCGGAAATTTCTTCCCTCGTGTCTCTTCTGTCTGCACAAAGAAGCAGCAGCTTTAGGAGGGGCTGGCTGAAGGGCTTGAAAGTAGAAAACACACCTGGATATGAGAGATGGGAGCCAGAGCTGTGGCTGTTGGGGCAATGGGGAAACGGGCGCAGTGAGAACAATGGCTGGCAGAAAAAGCAGAGTGTGGTATCACAACTGCATCTAGGGGGAGATTTGGTGGTTCAGCCTGGGGAGAGAAGCAGGAAAACCTGTCTCAGCACATAACCTTTCCTCATGTTTAACTTAAGGCTGCTCTGCCGTGAACTTGGTCACTTAACTTGAAAGAGACAAAAAAGACAGCAGCTGCCTTGTGAGCAGAGATGCTGGCTAAGACAGAAACATGGTCTCTCTTTTGCAGGAGGTGTAGATGCACTCTGGCAGAGGCCATGGGCTTCGCCATGCATGTAAGGAAATGGATGTCACTAGCGGCAGTGGAGCCAGAAAGGCCTAAGTGGGTCTCCTGCCAGGCCAGCCTGAGCCAGGGCTGGGACAAAAGGCCTAATGACCTGACTGGGGGAAGCTCTTGGTGCTTGGCATCCCAGGTACCAGGTGCGATGTGCTGGTGGTGACCTGGCTGTATGAGCAGGAGGCAGCCTTACCTTCTGGCCCCCGTCAGAGACCAAATCACAGCCAAGCTGCAGAGGAACCATGTTTTGGGAGCTGAGTATTATACTTTGTGATAGAGCTGTGCCAAAGCTCCCCCAGTCCCAGAATGGATGCTGGTGAGTCTTGGGACCTGCATGTAAGATTGATCAGCCTGCATCCAAAATGTGAAAGGGGCACCTAGCCCCACATCTGGAGGCTGCCCCAGGTGTACCTGCTTACAGTGACGCTCTGGATGTGTGATTGTTTCCATGCTGGCAGGAGACCAAGACTCACAAGAGACAGGTCTGTGTGCCTTGGAGGGCTCTGCTTGCTCTTCTCTGGAGATGCAGATGATGTCCTGGGTTATTGGCCAACAACTAATATCATTGACTCAGTGACAGCTCCATGATTTGGGAAATACTGATGGTAACTGCTCTATCTTTAAAGTTTGGACAGCTCAAGCAGCTACTCAACCCAACTGGGACTGTCACAGGCAGTAACCAGGAGCATGGTGTGCATGCAGGGACTATGAAAAGTTTTCCTGTTCGAGAAGTGGCCTTAGAATCTAAAAATACTGACGTTGTCCACTTCTGTGCACAGCACAACCTGCCCGGTTTTCTGAGATAGGCTGCAACACAGGGGGAGGAGAGACAGGGGAGACAAACCTGCTGCTTGGGCTGATGGGGAATGGTAGCAGCAGAAGGCACTCACCCTAGCATAAGGTGCTCCCTGGGCCATAGCTGAATGCAAGTGAGTCTGCCTGTTCTGGGCAGAGACCTGCAACCTTGAGACACAGGGGTTCTTTCTTTCCCCATTGGGCCTGGGGAAGGAGTGTATAAGCTGCTTTTTCTCACTTTGCTTGCTGTGCTTGCAGACTTGGCAAGCATCAGTGCGAACAGGCTTTGTACTGGGGCAGCCGGACCTGTTGCCAGCTGGGTGCTGCAAATCTGCCACGGGTGGCAAAGCGCAGCCTGGTTTTCACTGCTGCTTCCAGACATGTCCCTGCTGCCGAGGACACCCTTGCAAGTGGCCCTCCGTGTGCAGTCCATAGCCCCGGGCTGCTGCTGGCCCGTTCTCCCCGCCGGCCCCGCTCCTGGCGCTGCGCCCTGTGCCCTGGCGGAGACTCCGGCCGGCCCCG
>VWZY01007081.1:307254-317534 GCA_013399075.1 Chloroceryle aenea
CAAGAAAAAAAAAAAAAGCTTCATCTTTCTCCACCCCCAAGAAAACCTTTTTCTAGCCCTTTCCTAGAAATCCCAGGTGCTCCTGCATCCTTCCCACCCCTGTGAAACAGGAACCCCAAGTGAGCCAGTGGGAGAGCGCCAGAATTGATCCTCCCGGCGCTACCAAGTGCTCCCATCGATCTGGGATGCAGGGGGCTGTCTCTCCTTTGAAACCCAACGAAGCTGCTCGCAGGGACTTCCGATGGCACGGGCCAAGCCAGGAATGTTCAGGGTCTTTGGAGTCTCTGATGCCTCCCGAGGACAGCTGCGGGACTGGGATATGCTGGGTGGGTAAGGGAGCTCTGCCACTGCCCGTGCAGGTGCAGTGCCTGATGTTGCTCACTTGCCACTCAGAGAAGGCTCGCTGCTTCTGGTGGCCATGCCATCATCAGCCATTGCTCTCTGCTTGCCTCTGGCACCTAGGGGTGCTGCAGGGGAGCTGGCTGAGAAGTGGGAATCAGGACTGGCTGCTGTGTGTGGTGAGATTTTAAGGAGGGAATGGAGGGGCTGGTCCATGCCTGGGGCCATGGCTAAGCTCATGCCTACCTCTTGGCAGGCCCCAGTCCCTGAAGTTTGGGGACCAGCAGGTCCCTGCAATGAAGCAAGCAGGTGTGGTCAACCTATGGTGGCATTAAAGCCATTTACCCTGAAAGCTCCTCCGCTCCCAGAGCCCCTTTGCTGGGTCCAGGCTTCAGCAGCCGCCTCCTATTGCAGTGCTGCCTGTGAGAGCTGCTGGGAGCTGTTGCAACATGGCTGGGTAAACCCTGCAAATCGAGTGATTAAATGCTGCCTCTAGAAATGTCCACTGTGGAGAAGGGGCTTGGCCACCAAGCTGGGAGCTGGTGGCTGAGCTGCTGAGCAGCTCCAGTTCTGTGAGAGGGTCGGGCTTGTCACCTGGCACTGTCCTGGATACAGCAGCTGTCCTCTGGGCATCCTCCCTCTCCCAAGCAAACAGGGATGCTCCAGGAGAGCGAAAGAGGTGCTGCTTGTTGCTGTGCCTCAGACCTTTGGAAAAGGAGCCCGGCAGGATGGTAGCCTGCCCCAGGGAAGAACCAGTCTCCATGGGGGAGGCCAGAGAGCTGGAGAGTTGAGGCCAGAGGGTGAGATCTTCCCTGGGTGCCAAGCTCAGTGTGTGAGCCTTGAAGTGGAAGGAGATGCTGGTGATGTCTCTGAGCCTGGGGCAGGGTCTGACAGACCAGATGCAATACTGTGGCAGGGAGGGGTGTGTAAGGAGGGAGTCACGCTTGAGAAATGTTTGTGAGCTGGGTTACATGGTACAGCCTGGGTCATGCCAGTCCCTGATATGGGGGCTCAGTGAGGAGCCATCCCCTGCAGCTGAGCTGGAACCAACAACAATGAGCATGGCTCAGGGTGAAGGCTCAGCCTGAAGCTGACTGTGAGGTCGTGGGTGAGCTTGTCCCTCTGCCCTGTCTTGCTGCCTGCAGGATGAGGTGTTTCATCTTTTCTTTCCTCATTTTCACCTGCTCTTCCAGTTCCCTCAGTGGTGACACAGCAGCAGAGGTGTTAGCAGATCAGTTGGCATGAGTCAAGAGAGGACTTGGTCCTGGCCTGTAAATGGCCCAATGGGCTGGGGTCTGAGGTTCTGAAGAGGCCAGGGATAGAGATCTGGCAGGTCATAACTGCTGGTTATGGTTTGGTGTTTGAGAAGAGCTGCGAGAAGAAGGATGGTGAGGTGAGCTCTCCTATAGTCAGAAGAACCTCCAGAGGTAGCTGCTCACCATGACAAGAATAGCAGTGTTTTAGGACATAGCAGTGTTTTAGGACACAGCAGTGAACAAAGTTCTTCTCATCCAGCCTCCCTGTTGTCGTTAAGCCTCCCAAAGCCTTGTGGTGGGCTCTGTGCCTCCCTGGGCTCCTTAGCATCTTTCTCTGGAACACTGTGTTGTAGCTCCTCACCCTGCTAAGAAGCTTTGCCAGTGCTTCAGGCCAAGCTTTGCTGTGAGATGTCTCTCTGTAGCCTGTCTGGGGCTGAGGGTGCCTCTGCCCAATATAGGTAGGACAGAGAGGGCTGGCACAACTGGGATGCTGCTGGTTGCAGGGCCCTGCAGCACTCACCACACTGCCTGCCCTGCTGCCCCCAGGAGTGAGGCTCTGAGGTACCTGGGACCTGGGGGAGGTCAGCCACTGATCTTCTCTATCTTCTTTTGGCTTCTCTAATAAAAGCAGAGTATCCACCTTGCTGCTGGGGCAGGAGAGCTCATAGGGAAGGAAACCCTTAGGGAGTTACTTGCTTGGGTCAGGAGAGAGGGGGAACTACCCTTCCCCGCCGGGAAGCCTGTCGGAAATCACAGCCCTTTCCCATCCCATTGCCAATGCCTTGGGATGGGAGGAGTTCTCCCAAGGAAGGAAACCCCTCCATCTCCTTGGACAGTTCAAAAAAGCACCGTTAGGCTGAGGCAAAAATCAGTCCTAACACTGTAGGTTATTTTGTGTCTGCTGTGCTCATCTGGAGCTGTTGGAAGACCATGTTTGGAGGAGATGAGCTGTGTGTTGGAGTGGGGCTACCTGTCTTCTTGTGAGGGGACACAAAAGGATTGTCTACTTTTGATGGAGAGAGAGAGGTACCTTCTACTCTGTTAAAATAAAATAGTCTCTGTGGCTCTTGTGATGGAAACAAAAACCCAAGGCCAGCCAGTTGTGGGATGGAACTATTTTTCCTGCTGATGCTGGTTACAGGACATTTACACAGTGCTGCCTGGGAGCAGAGTGTCAGAGTACAACCCAGGCAGCCAGGTTTGTTGGAGTCCCCAGCTCCATCATGCCATGTTGCCCTGGCCAAGTCCCTGTGTGGGAAATCCTGCATAGTGGCAGTGGGCTGGGGGGTGATGCTGTACATCCCCTTCATCCCCCCAGCAGGGGCTGGAAGGGAGAGGCACAGCAGGCAGGCTGGGTTATGAGGCTGTTACTAGGACTGTGATCAAGCGGCCTCTGCTATGGGCAGGTACTGTCTGCCTCCACTCACAGTTCCCAGTTGTCCTGAGTTTATCAGTTCTCATGCATTCAGCAGAACTGCCAGCCTCCAGGTGCCTCTGGGCATGTCCTTCTGGAGAGCACCCGTAACCTCTGCAGACTGCAGGCTTGCCCACCCTAATGGCCTGCTGGCAAGAGAAGATGGACAAAATATTCATGTAGGTCCCACTCAGACTTTTACTGCCAAGGGTGGAGCTGAGGGGAGTCAGAGCTGTTTCATTTTGATGATATTTTTAGTCTCTTTGAAAAGCAAGAGAGAAATGCCAGGGTGTTTCCAGCACAGGATGCAGGGGGGATAAAGCAGAGCCTTCCTCATCTCTCCTAGGAAGTCCTGAAGCATCCATGTGAGAGGAGAAAAGGGCGGGAGTAATACAGAGATAGGGATTTCTTTATTCATTGCATTAAGTGAGGAGTTTTCAAGCAAATGAGGTGCCTCCAGGCAAAGCTGAATAGGGAAGATGGAGCCCTGGATACCGTTATCTGAGAGACAATGAACACAGTATTACGAGTGACGTTTGCTAGTGGCACAGCACTGGTGTAGTGAAAGCCAGCAACAGGTTAGGTCAGCAGAGTGCTCCAGGCCACCCAGTGAGTTGGACTTCTGTGAACATCACCCACCTTAACCTCACCATAACAAAGCTGGCTCCCGAGCAGCTGGCAGTGTTAGTCAGGCTGGTGGGAGGTGCACCCATCACTTGCAGCCCCTAGGCTGAGGAGCCAAGGAGAGCCCCAGGGGTGAGTGCCAACGTGGGGCAGGAGGGCAGTACTGTGATGGGCAGCAGTGGGTTATGACCCCACTGGGTGCCAGAGCGGCTGGTGGGATGGGAATGCCCTGTCCCCATCTTGAAATTGGGGTGGGTGCCTCTTTCCCAGAGCTGCTTTTGTTCCACCCCTGTAGGGAGATGGATGAAGGTCTCCGCAGAGACTCATGGTGGGTCTCTGGAGAGAGACCACGAGAGATCTCAGACATGCTGGTGGGTGGAAAGTGGGTTTGAGAGGTGTATGTGTGATAGAGGATTGTCAGAGGCTACTGTGGCAATGGTTTGTTGGCAACACCTGGCAGCCCCTCCTGAGAAAGACCCCTGTTCCCTTCAGCAGCTGGGAACCTGTGGAGCAGCTCATCAGGTATTTTTCTGGCCCTTAGCAGGGGTTAGAAGTGGAGAATCTCAGGGATGGCTCTGCCTGATGCAGGAGCAGGGCTGGAGAAGGGGAACTGCTCCCAGCACTGCTCTGCCCTGGCTGGGCTCAAGGTTTGGTGAAGGTGCTCCTCTTGCTTCCCTCTGCTCAGGGAATGCCACGGTGCCAGTCTCGCTGTGCTGAACACACTCCAGCCTTCACTTTGGTGAGCAGCCCTGCTCAAGAAGCCAGACAAATACCCCTGTCTCACACAGGAAGGGATCCCATCTCTGCAGTGGGGCAGAGAAGGGCAGAGGCCCTCGTTCCTGGCTCAGCCAAGTGATGTTGCAAAGGCAGGAGGAGGAGGCCAGGTGGCGCGGGTGTCTGTGCCAGGGTAAGCGGATCCCCTGTGCCTGCTGCGGGTGCTGGGGAGCAAATGCTGGAGCAGGACCAGGAGCCAGGCTGGCTGGCTGGCAAGTGGAGGCAGTCAGCATCCCCAGCAGAGGGCAGGGACTTGGCACTGGCTCAGCTGGGGAGGTTATTTTTTTTTTTATATATTTTTTTCCCCTCCAGGACAGCTGATTCCATCTATTTTTAATGAGCTTCCCCAGGTTGCGCAGTGAGGAGACAGAGCAGAGCCGGCAGCCACAGACTGCGACGGGGCAGCGGGCGCCCGGGGCTTGGCTGTCATCTCTCTCACTCCTCCTTGCCCTGGGCCTGCAGGTCTTTTTTGGGGTGGGAGCGTGTCCCCCAGGGAAGGGGGTTCCTCCTCAATGCAGCTGCCCTTGAAAATGGAGTCGAGCAACGAGGAGGAGAGCTGGCTGGAAGATCAGTGGGAGAAATGGTAGGGGACCGGACGGGCCTCGGGGAGTGGGTGGAAGGTCCCACGGGTGTGCAGGGGACGAGGGGCAGCCCCTTGCTGCTGGGCACATCACCCTTCTCCGTGAGTGATGGCCACAGGACAGGAGGAAACTTGGCACCTAGTCAAGCCCAAAGTTTATCCGGCAGCACAGGGAGCTGCCTAGCAGCCGGGCACCGGAGTGGCAAAGGCATCTGGCTGCATCCTGCTGGGCACCAGCATCTGTAGGCAGGGCTGGTGCTGGACACCCCCACAGTGTCTCCCCCTCCCCAAACACGCGGTCAGGGCTGTCTGTCCCCATGCTGGAGTGGGGGGCACTGCCACCAACCCCATGTGCTCCCACAGAGCTGGGGAGCCCCTGCCAGCCCCCCAGCAATGTTATGTCTTTCGCTTGGCCCCCACAGCACCCACTGCACTCCCACACCGTGGCGGGTGGGGGCCCCAAGCATTAGCGGCTGGTGATGTCCCACCCTGACAACCCGAGTAACCGGAGAAGAAATCAATTTGTGCTTTGAAGGCTCATCATGAGCCTTCTGCTCAGTGTTCCTTCCCTCCTGCAGACGGCAGGAAGAGGTGGGCAAGGGGGTTGGGGTCCAGACAACCCAACCTTGTGCTGAACGCTGTGTCCTTGCCGCACCCTAATGCATCTCATGGGGGCTGCCCCCATGGGCACAGTATTTCCTGGGCACCTTCACCCAGGAGCCCACCACCAGCAGGGTCTTCAGAAACACGGAGGGGAGATGCTGACTCCCCCATGGACATTTCCTTCCCTGCTCTGGGGGCCAGGACAAGGGAGGTATTACTCCTCCATGGCACTGGCTTGGTGCCACTTCAGGGGATGGAGCCCCAAGGAGTGCAAGCAATGCTTAAAGCGAGGCAGGGGGGGCTCTGCAGATAAAAAAATACCCTTCTCCTTCCTTCCTCACCAGTGAGGGCCAAGACAGAGAGGGGTGATGGGCTCAGCATGTGCTTCCAGAGCATCTTCCTGCCCAAGGAGCTGAGAACAGTGACACAAAAAGCAGTGCCTGTGGCCACTCCACACAGAACTCGGGGGGGCTGAGTTTGCTGGCAGAGGAGTTTCAAGCTGGGCTGTTATTTACCCCTGTGGTAATGAACAAGCAAGAGAAACATTGTGGTATCACCACAGAGAAATGTTTTAATGCACAGAAGCCAAGAGTGCCTCACCATCCCTCCAGGGACACAAGCAAGTCTGTGAGGAGCCTGCTCATCAGCATATTTCCAGCCACTAAAAGGCTATCTCTGTAAACTTTCAGAAGAGATGTACAAGCCTATGGGTCTAACAGTCCTAAGGGACCCCTGAAGCCATGCAGATGACCAGAGGTGCCCATGGTCACCCTGGGGTGTGATTCTTCAGGTAGCTGGGCTTGGACATCCCTCCTAGTCACAGCACAGGGGCTGGTCATGCCATGGTTGGTGGGTCTGCGGTGCTTGCGAGGTCTGTGGGTCTTGATGTGGTCACCCAGTGGGTCCATCCTCCAGCTGTGCCCTGCCAGGACCTCTATCCTTTCCCCTCCCTGTAACTCAGGCCTTTGCTCCACTGGGTGCCTGTGCCTAGCTGAGACAGATGCTCCCTGTGATGGTGGGAGCCAAACCTTCTGGGACGGGGCTGTCTGTGATGTCTGTTGCATACTCTCCTAACTTGCACATCTTTGCTGCCTTTGGTTAGGCACAGTCCTCCTGCCTCCCCACAGCTGTAGACCATGCCAAGCCCAGAAACTCAGTGGGGACAGAGCCATCCCCTCTGGAAGGAGTCCCCTTCCCAGTAAAGACTGTTAAGAGTCTCTGCTGGAGTGGACAGTGCTGCTCCCTGCCCGGAGGCAGCATTGCTGTCCTGTGCTCTCTTGCCTGCCACCTGCACAGTGGGTGATCATGCCATCTCCACTCCCTCCAGGCTCACCCATGACATCAGCCTCGAGGAGTTTGAGGATGAAGACCTCTCTGAGATCACTGATGAGTGTGGAATCAGCCTGCACTGCAAGGAGAGCCTGGCCACCCGGGTAAGTGTGATGGGGATGGGGACAAGGATGGGGAAAAGCAGGGCATGCTGCTGGTGCTGGTGGGACCATCAGCTCCCATGTGGGTGCTCAAGACAGTGATGCTACCTCAAGGTGCCCATTGGCATGACCCAAATCCCCTCCACTCAGCAGTGCCCTGACCTCACTGTGGCACAACAGAGACCCTTTCTGAGCCAGCCAAACCCAAAGGACAAAAAACCCAAACATCTCAAAATCAGTGCCTTTTGGTTCCCACTGTACTGGAGGGGCTTGAGCTTGTTCTTCGGAGATGAGCCTAACAGTTTGGGTGAGACTGGGGCATGGTCCCCATTTGAGTGGGATGGCCAGTGAGCCTCTGGCACCTTATGAGTGATGAGGATTCAGGAAATGAGGATATGTGTGAGGTCACACCAAAAGCCCCTCATGGGCTGTGACTCCTGCCCCGACATGCATCCCTGGGCCTGGAGATTCATTTGGGCTGGCATGGTGAGAGCTGTCTTCTGCTCACTGGAGGCGTTCCTTCTGGCTTGCTATCTGCCTTCAGCAAGAGCTGTCCCCAGGCTTTTAGGAAGTGAGAGACCTGGAGGAGGTGGCTCTGACCCCACAGGCAGCAGGTGAAGTGAAAATGGGTGCTGTGAAGCTGTGCAGATGCTGCAGGTGGGTCTTCCATCTGCTTTAAGCACTCTGGGGCATGCTGTGGGCACCCAGATGGGGTTCACACTGCTGTTTAAACTGCCTGGGAAGGCCATGGGGACAGAAATGTGAAGATAAACTAAGAATTACATTGGATTTGGAAATATGCAGGAATTCTGTATTTGGCCAATGTGCTTCATGCTAAAGAGTTGCAAATGCTGGAGGAGCAACCAAATGGTTTGAGCGTAATTTTGTCCCCCAGGAGAAATATGTCCTCTGCAAAACTGATAAAGACCCAGTGAGGATAGGAAAGGAATTTGTCGCAGATTTAAAATTAGAAAGTGAATTTGTGATGTTGGGAATCCCTTGTTGCAGGCAGAAGGGTACAGGCAGACCTCATCTCTGGGAGGTGAAAGTGTCCTGCTGTGCTCTCTGGTCTAATCTGGGACCTTCCCAGCAGAAATTTGGCTGCTGCCAGAGAGGCTGTCTGCAGCCTTCTCCTGCTCCAAGATGTCATGGCTGGGGAAGGATGGGTAGAGCCTGGGTTCACAGGCTGTGTACACTCCAAGAAGGAGGAATAACTCTGGAGGCAAAACCAAAGGCATCTGGTACTGGGGGTCCATGAAGGCAGGGCAGATCCTCCTGCCAGCAATAGGTGAGGCAGGCAGGGGCTGTGGGTATGTTTTATGTTGCTCGACACTTCTCATTAGCTGTCTCAGTTCTCCCTGCTGGTAGCACCACCAGGCTCTTAGGACAGGATTTCTCTCTCTCTTTTTTTTTAATTTAATTTTATTTTCTTTTCTTTATGGGCTGCCAGCTCTTGGATGAGGTTTTGCAGGAAGGGTAAGGGGTGGGGGGGGACTTGCAGCTCAACTGCTGCAGCCCTTCCTTGAGGGTGAGGAAAAACGGACTGTTTCACCCATTTAAAACAGTTTTCTGAGGGGTTTGTGTATTCCTGCACTGCGATGCAGAGACCTGATCCTCAATAGAGGGTTTGCTCAGGCTCCAGCAGTGAGTCCCACACCTTCCCTGGGGATGTCTTGGAGCCACTTTGCACCAATGTCTGATTGCACTCAAGAGTCCGCTGGGGTGGAAGGGGGATGTGAAGCTGCCCCCGGGGAAGCAATGAGCTATTCATAAACACAGCAAAAGAAGAAGCCTACCATGCTCAGAAAGAATGCCTGCTAAAAATATGTCTGAATGGTTTATATGGGACAGGGAGGATTGCCGGAGGAGCAGAACCGAAAGTGGTGACAGCGAGAGTGGCAAGAGGGACATTTCAATGCCCAAGTGTTGAAGGCGAGAGCCAGGGAGCTTTCCAACCAAACTGTCATCCAGAGCTTGGGGCAATGCAGTTGGAAGATCTGCCTGATGGAATCAGATGGGCCCAGAGGGAGCAGCTTGGCCAGGTCTGCGCAGCATGGGGCCCAGCAATTCCATAATGACCCACAGCAGCCAGCTAATTGTGTCACATAAGGATGGCTGGCTTGGCAAGTCAGTCCAATGCCAGAGCCAGGGCCAAGGGGCCACATGCTAATGCCCAGCTCATGGTAAGCTCCTGGTGCTGCAAAGGACCCATGTTATGTAGGATGGACGGTTGTCTCTGGTTGTTCCCATTGTGCCTTGGGCGGGCGAAAGCACGATGATGGAGAAAGGGATGCAGGGTGAGAGCAAGATGCTGGCTCAGTGGATCACACTGGAGCAGAGAGTCAAGGGGAAGGGGGAAACACAGGCTTTGAGGATCATGGCGAGCCATGGGTCTGGGGGCATCCAGCCGTCTCAAGCTTCTTGACCTGGCAGTGAGTCTCCAGAGGGATAGACAGGCACAGTAACCAGTGGCAAGCAGGAAAGCACAGGGAAGAAGTGAGGAGACAGACCCTGCGGGAAGGTTGGGAAGGTGGCTGCTGGATGGGAACAGACAGTGACCTTGGCGAGGCTCAGGGCCTGGGCAGAGTCTCTTGGCAGCAAAACCCCGTGGCAGGCAGTGTAGAGGTCAACACCCAAACAGAGGTGGGGTTTGTTTTTTTTTTTGGTCCTGGAAAACAAAGATGACTTCATCATGGGCTATTTTAGCAGCTTTCCAGAAATAGTGACTTAGGCACAGAGAAACTGCAAGGAGGCGTAGATGGATGCTTGTGTGAGAGGACTGTATCCACTGACAAGGACTGCACCTCATGGATGTGAGACCATGTGCTAACAATGAGGAATAGTCCCAAGTGCAGCTGAAAGAAACCTTAATTTCAACAAGTCCTGGGTGAATGAAAACTGAGAGCAAAATGAGGGGTTGGCTGAGGAGAGGGCTCAGCAGAGAAGCAGAGCTGCCTTCAGGGCTATTGAACAGCAGGAGGAGGCTGGCTGGAGAGGAGCAGGGGCTGCTGGGGGGCAGAATGTCACTGCCACCTCACAAACAGCAGTGGGTGGGCGTGTTGAGTGGGACAGTTGCAAGAGAAGTACCAGGCCTTTGCTTTGGGTTGGTTTCGGCTTGGTGCTTGGAAATCCAGGGTAATAATCACTGGTTTCAGCAAGATGGATCCCAGCAAACTGACAGGTTGCAGTTAATAAAGGCTCAGTGCCTCATCTGTATTCTAGGAGATGCAGAAAATGGTTAATGCAGGAATGAAAAAAAA
>VWZY01007084.1:7262-26384 GCA_013399075.1 Chloroceryle aenea
AGTGATTACACAACCATATTAATGCCAAATCAGACACATCCTGAAACTCACCTGTGTGGTTAATGGTGAAAGCTGTACTGGAGAAAGTAGTGCAGGGAGAGGTCTGGCCCAGTTCAATATATCCATCACATTTCCACCTGGACCCTTTAGCTCCTGATCAGAGGAGTCCGAACTGCTGTGTGCCCTGTCTGTCTGTATTATCACATCTTCAGTTTTATCTTCACCACCACACAGACATTCCTCTGCAGTCCTTTTCTCAACAGAGTCACCTCCAAAAGCCTCAGTACTTGCTTGAAGTTGTACGGCTGTTACAGAATTTTGCTTTCCAGCACCTTCCAATGAAGAATACCAAAGCAGTGTTTTGCCATCACACTTCCTAATCTTTTGGTTGATTTGTACAGTTTCTAAGACACAAATATATTGTTAAGAGTTCTCACCCCCCCCTTTTTTCTTTAAAGAAATATTACATCACAGTAATAAGAATGCATTACCATCTCTTCAAGTGATGTTCCCATAGACTAGTAGTAAGAGGTGCTTAATGTCACTTTCAAAAGTTTTTCATAGATCAGATGCTGTTATTCACAACAATTCTTTTTCTCATGAAAAACCTATGTGTATGTGCAAAGAGGTCCCCTGCAAACCATCTTCTGACTTGGATTATTAAGATTATACTTCCCAATTCTTGTTTTTAGGAAGGGTCATATTAGGTAGGACTGAATGTCTATAGAACTCCATTTCTTTCAGGAAAAGCAGGACAAGCATGCAGTGACATTCCTCATTCAGGCTGTAATTCTCAGCTTAAAGCAATCTGCAGCTTTGAGCCAGCAGTTGTACTTGCAGGCCAGTTGCAATTATACCCTAAGATTGTATCTTGGATTTCTTTCATGCTCCTTCATGTCAATCAGTTCTTTCTCCACTGAAGAAGGCAGAAACACACAGCTCTGTGTTTTGCCCATAGAAGAACTTTTGTTAGACAACTGTGAAGTTTACTTTGCACAGTGAACTACACTAGTATTAAGTTATCTCAAGATCAGTCAGGCTACTCTGTGGAGCCCAAGAATATTGATACACATCATCCACCATAAAGTTCCCTCTAAGAAATGGATCAAAGATATAATTTCTGACTATGATTCTACATCCTTCTCCCCTCATCCCTTTCCAACCCAGTCCCCGATAACTGTTTAAATTTCTTTAGAAATGTGCTGCTGTCCTGATTAGAGTGAAAACAGAATTAAAATTGGAACGATACAGAGAAGATTAGCATGGCCCCTGTGCAAGGATGACATGCAAATTCATAAAGTATTCCATATTTTTAAGTGTCTTACAGGAAACCTGGGCTCTTCTCCCCTCTTGGACAGCTTTGCCAGCTTTGCTTGTCTCAGGTCCTCTTTCAGTTCCTTCCTTGGAGCATCCAAGGAGGATTCTATCCATTCTGCCTTCGATCCTATGTTCCTGAATCCGGTACCAGAATCCAGCTCCTGAACACAGCTCCCATCTGCTGTGGGGCCTGGTTTGGGACCCCCCAGTATCTGCTCCACAGCATCAGTGGTGACAGTGACGTAATTACCATCAGGGGGGTTGGGTTTGATACTAGTTTTGTATATATTTGTACATATTCTATTTTATTATTATTATTAATCATCATTAAAGCTGTTCTGGTTTCCTTTTCTAATCACTAAGTCTCCCTCCCTTATTCCTTTTCTCTTCCCCTTGGGGGAGGAAGGGGTGCTAATGGGGTAGGAAGGGGGGGTTAACAACTGTTACAGGTCTAAGGGGCTGCCCTGACCTTAAACTGTGACAGATGCTTTTCTCGTGACTACCTCTTAATCTGCAGGAAGAGTTGTCACAGAAATTTTCAAAGGTTCAGGATATGGTTCTCAATAGGAAAAACCTAACTCTTTCACACCTGAGCTTTAGGTGCAGGAAAAGCCTCACTTGTACTAAGCTCTCCCTCATCAGAAGGATCCTCTCAAAGATTATATTTCACAGACAAACTTTTTCCACTCTTTTTCATTATGTCACTTAATGAAATGATTAAGTTTTCATCTTCAAATCTAAAACCCGGAATCCAGTCCACGTAGCTTCAAACACATTGCTGCCTTCTCCCAGTTCTGAGAAAAGGCAAAGATTACTCTCATCTGAGGACACCATCAAAATCTACACACTGACATGAAATACTTCCTCAATGAAGAATGGAGAAAGGAGAGCAGAGATTAAACAAGCAATCCAATCAGTTACCTTCATACTAAAAAAATGAATTTTACAGCTCAAATCTTTGCTCCTGATTGTCCACGTTGCAGGGCAATTCACCATTGAAAAACAATTTCCTCTTCTCTCCTTACCCTAAACAATAAAGCAGCTTTCTGAAACAAGTCTTGGGTTTTTTTCCTCTCAAAGAGAAGGAACAGATTAAAATGCCCAATATTTTACCAAAATACTTCATTTAGCCATAGAATCTCTTCTGGTTTACAGCAAAAACTCATCACTATCAGCACAGTGACTGAGAATACCTGGCAGTAGCAAGCGTACACTTCTCAAGGACAAGAGCAACATTTCTCTGAGGCAAAATTCCTCCACAGAGTTGCTGCCCTACCAGCAACCCTAAATTTTTCAACCCATTTCCAATTATGTGAATTTCAGGCAGTTTTATACACTAGCTATTCTTTAGAGCTACAGACAGTATTCTGGTTTTCGAGACAGCAAATCCACACATCCCATCATATGAAAAATATAATTAGAGTGAACATTGCATACCTGAAACTAAATGTGCGATGCTATTCTATCAAAAAAGATAACTTGAGACATTTTTACAAGTCTTGAAGACAGAGGTCTGCTTCTTAAATCCCTCACTTCCTATAGACTTTAATCTCAGGACCATGAAACATTCACAGGTCCTTAGGGATAGTCTTACCTTTGTATTTTATATGTAATGCCACTGTCTTGGATATCCTTTTATCTGGTGTTAAAGCAAATGCCAAAGTACCTTCGTGTGCTACTTTCCATCCCTGCTCTTAACATCTATATGCAGCTTCTCCCTTATCTTGGATCCCCAAAGAAGAAGGAAGGTAAGATGGATATAGCTCTGCAGTAGGCCATATTTAGCTCTGAAACATGTTGTATATACTACTTGAAGAAGCTCAGCTCCATCCAGATGCTGTCTTTCCCTTTTCCCTCATCTCCTCTCACCATATGCCTGCCTATGAACAATGCATGTTGGAGAACACAAATTACAAAATCTTCAGCACTGGGCTGCAAGATTCTTGGAGAAGAGTTTATGCTCAAATTACATGGGAAACAGTTTTCCAAAGTCCAAAAAAATCAGCAATGGCTTATTAACCTTAGATTGTCTAAGGTTATTGGTCTGATGGTCAACTGCACATAGAGTCAACTTTATTACTGGTAGATTTGTAACAATACTGTAAGGACAAAAAAAAAACAAAAACAACAAACAACTTTTTAAATTAAGTTTGGCAAAACCTCATTGTCCTATCAAGTTTTCACAATAACACATTTCTTGAAAAAATGCATAAATGAAAAGCCCGATAAGTCTTCTAGTTTTCATACATGAATAAGTTCTTCAAGAAAGTCATTCAAAGTGGTATCACCCTTGGAGGAACAGAGAAGGCACTTATTGTAATGCAGAGCTTTGGATATTTTACAGCATGTTTGAGTGTACTATGAAATCAAAGAGGTATCTTCCAGAAAGGCTAGATTCAGGCAGATTTATGAACTGACATTCTATGGAAAAGATGTTTCAGAGAGTAAATCAACTTGATGGTAGTATTGCGAAGATGAAACCATTCTAATAGGGGAAAAGAAATTTGGGTCAATTCATTAAGATACCTTTATTTTGCTAGAAGACAGCATCTGTAAACATAAGCATTTTGCTATTATGAAACCAGGGGTCACTCTCATGAAAGTCAGAGCAATAAGATTGTTGCCCTAGGCTTAAAAAAAACAAAACAGCAAGTAAGATGTATTTCTACAATATCTAGACACTGCAACAAAAGCAAAATAGGGGCTGTTACAGACAATTGTTTCCTTTTGAGAAAGTACTGTAGTTTCCTTGAGAAGATGTGATTAGAAAAGGCAGGATGGGACTCATGGAATCTAAAGTTCTCCTTGTACTGGATGGGAAAGGGATGACACTAGAATCCAATATCCCTGAAATCACTTGCATTTCAAACTCTTCAGTTTCTTGTGCTTGTCTTGTCATTTGATTGACCCTTGATCAAGAAATCAAATTCAGAACCTGAGAGGACAAATATCTAGCTCAGTTTTGGATCTGAAGCCACAGATATGCTGCATTATACTAGTCAGAATGAGGCTGCTAGACTGGCTTATGAGCCAGTCCTTATATTTCGGCATCTCTTAAGCGGATTCAGCTGGAATGCAGTCTGAAACTAGATTCATTGGGACCTACACTGGTAGCAAAATTTCACACTTAACAGTGTGAGGAGACAGGTTAACTGTGAATGGCAAGTTTACTGTGTATGTGCATGTGGATAACTACTGATTATTATTAACTTTAATTTTTTAATATGATATTCAGCATATCACCAAGTTATATATGCTGGTTTTCTGTATCATGAATATGAAAATTAATGTACTGTTGTCTATTATAGTTCAGGCAGGCAGGAATGACAAAATGCTTCTTAAATTTTACAATCCAACTATGTTACCATGTGTCTGTTTCAGACTAACAATGAGCGCTTCCATCTTGCAATTCACATTATATACTGCAGAGTTTATAATGATACAATACATAAGGTTTAAACATGACAGGTGAGTTTTGACTAATTAGGAATAAAGCAGCTAATAGTAATTTGATTTCTCAGTTGCAACAGCAGATTTACAACAGCTTTTATTTAGAAGAGCACTCCAGTTTATTTGGCTGTTCAAACTAATAATTTGCAATTATTTGCAAATATTCTAATCACACATGTACTTGACCAGGCAAACACCAAGGAAATATTTGTCTGTCAAAAAAAGGGTTTAAAACAGTACCTAAACAGATGATACCTAAGTGAGACAAAATTAATGCACTTGCATATTAATAAATTCATGTTTACTGGAACCTACCTTCTTTAATGCTCAGTCTTCTTTTT
The DNA here is from genome assembly GCA_013399075.1 of Chloroceryle aenea. Taxonomy (NCBI): domain Eukaryota; kingdom Metazoa; phylum Chordata; class Aves; order Coraciiformes; family Cerylidae; genus Chloroceryle; species Chloroceryle aenea. Next base: position 12,371 of record VWZY01007084.1, read on the forward strand.
TCAGACCATGCCTTATCTTGAACAGAAGCTGAAAAAAATGTAACAATATTTATTTTTCATCAGAAAATAAACAGTTTTGAGAAAATTCTAGGACTTTTAATGCCATCTCACCTAAAACAGGATTCTTTTCCTGATTGTCTCTTTTTCCTGTTGCACTCTCTATGCACATCCAGAGTTCTTCTAACAAGAGTTTTATTTTTTCTGTTAAAATAAATAATTTTATAAATTGAGAAATACCTCAGTTGTTCAGAGAGCTAAGAATCTATGTTTCTTTATTTTTAACTGTTACTCAGAACATAAACAGACCTACAATAAAATACAACATATCCACAAGAAAAATTAAGACAGGGCATTTTAAACTTCAAGGAAGGAGAAACGCAGATGTCATTGAGGGAATTATATTATGTCTCCCACAATATATTCCTGGAAAAGCTGGCAGCCCATGGCTTGGACCGGGGCACTCTGTGCTGGGTGAGGAACTGGCTGGAGGGCTGGGCCCAGAGAGTGCTGGTGAACGGGGCTGCATCCAGCTGGCGGCCGGTCACTAGTGGTGTCCCCCAGGGATCAGTGCTGGGCCCAGTCCTGTTTAACATCTTTATCAAGGATCTAGATGAGGAGATTGAGTCCACCATCAGCAAATTTGCTGATGACACCAAGCTNAAGAGATTGGACATGGCCCTTAGTGCCATGATATAGTAATTGGAGTTGGATCAGGGGTTGGACTCGATGATCTTGGAGGTCTTTTCCAACCCAATCTATTCTATGATTCTATTAATAGATCCTGTATTGTCCATAGCAACACAGCAGACTGAAGGAATCATTTCAGAATGCTTTAGCTTTTCCTTTCTACATTGTAGCAGCCCTGAGAGTAGTATGTAAAAGCAGATTTGACTGTATCATTAGTGAAATTAAGCAGTTTTCTAAAACAACTAATGTAACATGAACGTAAATGGGGGAGGAAATCTTCTAGAGAGTAAGTATTAATATCCCATTTTTTTTCTTTATGCCCACTCAGTAGTAACTCATTTCTAAGTCTTACCACAGAGTAACAGCAAATTAATTCATATACATTTAATAATCAGGCCACAATAGTAGTGAGCCCTAACGGTGCCATTGCTGGGTGATGCCAAACAACCTAGTCCCAGAATCAGAAGAGCAGGTGGAGATGGAGAAACAGATTAAAAACTCAACAAAATACACTAGCACCTCACCTACTTATGCCAAAACTATCATCACATCCAACAATTAGGAACCAAATTATCAACCAAACCAAAGTTGGTTTTGTGCCAACTCCATAAGTTAAAGACCTACTATTTTATGAAGAGCATATTAAAAAAATAACTCGGTACCTGCCAAATTTTGCATGACGTCTGTTAACACCACTAACAATTTCTCATCAGTAACACAGCCTTGCTGCTATTTAAGTTCAAATTAGAGCTCAGATCCTAATTTGCCCATTTCACCATTAATTAAAAATTAATGGATGAAATTTGACACCATTTTAGTACAATTTAAAAGGCAGTAAAAATATGACAAGACACACAAGAACTAATAGGGTCTACCTTTCCCACAAAAATTCTAAGCAATTCAAAAGCAAAACCAGTATTTCAAAAGACTGTAAAAATGCAAAAAATAAATTTGCTTGAAATTTGGCCTCAGTACTAACTTTAGAGTAAGTTTAGGAGTTTGGTCCATTACACAATAGCTTTGGATAATCTGTAGCTTTGGATAATCAGTAGCAGATATTTTACATCAGGTAAAAAGAAGTCCTCAGGATAAGAAACAACTATAAAACCTGGTTTCCCATTTTATATGTGAGGCTCTGTAAATCAATTGGAGCAGATACACTCCTACATTGTGTCTTTTGCTTTGCCTACTTCCTTTATGATTTCAATCAACTTCAAAGACAATGTAATTGTTTGTATTCTTCTCAGTGTTTTATAATGGCACATCAACTGACTTCACAAACTAGACTAGTAATTTTATGAACCAAGTATTTTCCTTACTGCAAAACTGAAATCAGTAATTTAATACATTAGTCCTTCATCTGTGTAACATCACATATGGTCTTACAACATTTCTGTAGTATTCTTTGTTTCCAGAAAAGAACTCCAGAAGAGTTGCAATAAATGAATAATGGTTGGTTCTGCACAGAGAACAGTCTTGGAAAGTATCTTACCTTTGTCTATACCTGTTTTAAGATCTTCATTTGAATTCTGTTTCTCCGCATGCTTAACTATTAGAAAGAGGAGACGGAGAAAAGGAAATGTTTAAATAGAACAATACCACACATAACCTTGAAGGGAAAGGTGAGCATTTACCTTTTCTGCACTTCTTTTGAAGTACACCATCAAGTTTTCCCTGTTAAAATGAAAACATTATTTTTTCATACCGTACATAGTTTGTAGACCCTCTGCTCTTAGACAGCATGAAATCTAAATCAGCGTTTCAAAGGTCCTGCTTCAGCTGGAAAACTTCTCTCTCCAAGTGAATTGCTGCATTTAATTACTCAATGTCCCCAACAAATGACGGTTTACTATTTCAGTCTCTCTTATTACCAGTAACTCCCTTTTTTTTCCCCAAAGAAGTAATAAAAGAAGCTTCATCCAAAAGACCAGGGAAGTCTTACTTGTGCCTTCTTTAGCTCCTTTTCAAGCCTTTTCTTTTCAGTTTTCAGTTGTCTGAAGTCCTGTGTATGCTTTGTGGCAGCCTCTTCAAGAAAGAGAAGCAAATTTCAAGTTACAAACTACAATTTGTAGTAGAGACAACTACAATATAAAGAGACAACTAATTTAAGATAGTGTCAGTCACCAATTTGCAAATCAAATTACCAGAAAAAAAAACAGTGTCAAATACGATCTACTGTATTCTATTGAAGTTATATTTTGGCTTATTGTATAGCTAGTGTTCTGAACTACTGTAACATTACTTTTCTCACTTACATGTGCGAAAAGTGAGTCATATTTTAATGATACTGTACTATAGAACAATATACACAATGTGAAAAAAGGGATAAAACTAAGAATGATGTGCTGTTGTTTTTTTCATTTATTTTATTCTCTTGTTTTAAAGAGGGGTCTGGTTCAAAGATGAAGACACCACAGCCAACTGCATTAGAAAGATGCAGATAGCATTTGACTGATAAACAGAGAAGAGCACCTTATCTCTTAATGTCTAATACACACCCGTGAAGACTGCAGATGTGTGGGAATAAAGAGAACAGGACAGCTAAGTGACAACTAAAGGTGAGGTTCCTAGGAAAATTTCTTAAGTGATAGAGATACTTGAGAGAACTCTTGAGAGATCAGTTTGGTGACTTATATAAGGCCATCAGAGAAAAGACAGATGGAACTTGCCTGATGATAAGGTCACAAAAAAAGAGTTTATCAAAAGAAAGAGAATTAAAAAGGCTGCTCATACATAGGTTGACAAACAAAATTAATGGGAAAACTCCAGACTGACAAAAGATATGTGGTCTGGACTATTTGATGAACACAGAAAAGAACAAAACAGATAATGCAAGCTATCTCTCAGTATTTTATTCTAGCTCTGCCAGAATGCAAGCTATCTCTCAGTATTTTATTCTAGCTCTGCCAGAATTCAGGTTTTGAGGGGCAGGAGGGTATAAAAACCTTGCTGCCATGTAAATGAACTCCAAAATGCTCATAAGAATAAACACCCTGTACTTGTACTTTACAGTAGGATTCTGGGGATTTCTAACACTAAGATACAAGTCACTCAGTTCCTTGTACTTTAAACTCTGGTAAGCACAGATGATAGCATGCCATGAATCAAAATATTTGCCTTGACAACTAACAATACAGGAAGCTAAGTACCAGAATGTTTTATGCATATCCACCCTCTACTAGCAAAACATAGTACAATGAAGCAAGTGCTCTATCACTACTTAAAAACATAACAAAGAAACCAAAATCCAATTGTTACAATATTTAAAAGTCAGAGGACGTGTCAGAATCACTACATATTTAAAAATTATTATAAACATGACTGGAAGAATCTTGTCAAGATTACTAGAATGCTGGAGCACATGCCTTAGGAAAACAGGCTCACTGAACTAAACTCAATTAGCTTGCGAGGAAAAAGAAACAAAAAAACCCAAACCAAAATAGTCCTAGGAGGGATCCAAGAGCAGCTTTCCTGTACCTACTAGGAGATATCAAGAAGATTGAACAAGACTGTTTCGTGGTACATGGTGGGAGGATTAGAGACATGGAGTAAGTTGAAACAAGAATTTCAAATGGCTATAAGGAAAAACTTTTTCCACCATGAAGTGAGTCATGAAGTGAATCAGATTTCCTGGACAGGCTGGGCAGACTCTGGTCTTTGGAGGTTTTCATGTCCAGAAGTTCCCTTCAACTTCATTTATGCCATGTGCCCAAGTTACTCGGCAGAAAACATTTTGCAGGAGGGCTGATGTAATTCAGAGACTAAGTACCAACACAGTACTGCCCAGCCTTGCTCATTGTGACCTCAGACTTAGAAAGCTGCAATTACTTCTTTGGATAAAAAAGGAATCTAGAGATGGAGCCAGATAATAGCACAGTAATACAATGTAGGAAGTTACCTTCAAGTTTCTTCACTTTTATTTCGAGTTTCTTTCTCCTGTTAAAAAGGCAGCATTAGTACATATATTTTTAAATAGAATTATGCCGCATAAAAAGCCAGGGCGAAAAAAAACCAAACAAAACAAACAAACAAAACAAACAAACAAAATGAACAAAAAACCTAACCAAACCAAAAACCAAACAAACACAAACAAACAAACAAAACAAAACCAAAACCAACAAAGAATTAATCTAGACATTTCAGAGAAAAACAGTTCCTAGATCCAGGACCTCTCAGACCGNGGCAGCATTAGTACATATATATTTAAATAGAATTATGCCGCATAAAAAGCCAGGGCGAAAAAAAACCAAACAAAACAAACAAACAAAACAAACAAACAAAATGTATCCCCAAAGTTGAAAATTTAAATCAGTGGCATGTTACTGACATTCTCACATAAACAGCTGTATCTGTTACAGAGGTAGAGTTTGCTCTTAAGAAGGTCAGTCCACTAATTCAGGTACATAAATATACCTTCAGCTACAACTTGGGAGTTACAAACACAACCTGAGAAAACTTGTTTTCACATTTCTGTGACATAAGGCAGATAGGTTAGTTGTACTCTTTAATTACAATCAATAAGACCTAAGCAATGAGATAATCAGGAATAGCCTTCAGGATCACTTGCGTCCCACAGCTTTTTGTTCAGAATATCCAGGTGTTCACTAACTCCAAATCCAAACAACAACAACAAAATAATTATGCATCCTGAATAATTTTGACTTCAGCATTTCCAACTCTACCTTATATGTAAGAAATACACTGAACTGGAAAAATAAAATAAAAAATGTAAACACAACCACTATTTCCTTCTGTTAAATCCCAGTCTTCTTTATGACACGGTCACCCATCTAGCTCAATAAGGGAATCCAGTGGATTTGTTTGCTAATTTTAGAAAAACATTTGATACTGTTTCTCACCGTATCATTCTCAACCAAACATCCAGCATAGAGCTACACAATTCCATAACGTGGGTAAGTAGTTGGCTGATAGGTCAGGCTCAAGCAGCTTATAGGGTTGCATCAGGCTGGTGGCCAGTGACCAGTAGGGTTCTTCAAGGCTCAGTTTTAGGACCAGCGCTCTTTAATGTTTTTTATAAATTATCTGTATGCAGGAGTTGAATCCATACATTAAGTGGTGATACAAAATCAGGAGGAACTGTAAGACTCTTTCAAGAGCAAAGAGGCTTTACAGAGAGATCTGGATAGACTACGGAGCTGGGCAATCACCATCAATACAAAAATTTAACATTAGCAAGTGCTGGATTCATCAGCTGGACCAGGATAATCTTAGTTATATGTGAAAACTGGGGGATGAGAAGCTGGAGAAGCAACCCTGTAGAAAGAGACCTGTAGGACCAGGGGGATGGCAAGTTGAATATGAGTCAACAGTGTTTCCTAGCAGCCAAAAGGACCATGTCTTGTGCGGGCATAGCAATCACAGCACAGCTGACAGTGGAGGTGACTGTCCCACTCTATACTACACTGGTATAGACCTGCCTCAAGTACTGTGCCCAAAGGAGGGCAACCAAGATGGTGAAAGGTCTTGAGGACAATACTTATGAGCAGCCACTGAAGTCACTTGGTTTGTTCAGCTTAGAGAACTGACAGGTGACCTCATTGCAGCACATTAGGAGGTGCTAATGCCCTCTGGTGACCTGATGTCCTCTTTCTGGTGATGGAACATGAAGAAATGGTATGAAGCTGCATCAGCAAAAGTTCAGATTGGACATTAGGAAAAGGTTATTCACTGAGAGGGTGATCAGTCCCCAGAACAGGGTCCCCAGCAAAGTAGGGCACCAATCCTCTCAAAGAGTATATGAACAATGCTCTTAGTCACATAGTTTAATTTTAGGTACTCCTGTGAGGAGTAGGACCCAACAATGTTTATATGTCCCTTTCAACTTGAAATTAAAACTTCTGTCATACAAATAACAAAGAATCTGAATAACAAGACAGACACTAAATGCCAACATTTATCATTGCAATGACATTTACAGATGAAGTAGTTACTTTTACAGGTGCAGAAGTATGGTGACTAATTTAATCAACACATGCAATTACAATAAGTAAGAAAATAGGCAGATGTTAAATCTAGCCATTCACAAAAAAAAAAGGTTTGTAGATGATGCACTTGGACAGAACTCCTCTTATGGTATGCACCTCAAGCTCTTATCTGATCTTTTAAGATGCATGCGAACTACAGCTTACAAAGTAGTAACAGTAGTAGTAGTTACAAAGTGTCTTTGTAGTTACAAAGTGTCTGTAGGAGAGATTTCATACCTACAACCTTCTTCAGAGTGGACATATGTATTTGTTTCAAGTAATTATGCTTGCTATAAGCTCAGAATTAGGAAAATGCAATCCTTGTAAATATTCAAAACTCAACTAAACAAGGTCCTAAGCAACCTAACTGACACTGGCTCTGAATGTCAGATTGGAACAAAGAACTTTCCAGAGATACCTTTTGACCTAAATTACTTTACAGTAACTATAGATTAACATTAATTTTATGACAATTCACTAGAATTCTGCTTTTGAAGAAACTTAGCTCACAAATTACTGAACTCATGTGACCTAGTGCTTAAAATAGCCTCAATGTCAAAGGTATATAAAAAAGCTAGAGCATCACAGTATAGAATCTCTAGAAGTCATATTGTCTAACCTAACTGCTCAATCAGGGTCACCTATAGCTTGCTTCCCAGACTCAGATGGTTTCAGAATATCTCCAAGGATGGAGAGGCCACAACCTCCCTAGGCAACATGTTGCCAGTGTTCAGTCATCCTCATAGTAGGGTGTTTTAGTTTGTGCCCACTGCCTCTTGCCCTGTCACTGAGCACCACCAAAAAGAGCCTCGCTCAGTTTTCTTTACACCCTCCCTTCAGGTATTTATACACATTAGTAAAATCACCCCCAGACCTTCTCTTCTCCAGCCTGAACAGTCCAGGCTCTCTAAGCCTTTCCTCAATGGAGAGATCATTTCATCATCTTTATTATGGCCCTGCATTCACTGGACTCTCTCCAGTAAGTCCATGTCTCTCTGCTGTTGCTGAGCTCGAAAGTGGACACAGTGCTCCAGACATGGCCTCACCAGTGCTTAGCAGAGTGGAAAGAGAACATCCCTCAGCCTGAGGGCAATACTTGGCTAATGCAGACCAGGATAGTGGTAGACTTTTCGCTGCAAGTGTACATCACTGGGTCATGTCCAGTTTGGTATCCAGAAGGACCCCCATGTCCTTTTCTGCCAGCTCGGTGGTCCTCAGCATATACTGTTGCATGGGGTTGCTCCTCATTTGGTGCAGGACTTTTCACTTCCCATTGCTGAAATTGCCTGAGTTTTTGTCAGCCCATTTACCCAGCCTTTCAAGCTTGTGCTGCTGAATGGCAGTACACTCCTCTCACCTATCAGCTATTCCTCCAAGCTTTGTGTCATTGGCAAACTCTGACAGCACGCTCCAAATCATTGTGCAGATCACTAATGAAGATGTGAAATAAGACTGGACCAAGTATTTGGCCCCTCTTCCCTCCCTTCAGGGTACACTGCTAGTTACCAGCTTCCAACTAGATTTTTCACCACTCATCACCACCCTTAGGGCCCAGCAATTCAACCAGTTTTCAATCCACTTCACTGTCTATTGTTGCTGAGACCAGAACTGGACGGAATACTCCAGATGTGGTCTCACTAGGGCAGAGCAGAGGGGGAGAAGAACTTCCCCCTGCTGGGGGGAAAGAATCCCAGGATACTATTGGCCTTCTTGGACACAAGGACATATTGCTGTCCCATGTATAACATACTGTGCACCACGACTTCAAGGTCCTTCTCCATGGAACTGCTTTCCAGCGGGTCAACCCCTAACCAACCAAGGTTTCTGCCCATTTGCCCACATCCAAACATGGTGGAAAAAATAAAGCCTCAGAAACTTATTGTCACAACAGAAATGGATGGGAGTAACAAAAAGCCAAGACTAAGAACCACTTAAAACTGAAGAAACTACAACTTCTGCATCTCAACCTATTCTTAAAAACCTTTGCTAAACAATCACCAAAAGCCACTTCAAGACAGGATAATAATTAAACTAATACTATGTTCCAGAGTGTTTTCTACAAAATTTAAGACCATTCTTCTATCAACTCCCTGCTTGGAGAACCCATAAGCATAAAAAATTCAGCGAAATGCTATGACAAAATTCTGAAAGATGTAAGAGGGGGAAAGAAAGGTTGTGAAAAAAAAGAAATGTAACTCACACAGCAACAGTGTTTACTATTTCTTCTTTAATTTTAATATATTCCAGTTGACTCTCCTGATAAATCTTGAGAGAACTCTGTGAAGAAAGAAAGCATAAGTTAAACTCTATCTTTACAGAAGGAAAAAAAAAGATAAATGGCAGACAATTTACTTATTGTAATGAAAACAGTGCATAGCCAAAAAGTATATACAATGATAAAATAAGCAAGTTCCTACTTTAAACACAAAAGTTGTAACAAAGAATTCTGTATCTGTCTATCTTTTCAATATGTGCCTCCAAAATCCATCTAGATAAAAACTCCAAGCTGAGGTCAAGAGCACAACTACTATACACCATGTATATAATCTGCTTTTCTGAAAAAGTGCCTTCAGGATATCAGCTACTGGTGCTTCCTGAGGGAAAAGGATGTCAAAAACAGTTCTAGCATATAAGAAAAATTATGTACAGTGAAAAGACCTATTTTAATATTTGACCTTGTATCAGCACGAAAAAACTACAAGAATGAGGGTGGGATATTTTTTTTCAGAAATAATAGTTAATGTCTAGAAAATACATTTATTTAGGCAATTTGAACAGTTAAAAGCTTTTCTTCTGTAGACTAATCTCAGCAAAGAGAGAAATTAGGAATGAACTTTTACATAAATAATGTAAAAGTATATGTTCAATATGGTAACAGAAGCAAAATTCTATTCTGCACAGACCCTCTTTGTACCTTTCACTAGTACAAATTATAGAGAGTTCAGTAATCAAGTAAGATCAGAACAGAATAACAGAAGAATTTGAATGTATGTCCTTCCTTTCTAAATAAGGAAATGAAACCCGAACAAGCTTTAAGAAAAATCTTAGGAAAAAAAAATCAGGCTTTTGTAGTTCCTATCTGAAACCTGCTGCCATTTAATTCACCTAAAACTGAAGCTGCCTATTCCAATGAGCTGGAAATATTAACTGGGGTCACTAAAATTCCCTACATTGAGATAAGCATTAAATACATACATTTCCTTCCACAGAAGGCATGCAAGTTCTTTAAATCTTACAAGCATACCTTTTTCTCTTCTAACTCTGCTTTCAAGGAACCCAACTCTTCCTGGCACTTTTCCAGAGGCAGGATTTTTTGCAGCATCTGTTCCACTTGGCAACGAAGAGCAGAAATCTCTCTGAAACAAGAAGTATATTAAAAAATTGCCAAAAATCAGTGTTCTGATTCTTCAGACAACTATCTGAGTATTTTGCTTTCCTCCTACAGAAAAATGCTGTGAGAGATACCCAAAGGTTTTTAAGTGTTCTCATTTTTCCATCCAACATTTTACATTCAAAGAAAATTCAAGATCTGATTTAAAAACATTAACTAAGCCTAAAGCACAATAAGCAGATGGCATGTGCCACGCAAGAGTACTGCACTGCCTGCAGTGAAGTGCCAGGAATAAGGGTGTCTACATAGGTAGTGTTGTGAAAGAAGAGCAGAGTCCAACTGTAGGATCAGGCAGGTAGGCTACCTCTTCCTATATAATCGAGTAGAGTAAGCAAGGGCACAAAGCCACAACTTTAAGACAAAATACTTCATACAAATATTGCCACCCCCAATAGGCTTATATTTAACCACCACCAAAAGATGAACTCTGCATTACCACTTGATCAGTTTAGACTCGTAATGTAACACATGACCAGGAAAGAACTCACACAGGCATTGTAGAAGGACTGATTTCTCTCCTCATCAAGGGTACCATTGCTAACTATGGCCTACAAAGCATGGTAAATAAAAGACCATATTAAAAGCTCAAGCTAGACCCAGGGCTGCTGACGTTACAATGTCAGACTCCTAAAGCTGTCTCAAGACACAGACAATATAGCATCTTTAGTAAACAGGTTAAATCAAACTTACTGTTCAGCAAATTGAAGCTGTAATTTCTTGTTAAGGTAGAAATCAAAAAGAGTTTATCAAACATCCATTTTAAAAGAAACTTCTGATAAGGGCTTCCACCCAAAAGCACAGGACTTGCAAAACTGTTTAACTGAAAGATTTCAATATGTTTGAAGTAAATAAGTAGTTTCTTCTGTTACCTTGAATCATTCTCAGCAATGCAGATTTCAAATTGTATTACGTATTATTATTTTATATGGCTATATATTAGACACAGATGGATCTTAAGTGGTTAGTTTTAATTGTAAAGTCCTACTTTCCTTACAAAGCTTATCCAGTCTGTTCTTTACTAGAGGCATCACTTCTTAGTTTAAAACCTTCAATAAAAAGCCTCAAGCCCTCTTGTGAGATGTTACTATACTAATTCCGTAAGAATAGAAAAACTAAAGGATATCAGTGCATTTCTGTTGATACTCTGTCAGCAAACGACTGCAAGAAAAAAAAAACAAAAAACAACACAACAATAAAACATTACTAATTTTCTCACCTGAATTTGACAATCCTGTCTGAGGTTAATTTTTCTTTTGCTTTATAAACAAATACAGAAAGTGTACGGTTGGTCTGCATCTTCTGGTAGTAGTCAATAGAATTCTTTTTTTCACCAAGCTATTCAAACCTCAAATTAGGCTGGTTCAAAATATAAAAAACCAAACCCAACTGCCAATTACATTAATTTGTAGCCACTAACTATTTGCAGCTTTAAAAATAAAACAAAGAAAGTAAACCCAGAATGTATCTCTTAGGTAAAGAATGTAATGGACAAAAAAAATACACATATAATCACAAAACCATATCCCAGTTCCAAAACTTAGAAAGATGTTACCTTTAAGAAAAAACAGTTCAAAAGATCCTAAAAGACTATAACCTTTCCACTGTTCTCCTAGCAGCCATAAGAGGGTAACAGTTACTCTGATGCAAGGTGTACAGTGGGCCACAGGACAACACCAAGGAAATCTATTCTTTCCTCAGATGATATGGGTTTAAGAACAGAGAGAAGGACAAGAAAAAGAAAGAGAAATGCTGTGCAGTTACTCTAATACAGAGAGGGCTGCATTATTTTCTCTTACAATAGGTAAGAGCAACCAAGGGTGAGAAAAAACAAACACAACACACAAAAAAAAAAAACAAACCACAAACAAAAAACCCACACCACAAACAAACCAACAAACAAAAACCACAAAAAAGCCCAAAACAAAAACAAACAACCACCACCACCAAAATCACTGAGGATGACCTGCAAGTAGTTAAAGGAGAGTTAACTCCCACAAGAAATGTATGTACTGGCAAAAAAACCACACAAAAAAAAAAAAGGGATACAAAAATTTTAAATGGGAAAAAGAATGTATGGACACAGGGCAAAGGAGCTTTAAAGAAAAGGGTTCCCACTAAGACAGTGAGGGCTCTTTTTGGAAACCAAAAATGCAGGACTGGAATTTACATTTGCTAAAGCCAGATTGACACATATCTGGGAAAGGGTACATGAGAAACAAACCATTACAATCAGGAGACACAGTAAGGTTATATGGCCATAATATGGAGGTATACATAATATATCTTGATACATTATCCCATACTCTCATATGTTGATGATTATTGAGAAGTGGAAGCAATCACAGAAGAGAAAGCAAGCTATGAGCACTTTAGAACTTACTGCACACAGCACTTTAGTTCTTACTAATGTTCAGTCTTACTTTTCATATTCTGATATTCTTACTGGTGTTCAGTCTTACTTTTCATATTCTGATATTTAATCCCAACAGCATTTCACACCTTAATGCCTGGGCTAAATTATGTGTACAAACATTCTCAAGATCTGTGCTTGACTTTTAGTTCTCATTCTATATTCTTCATAACAGATAAAATGAAATAAATCTCTTCAAAGAGCTGCTTCTGGTAGCATTAGTAAGCTACTACAGCAACACAAAGTAGCCTTGTTTTACTACCATTACATACAGATGTTTTGGGGCATATATTAAAGTCTTACAGTCTAGATTTAGGACCTGTTTGTGAATAAATTACTTTTAGAGGAGTATTTCATTTTTTGCATTAACAATTATCTATATTCCAGAAAAGATACTTGCTGCATTATTTGAACAACTTAAGAGTGATACAAACAAAACAAAAATAAAACAACACAAAACAAAACAAAAAAAAACAACACAAACAAAAAACCCAAAACCCAAACAGTCGTGCAGTTGTACTTACTCTCCATCAATCATTTTTTGCTTCAGTGCAATTAATGCAGCTACATATTCATTTATATTCTGTAAGGAAGAGTCTCAAGTTGGTAAAGAGGTTTGACCCCAAAAACCAGTACCATACATTGTAAAAAACCACCTGAACTGATTGCTAATGTTTTACACAATGCAATAATCTTTTTTTTTCAGTTCTCTTGGTGAACAAGCTACTAATTCACCAAAAATGTATTCATACAAATACATGCAGAGAACACAGGCTCCACAAGAAATTCTGTATACTTACGTGATGCTTTACTACAAAAACTCTTTACACTTTATCTATACTAAATCTGCATAACTTTTTCTCTCAAAATCAAATTAAGCTTTGGCAGAATATTACCAATAAATGGCATCCAGCTCATTTGAGCCTACAGATTTCCCAGATTCTCAATCCATACTCAGAATGAGTATGGGTATGAGAATGTGTGTCTCCAGATCCCCTCTGAACTCTCAGCAAGGCTTTTCCCCTCATTTAAAGGGGGACCAAACATTGCCCAAACAAAACTATATGCTCGCTTAAGAGCGCTGAAGAAAGGAGGTGAATTATGACACCCCTTCCACTGCACCGAAGCAAATTCAAAAAGGATACGCCTAGCAGACCCCGCTAGGCATGCCGCAGAGACGCGAGCTACTTTTCCGCACTTCGTCCGACTAAAAGGCTCGCCACTACTTCTCCTTTACAGAACCTGTTTAGCAACATTTGCTATTTGAGCTCCCGCTGCACCGGCAGGCGTAACTGCGGCATCCAGCGCCTCCTACCCGCCAGCGGCCCCACGGTCGCATCCGTAAGTAAAATACCCGCCCTAGGCGCTCCAGTGCACAGAGACTACGGCCTGTTGCTACCTGCTGGAGAACACCGCAGTTCGCGCAGGCCGCGGCAGCGGCTGCAGTCCTGGCCGGCGGCAGCGGCGTCTCTCCAGGCATCATAGTGATCACCGCGCACCACAGCTGCCCCACTGCCCGGCAGCCGCCCCGTTAGCCCCGGG
>VWZY01007086.1:27893-44927 GCA_013399075.1 Chloroceryle aenea
CCAGTCAAAATCAGAGTTTGAGGTGGGGTTGCACTTTAAACAACAGTGTTTTGAGCCCCAGTCAAATCTACCCAGGAATACTCCGGAGAATTTTGGTTTTATCTACAATGTCATTTCACAAAAATCCAAATCATAGATGCACATTTTGTCCATATAATGGGGGGAAAAGAAATTAATCTCCCCCTGCACAAAGCTCTTTATAGGAATGAAGTCAGAAAACATAACCAGCAACACCAGCCTTTCCTGCTCCTGTTCTAACAACGCCGTTTGAACTGGGCTGTCTTCCTGCCTGTGCTCTGATTAAACTGCACAGAAACCAGGCAGAAATAAACGGGGAGGAATGAGCATGCTGAAAACAGTGTGCTTTGATTTGTCTTCCCATTCAACCTCTACCTGTCTGGCCTCTGGAGCTGACCTTTATTTAATTGGGACAAGGCTGGAAGGATCACTGGAAAGCATCAGGTTCCTGCGTCTGTTCCAGCAGCTATTTGTGAGGACGGGGCTGTCCGCAGGGTACAGCTGTAGTCTCCCAAAGCGGCTGCCAGCCCCCATCAGGGCTCTGCCTGGTGCTTCAGCAGGAGGTGCAATAAACCTCTCACACACCCGGAGAACTGAGCAGCGCAGCTCCCCGAGGTGGCGTTTGGAAGCGTAATCTTCAGGTGCTCTGCTCTGAAGATCTGTTGGAGGTAATTTCCTCACTCACAGCCCTGTCCTGCAAGCTCCCTGTGCAACGAGCCGGGAGGGAGCTGCATTAAGATCACGCAGAAGCCGGCATTGCACAGCATCGAGCAGCTCTTCGGGTGGACGCTCCGGTGCTCCTGGAGGGCACGGCCCCCGTCTGCGCGCCCATGGGGATGCTCGGCAGCGGATACAGGTGTGGATGCTTCACCTTGCTCGGGCACAGGAGGAGGTCACCTCTTCAAAATCAGCCTCTCTTGTGTTCCCCTCCCTGTGGCTGTGGCTCTTGCAGAATAGATTTTTAAATTTCTTTTCTTTTTTTCTTTTTTTTTTCAGAAAAGGTGCTTGAGAAAGTGTTCTATAATGAAATGCTTTGGGGTATGTAATCAGAATTTTTATAACGGTTTGTGTCATAAGTGCAAAGAATTTTGGCTAAAGTAAAAGGTAAGATTTTTTTTTAATCATCAACATGCTCGTTATTCACTTCCCACTCTAAGCCCAGACAAGAAAAACAGCAGCTTTCTGATAAAAAGAAGAGGATCCATCAGGTCCCACTCACTTCTCATGAACTAAGAACTGATGTCAGCGACTGTCAGATTCAAGTGATTTTCTCCATAAATCTCCTCTTTACTTGCAAAAAAGAATCATTGTTCCCTAACACTGCACAAGCTTTTTGTTCAGGTTTGCTGTGTATAAAATTTAATGAGAACAGGCACAGAACACATCAAGAGCTGAGCATGTGTCAGTTAGGAAATGTGTGTGTTTGAAAACCTTTTCCTATAATTATCTGCGCTTCCAGTTACCGTCTTGGGGATGATGAGGGACGGGGGCTGGGTGCTGGCTGACTACGACAGCTTCCCGGAAGGCCGGGATTGGTACCTGGCTGCTGGGATTGGATGTGGCTGGGGAAAGGGGTGGAAAGGGAGGGGGCGTGGATGACTCCAGAATCAGGTGTCCCCACGGCACTGTGGCTGTGGCTGTTTTCCAGTCGGAAGTGTTTGGGTGGTGTTTCTAGACTGGCTGCTGCTGCTGCCTGCGCGGGCTGTGACAATCTGCTCTGGTACCTGCTGGTTGTCCCCACCTGCTGTTTCCCAGCGTGTGCTCTGACCCTAGTGTGGGGATTTTGTAGAATCATAGAATGGGGNTTAATCATCAAAGGATGTTTTTTTGACACCCGTGCTCCTTTGTCAGAGAAAAAAATCTTCTCTTCCCTATCTGTTATTTGTCTTTTGCCTTCAGTCACCTCTGACCTACTGTTTTCTTCATGAAACTCAAGTATTTTCTCTCTGGGACATCAAGAGTGTGTTGATGACCTCCCGTCCTGCCCACTGTCCTGGGTGCAGACACAGAATAATGGGGCTCTCTGTTTTCCGAGTGTGTCTGATCATCCTAATCCCACACAGATAATAGTAAAGAGCAAATTGAAACGTTCAGGATTATCTGGCTTATGTTCACACGTGGCTTCTGAAAGGCTAAGTGTTCCTTCGACATTTACAGGTAAGTGCTGTCATTGTTCGGGTGCTTTACGAGTATAAAACTCGTCTTTTGTGGTACTGTGATTCATCATCTTAACTATTTTTATGAATATTCTTTTAAAAATGTCAAGACTCCTCTGTTGTCTTAAAAGGCAGAAAGCAATCAAGAGCTGAAGACTATAATCAAAAGGATGTATTGCCTTTTTTTTATTATTTTTTAAGAACAACCAATGCAATTAGAAGTTTGTCCAATTCCTTCTACAAAACACTTGCCCTAGAAAGTCACTGTGGGGGGGAAATCCCCCACTTGCTTGAAAGCTGTTCCCCAAAGCCAAGGGCTTGGCCAGCCCTGCAGACAGAGGTGGTGCTGCCTCACGCACAGGGTAAGAACCCATCCCCTTGAAGGACCACCCAGAATTACACTGTGACCTGGGGGGTTTAGGCCGTCCCCTGCGTACCGTGGCGGGAGGATCCGGAGGGATGAGCTGCATCAGGGGAAGGAATAAAGTGTTTTCTTCCCCATCTCCAACCTCTCAAGCGAGTGGTAAATATTTCATCCGGTTTGTGATTGCCTGCCACGCTCCGACAGTTTCGCAGGGACGTTAATAAAAGTATGAAACGTGACCTAGGTACAATTAAAACCCCAGATGTGGAACCGGGACAACACAGGGAGCCGGGAAGGAGCAGCAGGCATTTGCTTTCTCGACTCTCACCTCTGTGCAGCCCGCTCGCTGTCCGTGTTGAAGGGACTTCTGAAATGTTTACCACTACCGTGCTTTAAGCTCAGTATTGAATTAATAAAAAGAGAAAGAGGTCGTGCCCATAATTTGTGTTTGGCATTAGGGAGCCTGCAGGTTGCCAAGAGCATTTTAAATTTTTCCTTCCAATCTATTAAGGTGTTTAATTTCATTTTAACCTTAAACACTTAGGGTTGGTAGTAGCCATCAACACTAAATTAGTATCGCTGCTTTGCAACTCATTAATTGCTGTGGCTGGATTGCAACCGTAGGTCAACAAAATAAAATTCTGATTTTCAACATCTCCCGGGCAGCGTATCTGGAGCAATGGGTTATGAAGCCGCGTGAAGTCGTCTGCAATTAGAACCGAGTGATCTTTATTAACTGGCCTGCTCCGTGCGAAGCGCAGCCGGCGTCGTCCCCGGGCCTGTGATTTACTGCACTTCATTTATCGACGTGTGTACATCAGAGCAGAGGTAATTCCCCGGAACGGGGAAGGGCGTGAGCGCAGCGAGGCCCACGTCGTAAATAATTACAACCTCTTTGAGGTGCTTTTGTGCAATGACAGGTTATTGATGTTTCTCGCCGATCGCTCTCCGTCGAGCGCAAGAAAAGTGAAACGGGCTACCAAATGCCGAGGAAACCAGAGATGATCTGAACATTTCCGCCTTCCCCGAATGTGACAGGGTGCTGGATGTGTAAGGGATGCTGCTTCCAAGGGAAGGCAGCACAGCAAATGATGCAAATTGGCAGGATTACAGAATGTAATGAATCCAAAGAAGATTTTAAAATATAATTGGAAAGGGTGTCAAGGAAAAAAAAATTCAATGGTTAGTCTGTTTTATCTGTTACTGGGACTTGAGCTTAGATCCTCTTAAGAAATTTACCCATGCCAGAGAAAAAGATGAAATGTATTGTCGACTCTTGTGAGCACTATTACTGAACAATGGGCTGCGTGTCGGGGTGATTGCAGAATTGTTGTCATCGCATTTTTTTATTGTTCTTCAATTCCTAAGGGAAGAGAAAATCTGTTTCTTAGAAAATTCTTCTCCCTGTTTTGATTTCTTCTGCATTTCCTTATGCTAATCAGCCTTGTGTGATGTGAAGTATGATTATGGAAAGCGAATTAACCGTTTCAAGCTGCTGTGGCTTTTGCTGGCAGAATTAACTGCTAAGGAGCTCTGCTGAGTGCCAGGTCCGGGCCCTCCAGAGCAGGAAGCCCATCTCTGCTCCTTGGGGCAGCGCAGGACGGGGCTGGGATGTGGGAGTGTGATTGGCAGCCTGTCGCTGTCACCGGGGAATAACACCTCGCCTTCCTCATTTGATAGGGATACAGGATCCCAGGCTGGTTTGGGTGGGAAGGGACCTTCCAAGGTCCCTTGGTGCCACCCCCCTGCAGGGAGCAGGGCCATCTGCACCCAGAGCAGGGTGCTCAGAGCCCCGGCCACCTCCCCTGCAATGGGGACAGGGATGGGGCAGCCACCACCTCTCGGGGCAGCCCAGATACATTGTTTGGTGGCTATGTTCAGAAACTGAGGGTGCAGGCAGCTTCAGAACCCATCCAGTAACTGATGTGGGGTTACAGAAATCAGCCAAAGTGTTTGTTGCCCATAACAGAAAGACCCTGCGGTCCCTTTGCCAGCTGGCAAAGCTCCTCTTCATCGGAGACCCTGGGAGATGCAGATAAAACTGACTTCTGAGATCACCTCCACTGAAGAGAGAGACCCCTCATTCATTCACTTGAAAGCATAAGAGAAAAATCATTTTCTTGTAACAAGGAGACGTGGTAAAGGGTGACTAAATGGAAATGCTGAAGGCACTTAAATAATAAGATGAAAATGAAGGTTAAAAAATGTGTCTTGGAGAATTGTGTACTGAATCACTCAGGTGCATGCTGTGTATGTTGCTTCTTGCAGCACAAAATCATTTTAACTGATTAACATGCTCCAGTGACTTTTTAAACCCGTTGTTCTTCAGCTCAGGCCAGTTCTGTGATCTTGTCAGAGAAGAGGTAATGAATATGCAGGTTCTTATCCACGGTGCTGTTGCAGGGGGCTGTGGGCTGGAGGAGAGAAACTGCAAAGTAATTCAAACAGGGCTTAGTCAGCGCCTGTTGACAGCAGCAGCTCCTCTTGGTGCAACCTCAGGTGCCTCATTCCCGGGGGGTCTGGCAGTTGTGCTGGTGGTCCACAAGAGCGGCCGGCGATCGGCACCCGCTGTGCCCACTGTGGCCTCGGCACTGTGCACACAACCCCTCAAAGGTCTGAACGCCTTCACCGGTCCTTCTCCAGCTGCGAAGGAGCTGATCCAAGCTTCTTGCTGGTGGCCAGGAACAGATACCATTCTGGAAAAATGAGGCCTTTTCTTTGTTAACTCTGGAGTACAGGCATGATGTTAAACAGGGACCGTACCATCCGTCCGTGACCTGTGGCCATCTCTGTATTTCCTGTGGTAACTATTGCATAGGAACTCTTATAGGAGCTCTCTCTTTTATAGGAGCTTTCCAGAGTTCCATATTCCCTTTAGGGTTATATATTTTAATCCAAAACAAGCAGACAGACATGGGTCTGTTGTTAGAGCAATAAGACCTTTGAAAACTGGGGCAACTTCTTCAGAACCTGTTACAAACTCCTGTTGCCACAGAGGCTCCAGAGCAGAGGGGGGATGGCTCAGTGTGTTTTGGCTGCGCTCTGGGCTTTAAGGATTTTATTGAAGTTCATTTCCACTGGGAAATCCGGATGAGACTGAGATTTGTTTCAGCAGGAAAACATAAATGGGAACAAGATAAACCTCGAGAACCCACACGCTCACCTCACCATGCTGTGCTGACCCGGTGCATTCCCAGCCCTGCCCTGGCTCTGGGGTCCTGAGTGGCACCAGGTCGGGTTTGGTTCCAGCCCCGTGCTCCTCGCTCTCTGCCTCCCCTCTCCTTCCCCGCTTAGCAGCGGTGCCAGATGTGCTCAATGGGCCTAAGGTGCTGCTCATGCAGGGGACAATGAGCAGCAGATGCCCATTGATAACAGTAATGTTGGTGCAGACGCTGTGTTGAAAATGTTTCCAAAGTTGCTGAAGAAGCAGAAAAATATATGTTTCTTATTTGAATGAGTTTTACCTTTTTATCTAGAGACGGCGTAGAGCTGAGGAGTCTCTCAAAAATGCCAAGAGCCTGAACAGCACCATAAATAGATTCCCGAATCAAATGTAAATTAAGCTTTCTGCTACATGTCTGTAATAATCCATCCAAAGAGGAGCAGAAGCTAAAAACCATAATAACAATGGGAGAAATTATACAGTCCCACAATTTTCCTAGCGCTGCTGTTAACATAACACTAGATTGATGTTGTACCTATTTTTATTTTTGCTGCTGGAACAGTCTTTGTCACGGAGGGGAAGCATCCAAATTTCAATATCCAATGTATTTTGTGAAATATATGGAGTGCTGCATCAGTCTGACCTTTTCAGGATTTTTCATTTCAACTAGCTGGTCACCCCAGTCCTTTGCAACAGGTTAGGCTCCCGTTTAATGGGAAGAGGAGGAGTGCAATGGTCAACCCTTCAAAATACTGAATATTAAAAAGGTCAACAGAGTATGGCATGGCAACGTGAAAATGAGACGATACAATCCCAGATACCTCATTGCGGTGACAAAAATTGTAGCAAGAAGAGAAAATGTCACAACATGAATCCATTTCCAGGAAGGGATGGGAGCATGGTGTAGAATGAATCCGTCCCTGCTGCAGTCCTTCGGTCTGCGCGGAACAGCGGAGTGAAGCTGCGTGTGCAACGGCCAAAGCTATCTCCTCGTGCCCAAACTGTATTTGTGCAGATGATGCTGTTAAATGGCCACACAAACACGGCAAGTGTGGAGATCCCATTTTATTCTGTATCCCCTTTTCTCCAGGTGTTGTGCTATGATTCTGCCCTGGGAACTCTCTCCTAAGGAACAGCAGCAGATGAGGTGAACAGCTCATCCTTTTCCTGTCCAGCCCACAGGAGTGAAAATAATAAATCAATCATAATAAAAAAATAAAACTATAAAAAAACAACCCCAGAAGATAATTTAAAAGTTTTAGGGGGAAAGAGAACAAACCTGAGTGGTTGTGAAATGTAAAATTGTTAGTGCAAATAATGCAGGGGGTTTTTGCTTTCTGAGCCGCTGTTGGTCGGGGTGCTGCTGGCAGAGCCCACTTGACCCACACCGTGCACCTCGCTTGGTCCGCGTTCGGTGGAGCCAAAGGGGGTTCCCTCAATGCAGGAGGTGCCAAACCTGGCACCAGAATTAACACCAGAATTAACATAGAGAAGCTGCAACTGAGAATGAGACTTTTTCCCACCTCAGGCAGAAAGAATCAACTCACAGGAATCCCACCAAGGAACAAAAGCCTCGATCATTTTTGTCCTTGGAGAAGGAAGCAGCATTGCAGAGGTGTTAAAAGGAGGTGTCCCAGCCACGTGGTTCTATGGCACCCCGATGGGATTGCGGCTCGGGGCTGCCCCTTGTGTCCCCCCTCCCCGTGGAGCCAAGCAGGGACACGCTCCTCACCTACATCTCTTTGGTCTATTGAGGGGTTTATGGGACATCACCAACACTTCAGGGGCCATTTGCAAACTAACGTTCAGTAAACACACGTCCCTGAATCTCTGCCAGGCTGCGCGAGGAGCCCTCAGACCCAGCCTGGGAGGGTAACGGCACAGGGGGTTCTGAAACACGGCACAGAGAAGACAGAACAGGGAGGTTTACACCCCAAAATGAAGCTAACTGAATCTCTGGATGCAGAGAGAGGCAGCAGCAGGATGTGTTAGGAAGGTCGCTGCACCATGGGGCACCTCCAGCCACGTAGGAGGTGGGGGAGGCAGCGCAGGGTGCTGGGCTGTGCTGGTCCCCCAGCTGGGGGGACCCCTCCTTGCTGCTGGGCGAGACAGGAACATCCAGCCAGTGGCACTGGGGTCTGTTGGCATGAGGGGACAGGCTGTTCCAGGGTAACCATCCCCTGACCTTCTGCGAGCTAATTACAGGGACTGGTCCATCTCTCTGGGCAGCCTGGATTGGGAGAGGAGAGGGAAGGGGAGGAGGCTTCCCAGCTCCTTGAGAAGACTTTAGACCAGGCCTTTCTGAACCGTTCCCCACTTCTCTGCTGGATGTTAATTACTACAGCTTGCAACTCCAGAATTTTGTTCTCAGTCATATCCTAGATTTATTCTCACTATAACTGAATGGCAAATTATTCATTTGCTCTAATCACAGTGGGGTTAAGATCTTTGGTATGCTAGTGACAATATTAATTGCCTGGCGTGTGGTCTTTGGGAGAACAGAAGTTAGAATGTTTCCACACCCCAAGTCATTAGGAAAACAGTGCAATTCATTATCTGTGTGTTATTATTACTAATGACATCGTAATAGATGCTTACTAACAATAAATATCTTTCTATAAACCCGACATTTTACACAGCCCATTAAACTCAGAGGCAAATGTTGGTGTCACCCCCACACTCACACAGGGAGCTGCCCAGTGCACCACCCTGGGAGCAAACCTCTCGCTGCTGTGCATCGGGGTCAGGCCACACAGTCCGCTCTTCAGCTGGCAAGTGGTTCGGCCGGTGGTGTGTGCAAAAGGCCTGGGAGGACAGGGAGGTAAAGCAGCCTGAGCACAGGCTGAAGTAGAGGTGTTGCCTTCCCCAGTGTCCCGTTCCCCAGTCAGCCTGGGGAGTGAGGGCACACTCAGACACACACATACTGGCAGGGAGAAACCCTGTCCAGGCTTTGTTTCAGTAGCTCCAGGAACAAGACCTAGGGAATGTATTTCTCCAGAAGTGTAAATATTAGAACTCCCTTGAAAACCCAGCACGCTGCTGGTTACTCAGCCCCTGGCAACAGCCTTGCAGGGGATCTCCCCTGACACTGCTGGTCATAGAATCACAGTATCAGAATGGTAGAAGGACTTGGGGAGACCTTCCAAGGTCATCTCATCCACCCCCCTGCAGGCAGCAGGGCCATCTGCAGCCAGAGCAGGGTGCTCAGAGCCCTGGACAACCTCACCCGAGGCTGGGAAACTGCCCTTCAGCCAGCGGGGATCAGCCACGACCCCTGGGGATGAGGCAGCGCGGTTCGGTGCTGCTTACCTACCCTGCAAGATTCTCCTGCTCAAGAGGACATATACCAGGATGTGGAGGGTGCATCACTCACTTTGTGAAATACTCACCAACACAGCTCATAAATCAAGAGTCATTTCTAGAGAGAGGCAAAGCATCTTCTGCCCCCATCTCTGAGGCTTATGTGAACAAGCTCCCAGGATCGGACTTTGGTTTGGTTGTTTATTAAGTGTCTAATTTCATGCTCCCAGCACAAGCACATTTCTATGTAGGGATGGCATGAACCCTTCAGAAAAATCATCTCAGGAAAGGTGCTGCCTCAGACACAGACTGCACAACAAAACCAACCCACGTGCTGTGCCAGCCTGGGCCACAGCCACGGGGGGCTGGCAGAGACCAAACTTTCCATCCTGGCTATCTGCACCCTCCGATATATCCCAAGGCAAGCTTGGAGTTATTGATGCAGGGTCATTACCATCTGCTCTATTAGCAAGATCTGGAAAACAGGTATTTTAACTTTAATTGAATTTCATATGAGTTGCAACCTGGCCTTTAACAGAGATGTTTCATTTTAATTTATCGCAGACCCAGGCATTTGCTTTAGGCTCTTGGATTTACTCTCCAGTGCTGCTGAAGACTTTTTACCCCAGCTGAATTCTGGCATTGAATGCCGAATCCTGAACTAGAAAATCAGCATGGTTTTGTTTTGGTGTTCCCCAGTTTAGATCTAACTGAGCCCAGCAGGGACCAAATGTCTCATATTTTTTGCCTGAAGTTGTTTGAATTGTCTAGTGACATACCTGTTTGTTATCTGTGCCGGCCTCTGGAGCAGCAGCATCCCTCCCTCCCTCCGGCCGCGGCACCCGGCTCCTGCAGCCAGGATGGGTCCTCCACACACATCAGCGTCCAGTCAGCCTGAGTCCCGGGCTCCTCTGTGGCAAGCCAGCAGAAATGTTCAGCGTCCTAAGAAATGAAAGGTGGAGAAAGGCATGATTCAAACTGAAATCGCACGTGGAATTACAGGAGCCAACCGTGCATTTTTAATACACGTATTAAATTATGCCGTAGAAAAGCAAGTTAACATTTTAAACATAGTGGAACTGTTTTTAACTTGTTTGTTTAGAAAATAAATATCTGCTTCATATTACATTACATTGTTGAATTATTTATTTACAGCTCAAACTACCTGTGTTATTTGTGCTAGCTGCCATTACAAATACCGAATTAATGTTCATTTATTTCTCCACTTATGTTGTGGAGATTGCATTATGGCTTTATCAATTGGTTGGGTTTTTTTCAAAGAAACTTATTTCAATCCAATTTCTTATGTCATGTTGCAGATAAATGAAGGCAAAGGCCCCCCGTATTGTATGCGAAATCTGTAATACTGTGGCTCTGGAGTAATGCCTTAAACAATCAAGCTAAATATGTCAAGGGACTTTTTAATACACTGCACTGATGAAGCAAGAGTATTAAATTTATTCAACCATGAAGAAGGCTTTGATTATCATACACCTCAGCCATGCTGGTGTGTGTTGACCATGAGAAAAAGGGGAAAAAAAAATAAATAAAAAAGAGAGAAAATGAAATGTGATTAGCTCCTGATGGGCTGAAATTCCTTTAATAGGCGTAACATGGAGGGAATTCATATTAAGAGCTTCCATCAAGAATTTTTTTTTCCATATCTCCTCCACAACACAATGAATCAGTGTCTCCAAAGCCTGATAACATTCTTATCAATATCCGAATGGAAACAGATGGGATGGCACAATTATTGCTGCTGGATTGTTTGCTCCGTCAAGTGGGACACGCATTGTGTGCTCATCTCTGGAGCCCTGCGGACGGCCGTACCCGTTTTCACTCCAGAAACAGAAGAGATGATTGCTCTGTGTGGGTTTTGTCACTAAGTTTGATTGTGCAGATTTGGGAAACTGATTAAGTTACAAGGTTTTTTTAATTCTTTTTGAGTTGAAGCTTAACAAAAGCCTATTTTTAAGACCTCACTAAGAAAAACAAACAAACAAAGCTGTAGTGTGTTTGAGTGGGCCAAGATTAGAATATGCATAAGCCATTGTCGGGAGATGGGAAAATCATGAGGAAGTTTTTAAAGGTAATTATTAATCACCCGGCTTCCGCAGCACTCGCTTCGCTTCCCTGTTTCCTGGGCAGATGCTGGATTTGAGCACGGTGTGTCTGGATTATTTTTAAGCATGGGTCTAGTGCCCACCTGCACAGTACAGATGTTTGCAGCTGAATTATTACGACTGCGTTTTGCTTCTCCGATGCCTCTGCAGTTATTTCACACGTGCTGGCCCTGAGCACCTGCCAGTGAGGAAGCACAGAAATTTCACAGGATTCATGGAGAAGCACGAAACTGAGCTTAAAACATTCAGCATCATTAATTTGTGTGCATCACTTGTAGAGGTAAAAGTGGGATGATCGCTGTGGAAACAGAGTAAGAGAAGGAAATAAAATACATGTTGGTAGCTCCGTATAGGGGCCAGCTGCTTGGGCTCGGGGACAATGGCCTCCAGAGCCTGGACATCTGCAGCCAGAGCAGGGTGCTCAGAGCCCCGGCCACCTCCCCTGCAATGGGGACAGGGATGGGGCAGCCACCACCTCTCGGGGCAGCCTGGGACAGCCTCTCCCCACCCTCAGCACCAACAGTTTCTCCTGCTCTCCAGTCTGAATCTCCCTCTTCTAGTTCAAACCATCCCCCCTTGTCCTGTCCCAACAGGCCCTGCTCAAGAGTCCCTCCCCATCTCTCTGCCAGGTAGCAGAGGTAGATTAGAGATTCAAGCAGATCCTGCTCAGGAAACCCCCACCAAGGTCATACATGGACCATGGAGACAGGGCTTGGGGCAGCAAGACAAGGCAGTCCTGGCTGCAGGGCTCCCTCCTGCCCCAGCAGAGCAGCACCATGACACCGTCGGTGACGCAGCAGACAACAGAAGGGTGTCCTGGGGGATCTGGTGCTCTGGGAGATGAGTGTGGTCAGTGTGGCAAGGGGGGCTGTGCGGTCCTACATCAAAATGAGGGATCTTAGCTGGATGGGTGATGGGTTTTATGCAAACCATGTAACATCGAGCTGGCTGCTCTCTCCCCGTCCCACGTATGACAGATGAGAAAGCTTGAGAACTTGTGTATTTTAACGGCGCCCGTGCTGAAGATGATGAATGCAGTCTTCATCCAGCAACTTCAAGGTTCGCTTTTTTCGTTTTAAGAGGGACATGCATATGGTTAAAAACACTTGTGACATTAATAATACTTCCCTGCAAGAAAGATTGATAGACACAGCATAAATACTCCAGCAGCATGCAGAGCTCCTGGGTAGACAAGTAGCATTGCTTGTGCCTTCAATATTTGGCCTGAAGATTGAAGCCCAAGTGAGGTTTTTTTCCTTTTTCTTTTCAGATGAGCATGCTCCAAACTATTTCACTTACATCTCACTGATCACTGCACAGACACCATTCAGCCCCCTCCAGGACAAGCCCGGCCCATGAGAATCGTGTCACCGTTTTGGGCACTGTGGGGATATAGCCGTGGCACAAGCCGCTCTTCGCAGCGCTTGAGACAGTGAGAAATTGGAGGGGCTGGGCTCGCACCAGCGAGAAGCGCCCTCCGCACACGAGCAGCGATGCTCAGCACAGTGCAGCACGGGAGCAAGTTTTGCAGGACTTGCTGCTGGAAAATAAGTACCTATGACATGACAGAAACTTCCTTCCCTGTGTTTGTGAGGAAGTCATTTAGAGTGTAACGAGGCTGCTGACCCCAGCACACAGTTGTTCATTAGCTGGGGAAACCAGTGCTTCTTTCACTTGTTCTTGCCCCTGGGCCATACTGGGCATTTCATTACTACAAGCCACAGTTGATGGGTTTCCAGCTCCGATGCTGAGCCCCGAGCACGGGCACTGGGAGAGCTGCAGGAACAGAACCTTGCAGCCCCAGTGCCATGGTGTCCTGCACCATCCCAGCCTGATCTCTGCCCTGGGAGGAGGATGCACATAGGGAAGCCTGGACGAACAGTGCTGGCACAGAAAAAGCATCTCTCTCACCGCTGGGTGAATTTTCTTCTCTAAATAATATATCTGGCCTTTAGTACGCAGGAGACTTTTTATCTCCCAATTTCTTCAGTAGGCTTAGAGAAATTGTGAGTATAGAGCTGGAAAAACACAGCACCACCCAAGGCGAGCTTAAATGGAAGCCAAGTCATTACTGAGCAAGTGAAATAAATTCTGGGTATTGGAAGGAAACTGGGAAAAGACAAGACATGCTGAGCATAAGACAGAAAAATGGCAAAACATACAAAATGAACAAACCTTGGGAGTGTGGCCTTTATGAAAGGCTCACAGGTCCCCATGCTTTCCCAGTTGAGTGCTGGCTGGAAGAGGGCTGGAGCTGCAAGCAAACAAGCATTCTCCTATCATTTGTTTTCCCCTGTGTTCATGGAAACAAAAATTGCATTAAAAAATACCTGACTTTGCTATCAATTTTTATTCCCATCAGACCCATAGGCAGGGCTCTCAGCTTTGGCCTGCAAAGGTTTACTATTTCTTACTCTGGGAAATATTTCACAGCCTGTTCTCTACTGTGGTTTAACCTCTGCTGGCAGCTAAACAGCACACCCCCTCACGTGGGATGGGAGGGAGAATAAAAAAAGGTGAGACCCCAGGGGCTTACATACAGACAGTCTACTAAAACAACACAAAGAGAGGAGAAAACAGCAGCACTAATGACAGTACTAATGAAACGAGAGACTAAGGGAGTGATAGAAGCTGCACAGGCTCTACCTGTGACTGAGACACCACTATCCCTGCTCCAGCCACACTGAAACACCCCACCAAAGCAAGTTGAAAACAGGAAGCCCCCACCTTGGCCCAGCCCTCCTCTTATCTAGGGGCAGGACTCGGGGTGGTATCCACCCCCCCATTGCTGGCTGGGTTGTTTATCCCCCTGTGGCCCCTCCCAGCTGCCTGGGCCAGCAGCTGCTGGGGATGATGAACCCAGCCCAGGACATTCACTCAGTTACCTCATCACTCAGGTGGGGGATACCAGGTGGAAGATGAGAGTCTCAGATTTTCATAGCTCTTAATGAAGTCCTTCCTCTTTTGCAAAGGTATTTTAAGCGAGGAAGAGTGTCATCCTCGGGGCCACTATGAAGACAAAACAGATGTAAAGGATATGCAAGCCATAAGCAGGGGAATATCTATACTGGTTCCCACCAAGCCCCTCTAGCTTGGGACTGCAGAGGAGCATGAGAACAAAGCCAGACATACTTCCTTGGCATAAACTCCCCACGCTTCAGGAGCCTGCAGCTTCAAGGTCTTTCAGACCTAGAGGTTGTGTCTTCTTGTCAGACACATCTCAAGTCTTTTCTCTAACTGGTTTAATAGCTCTTGGAGATCCCACGGCCTATTGGCACCCTACATGCTCTGTGGCTTTTGAGTTCTGCTTGCCCCTGATCACACTGCTCTCCCTCCTGTTGATATTCAAATAGAACAGAAATATATTTTTTTAAGCTCTTCTGATTTAATTTAGTTGTTTGGGTTTTTTTTTCCAACTGCATTTAAGTCTTAGTCTTCAGCTTCAGCTTCGTTACAAATCAAGAGGAGGCAGAGACAGTTCTGAAGAGGTGTTTGTAAGTATTTCCCTCTTCAAAAAAGTTTCAGACAAGTACTTTTGAACAAAACCTTTGCAGGTCATCATTATGTAAAACCGGTTGGCCATGGTAAAAGAGGGGTCTCTGCTCAAGGAGGACACAGCTTTATCTGCTTCTCCATACAGAGTCCTGGGGGGAGACCGCACATTGTTGGGAGCTCTCCCATTTAGACAGAGGTAAAGTGGATCAGAGAATCACAGAATCCTTTAGCTTGGAAAAGACCTTTAAGATCATCAAGTCCAATCATTAACCCAGCACTGCCGAGCTCGTATGAGCTGGAGAAGAAAACTGATGAAAGGAGGATCAGTAGGAAATATCCTCAGAACAAAGGCTTGGGGACAGCCACGGTGCTGTTCCCTGTCTGAGCAGATTTGGTGTATGTAGTAGAACAGCACGGATCTCTCAGTTCATGGGAGTGAAACCCTTGTGACATCTCCTCCCGGCAGAATGGCAATTAAAGCTGGATGAGGCTGGGGTGGCAGCTCCAGGAAACCTTCCAGTGCTTGGGAAGGGATCATGCAGATGGGCACGAGCAGATGTCCTCCCAGCTCCTCCAGAGCCTGGGGCAGGCGGGGCTGTTCCTCTGATGTCCCCTTGGAATAAATATTAATAGTGATGTGCTGAGCAGACGCTGGGTCTCATGTCATCTGCAAGGAACCCAGTTAATATTTCAGTAGGATTCAGACAAAAGCAGAGATGAAAAAATGACAGATTCGCAGTATCATGGAATAATATTTGCTGATTGAGAGGCATGCAACTTTTTTAGAAAAATATGGAGGACATCATTTGCAACTTGTTCTTGTGAAGAGAGAAGTCCCATGACAGATTTCAAATCTTTGGCACAGCTTTATAACTTTATCAAAGAGAAGCATCAAAGTGAGAACTTGGTTCTGAAAAAAAAAAAAAAAAAAGGCAGAAAAACAATCAATAGAAACCACAACAAAATAAAAGATCAGGATAATCATGTTGTACCATCAGAAGCGTACCGTTTTTGTGCCTTTTGTGATGTTTTCTTCATGACAGTTTGGTCTCAGTAGCACGGTGAAAAATAACTTGCTTGTCTTGTGATTGACAGGGAATTTAAATGCCAGTAAGAAAATGCCAGTAGGAAAAAATCCTAGCTCACATATCGTACACCTGGATGCAGCATTGGATCCAACCGCTTTCCTTGCGAGGTATTGGGTAATTGGACCCATATGGTGCCCAAAAAAATGCAAACTTGGGTTTTCAGTACGAGAAGAAGTTACCTGGGAAACTGTCTACATTTAGTCACTTATCAATATTCAGTGCTATTGCCAAGGCAAGATAAAGGAATAAGCTGGAAACTTGAGAGCTTCAGATAAAATAGGGCAATAAATGCATCAGGAGAGCATCTAACTCTGCAGCAGATTCTCCTGATATTGAACTTCAAACCTGACCATCGTAACAAAAACAAATGTCAACTCTGTTTTCTATAATGGCAGCACTAAATAATCGATACGTGTCCACTGTTAGAATTGCTTCCTTTTTTAGTCTTCTTTTTTTTTTTCTCTCTCTACATGTTTGATTAAAGAACTTGCAGGTATTTATTTCCTTCCTTTTTTTTAAGTCACCTTTCTGTCAATATATCTCTGGAAGAACAGTCAATGAAGGAGCACATGCATCTCAGACACTCGCAGGAGTTCAGCTGAAAATATTTGATACAAAGATGGCAAAAGTGAAGTATGGGCATCTCTTCTTCACGCAAGGGTCTGTAGCTCCAAGGTGACATCCAAGAACTATGAAAAACTGCTTGGAAACGACTGTGTGACCCAAGTGCTTTGTGCTCCTCCTGCTCAGGGGGAACCCCCTGGGGTCCAGCTGGTGCCCCTTGGTGCTCTTGTCCTGTCCCTGGGCACCCCTGACCAGAGTCTGGCCCCATCCTCTTGCCCCCTCAAGGGCCCTTGAGCTCTTGCTCAGCATTGCTCAGCTCCCCTCTCAGGCTGCTCTTCTCCAGCTGCACAGCCCCAGGGCTCTCAGCCTGTGCTGCCCACAGAGATGCTCCAGCCCCTCAGCAGCTTTCCAGCCTCTGCTGGACTCTCTCTAGAGGTTCCCAAATAATCCTTAATTTGTTTAACATGAGCAGGAAAGAGGAAAGGAATCACTTCCGAGTAACAGCAGCGCTGGTGCATTGCAATGGAGAATGTGCAGTGACCCTGGCTCCTAAAACACCATGTCACACTCTAGAGCAGTGGAGGTGGATGCTCCTTTCCAGCTGCTGGAGTGACCAAACCCTCCAGGCTTTGGGTCTGGATTGTGTCCTGGTCGTTGAGTTAATGATGTGTGTCTGTGGGATCCCCAATGGAATGTGGCCATGGACGGTTATGTGCTTTTTAGGAAAGATAGGGCGGGGAAGCGAGGTGGGGGGGTGGCTCTT
>VWZY01007086.1:54797-66920 GCA_013399075.1 Chloroceryle aenea
AGTGAGCTTTTGTTCTCCATTTCTAGTTAGGAGAAGCCTGGAGAACTTAAGGGTATCTATTTGTTTTTTTTCTTTTCAATTTTTCAAGGGTTTTGATTATAATCTGAGCTCAGGAGTCTTTGGGAATGGGCAGCATCTGAGCCTTCACCATGTTCCTGTTGCTTAGAGTGCACATCCCTTCATTTTTCACTTGTGATTCTTTAGCTGACACGACGTTAATTGTGATTGGAAAATGATTGAGCCCATGAATTGTGAGACTGTTCTCTCTTAACAACATAGAAAGTATCACTTTGATTAGATTGCTCTCTCCTTTCATTACTGAGCAACTTTAAGATTAAAAAGAAGTTAGAAGTGAATAATATTTTTGTCGAGAGACTCTTCCCCTCACGCTAGTGAATAGATGTATGAAGACAAACCTGCTCTTATGCACAGCCAGAGCACTGCCTCCTCTGTGATTGCTTTTCAAGACAGAAAAGTAAGGATCTGCTCTCAAGGACTAAGGACAGTCTGCTGATAGGACCCTTCTGTTTGCAGACCCAACATAAAACATCTTCCTGTCTGAAATTACTTCAGCGGGAAGGAAATTTATTTTCTTTAAAGTATTGCAAGAGAAATTATTTGAGGAGGTGCCAACCCTAGGGAGAAAAGTGGAGAGGAGACTGTGAGCTGGGGGTGGAGGATGAACCTCTCCCTTGGTGGGGAAGAGTACTGGCTCCCCATTTCTTCTGGGCACCCAGGGAGAAGGTTTTCCTCTAGTGCAAAACAAATTTCCTGCTAAGAAATAATCACCTGTCAAGTTATAGCTGTGGAAGTCATAGAATCCCAGACTGGTTNTGGATTGTAAGGAATTGTATTTAAACTTTGCTGAGAAAAATTAATAACTCTCCTTTCAAGTCCTCTTTTTCTTTAGAGTCTGTACAAATGCAATTGAAATTATAATTTTAAGAATTTAAATACAGCAGAGAAACAGCAATGACTTTAGCAAATTATAAATAAAGATCACTTGCTTTTTTTCAACATTTATAGTGAAAATTATTTTCTTATTAAGAAAAAAATCAAAGAGCTATTACTGTTTTCCTGGGTTTTTAAAGAAGTAATGAGCAGTAAACTTGAGCAATTATTGGTATACGTTATTAAATGTCACTGTTAAACCACTCCATACTATGAAGACAAAGAGACATCAGTTCATGGAGCAAACTTTAGACCGATTTCATACCCGCTGGATTCTCCTTCTTCAGTGTGATGCCTGAATAATTTTATGTACAGCATTTCAAATAAAGGTGGAATTTTCTTGATGTCTATTTGACTATAAGTTTAATTTAAATGTTTCTTATACCATCTTGTGTGTTAATTCAACCAGCAAAGCCCCCTTACGTGCCCCTAAATGGTGCAGAATTAGATGGCCTATCACATTTTAAACATGATATATGGTGACACTAGAGAATTTGTATTGCACTTACCACCCATTCACTGCCTCAGAGTCTGCAGTCTTCTTTATCCCCAGCAACAATTACTCCAGCAAGGGCAGTTTTAATGAAATGTCACTCTTTAAAACCAAGAAACAAGGTCAAATAACCAGGTTAAAACGGTCCAGATCCTTTGGAGGGGGAGGACAAAGACACCTTCAAAGTTTTCTGTTTATTACTTCTGATAGTACCCAGAGGATAATCAGAGTGGCAAACTGCTCTATTTATTAGATTTCTTTCCTCGTTAGTGTACTGTTACTGCTGCCCAGAACACGACACGCTCAGCTCTGCCTTACCAGGAAACTGCAGTAGAATGTGACCCCCTGCGAAACCTTAGAGGTTAACGGACAACCTCATTTTCTCCTAAGAAAACCACAGCGTTTATTTGACTTCCAGTTTCTGCTTTTCTGCCATTTCAGGTCCATCTGTGCAAGGGGATGCAAGCTGCTCTCAGCCTGTGCAGCCTAGTGCGAAGGCAGGCAGGTGTGGGTTCGCAGGGTCCCCGATGGAGGGGGATGTGACAACAGCCCAGGAGAAGAACCCCTTCCAGCCATGCAGACGTCGTCGGGGTGATCCCACAGAATGCTCCCCTCAAGCCAGGTCAGTTTTAAAGTACAAATACTCCACGGTCTGTGGGTGCGTTTGCTCTGTGTGCCAGTAAGAGTCGTTCAGGGGTGGAGGAAACCCCAGAGAAGTGGCAGAATCAGGAGTTTCTGAGATGTCTCGATGGAAGCAGAGGATGGAAAGCAGAACAGTCTGGGATTGTTGTTCTCTGAAGTCACTCGTGGTTCTGAAAAACTGATGGTCTAAGAGACCATAGGTACCAAATCACACGTGTCTTCTTCTGAGGACACTGTTAGCAAGAGGAATTTCAGTCCCAGGGACAAAATTCAGAAGTCTCCTGGTGCTTACAACTCTGGGCAATCCCGATACCCCTGAGTAGAAGAGGGAGTTTTCAAGTAATACAGGGAAAGTTTGTGTCAGGCCATAGTTATCAATTAAGGAGATACTTGTAACACCACCAGAAATTGGTGCAAGCTTAAATGCAAGTGATCACAAGGTTAAATTCAAGTGATCACAGCCTGCTTGCAATAGCATGTGTCATTAAAATGAAGTCCAGGACTCATAACGTAAACATATCATTAAAATTCTGAAAACAGTTAAGATCCATTTTACAAAAACATCCTGAAGTCTTTCAAAAGGTCACTCTATGGTATGATCAAGAAAAAAAGGCCGTGCTGCCTGAAAAAATATCAGCCAAAGGAACTCTAACTGACCTACAGAAAACCGCAGACATTTGTATGAGAAGCAAATGGAATAAAGGAAAGTGAACAGTAATGAATATGCATGAGGGGTAGAAATCCAGAGTAAATCTAAGGGAAGCGAAGGACAAGAAAGACCAGTATCCAGCAAGAGTCAGAACAGTAGAAGTGGCTTCTCTAATGAATATTATGATTAAAACCAATTCCAGTTATGGGATTAGTGTGTTTTGAGATGGAAATGGAAACCTTTTAAAGTGTAAAAGGCAGGGGAACCCGGTAACTGTGGCAGATCTAGACCTGGGAGAGAGCCACAGGAAGGTGAAGCACTTCTCATTCCGGAATTAACTCAGGGCCTACATTAGAAAGATGCTACTGAGCCTGGTCTTTAAAAGCCAGAGCCTCTAAATACATCAAAATAAAGAAAAAGATTTGGGGCTCTCTGGACACACAGTGCTCCTTTGGGGCTGGCACAGCTCGGGTGGTGCTGGCACGTGAGGGACACACAGCATGGCACAGGCAGCCAGGCCCCCACGGCGCCGAGAAATAGAATGGGACAGCTGATAGGGGACCCAGTCACTAAACTGAGGAAGGGTAATATAAATAATGCCAACAGGTAGGGTGTACTGGTAACAGATCCTGCCAAACCAAACTGACATCTTCTTTTAATGAGATGATGAGCTTGGTTGATAAAGGTAACAGCATAGCTGGGATGGATGCCTGCACAGCGTTCGTGTTGGTACCACGTCACATTTTAATTAAGAAGCCAGAATAATACAAAGTGCACATAATAATCAGGCAGTGCATTAGCAACTGACCACTAATGGGTGGCTCTCGAGGCATTAATTGTGTGCTTTCCAAACGAGGTGCTCTAATTCCAGATGCTGTGGGGTGCTCAGTACAGTGGGGCACGTCAGTGGCTGCATATGGTCCTTCCTGGCCTCCCGAGCTCTCTATCGTAGTATTTGGAAAGTGATTGTAAACTTCAGATAGCTGAAGAAATTATTTACAGGCAACTGCGCTCTTTCTTTCTCAGATGTCACTATTGTACAGACATCTTTTTCTCTTCTTTTCTTTCTTTCTCTATAATTGTGTGTTCTCTGCTTCTTGTTGTTTAAATGGCATTAGCCTGCGCCTGGTGGGATTTCAGGTGTATGTTGCCTGTTGATTTTAACAGCACAGGATCCACTATTTTATTCTTCCAGTCTTTGCTGTGTAGATCATTTTATGTCGCAGTCATTCAAACTGGAGCATCAGACAATGTTGTGGCAGTAGAAATGGGATGCTGGGAGGAAGCTGGTAAACTAGGACAGGGAATGAGAGCACTGCACTCTAGGTCTGTTTTTCTTATCTGCCTCCAGCACAATTTCTCCACGTTTTCTTCAATCTTGGCAGTTTACCAACTATCTTGACACCTGTATGTACCATTTTTCTCTGAACTCCTGCAGTCTGGAGTCTTCATCATCTCAGTCGTCTTACCAAGAATTTTGATTTCCTCCTTGGTCAGGAGCCAAGAACTCTGTTTTCCTCGTGCCAGCCTGCAGCACTCTTCATGGGCACATCAGTCGGAGGGGGGACTGTTGGGGTAACAGTGTCAGCATTGGCTGAGTTGCCAGTGCTGTGGGTTTGGTATCAGCAGATTCATTGCTGGCCACCAGAGCACACACCCGAAACAGTCTCAAATACTGGGCTGGTTGTAGCAGTGGTGAGAGGCTTCAACTGGATTTAGAACCGTGGGAGAGAAATTAGTGCTGATCAAAGAACAGGCTCTGCTGGAGACTGAAGGAGTGGTGCCCAGTGACAGGACAAGGGGCACCAAGGGGCACCAACAGGACCCTGGGAGGTTCCCCCTGAGCAGGAGGAGCAAGTTCTTTGGTGTGAGGTGTGGGAGCCTGTGCCAGGCTGCCCAGAGAGGCTGTGGAGTCTCCTGCTCTGGAGAGATTCCCACCCCGCCTGGACCCTGCGCTGCTGGGCCCCCTGCTCTGGGTGCCCCTGCTGGGGGGAGCAGGGGGGTGGCCCCAGAGCATCTCCAGAGGCCCCCACAATGCTGGGATTCTCTGACTGTGGTTGCTGAGACATGCAGGTAGTTAAGGTTGTGTTCTTTTCCATGATAGAAAAATCCAGTGCAGAACAGAAAATGAATACAAGAGAGAGGAACGTGTGAGAAATGATGGTGTGGCTGATTTTTCTTTATTTGTTTTGTTGTAGTGACCCTTACTATACAACCTCACACTAACCATGAATGGTACTGAATGCCCACAGCTCTCACAGAGTTATTTTGATATTGTACAATATCCTTAATAACATATTCATTTAGGATTTGATTGATGTAAAGTTATTTCATCTTCTGGCTGGATGTTTTCAAGATGATGAGTGTGAATCTGAATCTATTATTATGGCAATCCATTAGACATACTCCAGCCCTCTGATTCTTCATTCTATCTCTGATTCTTTAAATTTCTTCCATTTTCATTGTATTTTTTTTTTTTAATATATCTACACAGGTGCATATATATACATACACAAATACACATCCAGCCTTACACACAAGTACCGGTGTCAACGCTCAGCGCCTGAGCAGCCTGACAGACTTCAAAACAAACACACAGACAGCAGAGTTCATGGCAGAACAAACTCCTCTGTCCCCACCTAATGCAATATAGCAACTAGAGAAGGATGGATGGGAAGTCTCCTGCATAGGTAGGGAGTGTTCAGCTGCAGCACATGAGGCTGCAATAAAACAACAGTGCAGTCACTTAGTGTGGTGCTACGGAAGGGGTTATGAAGCTGGAACGGGCATTGCTGTAAAAGGCATTAAATACCTGCCAGTTTTCACCAAAATACAGCTTACAGAATTTGCTGCAATAAAATCATCAGCACAGGTTTTCTGAGAGAAGAGTGGTGATCCTGCCTCGGCCCTCAGATCCCCGTCACGGCGGCTGATTGGCAGCCTCAGTTCTGGAAAGCTGCACTCATCTCTTGCTCAGCATCTAAAACCCAGAATACCCCAAACCACAGCTTATCTTCATAAACATTGTCCTTAAGGACTGTGGCAAAAATTAAGCACAGTGTGAAGGTCTCATTTTCTGAATGACAGCATAAATCATAACTGGAGGCAGTTGCTTAATTAAAGCTGTGGAAATAAATGACTTTTCAATGTTTTGGCGGTTCCAAGAAATCCAGAAGTCATTTCAGGTCAAACGAAATGGTTCATTTAACCCTTTGATTCTCTTCTATATGTTTTGTTGCAGTTTAAACATTCCTTAAGCATTAACCACCGAAACTAAAGGTTATGTTGAAATACATCTCTTGAGCAAAATAATGAAAATATAAGCTGAAGAGATTTAAAATCAGAAAGCACACACGCTTCATTGCTGACTCTGAAAATTAAGCTTTGATGTTTTGGTCTAGCTTTATAATTTCCTAACGTAAAAATTCAGAAGAGCTGCAGCAAGTTTATGACCATTTCCTTGTCACTGATACTTTTTTCTCTGTCAAACCCCCTACACGTTCCCACGTCCAGCTACGAGCACGCGGGGTGGGACAGTGAGTGAGCCTGAAGCAAAGTCAGGGTGAGCTGTGGTTTCTGCCACACCTTTGCAGAGGGAAGGTTGTGGAGACTCTCACTAGACAAACAGATAACAAGAAGCAAGTTGAAGCAAATTACTTTTTAGGCATAAAAACGTGTAAGTGCTTCAATTGGAAATACTGAAAGTAATGAAAGAAAGAACCTGAAAGTGTTGTTGGTGTGGTCGGCTGTAGCCCACACCCTCCCACCACCCCTCCACTGCCCATGGCTGACAGCATGGCAGAAAGCATCTGCAAACAAAAAAGGTGCTTCACCTGCTCAGAAAGGGATTTATCATGAGAAAAAAATCTCATGTTGTGTGAATTTGGAACTGATGGCAACCTCGTGGCACCTAATGCAGAGAGTGCTGGGAGGGCACAGAGTGCGAGGTCCCCAGCGCTCCTCGCTGAGGGTCCCCTTGCCTGGCAGGTGAGACCCACCGTGCAGGGTCTGGGCTTGCCTTTCAAACCTCTTCTTCCCGTGTAAGTGCATTTCTGTTGGCATCAGCTATGACTGCGCTGTAAGGAATAAAATGGAAACAAGGCAGATTGTCATATAAAAAAAAATGAAC
Organism: Chloroceryle aenea; assembly: GCA_013399075.1. Taxonomy (NCBI): domain Eukaryota; kingdom Metazoa; phylum Chordata; class Aves; order Coraciiformes; family Cerylidae; genus Chloroceryle; species Chloroceryle aenea. The sequence goes on from VWZY01007086.1 coordinate 61,662, forward strand.
AGATGGGGAAGCTATATTTAGAAAATAAACAAATAAAAAGGGTAGGGAAGGAGGTGCTTGCATGTGGGAGGAGAGATTCTTGTGACGTCTGGCTTAGCAGCGCTCTTTAGTCCTGGACAAACACAGTGGCCAGCTAATGTCAGTGGCCTGCACCGGGCAAAATCTGGTTGTGAGAGAGATGGTAAATCCCCCGCGTCCCAGAGACAGCGGCAACACCTCCGGAGAAGGGCCAAAGCCAGCAACACTCACCTGTGATCCCAATAAACATCTTGTGATGAAGCTCTTGGTTTAGAGCGGTCACATTTCCGGGCTTGGCTGAACATGTTACTGCCTCTCGGCTTCCCGATGAGCTGGTGGAGGGAGGAGGAATTCCCAAAGAGCAGGCTGTTCGTTTCCCCCTGCCATCGCAGCGCGGTGTTCAGCGCTCTGTCAATCTCCCCGTACAGAGCATCAGTGTATTCCACCCGGGCAGGAAACTCTTTTCATTTTAAGCAGGTTTTGAATCAGTCACCAGAACGCGGTACCGGTTCGCACTCCAACTGCAGCGCCGTGCCGGCTGCTGCTGCTGGGGCTGGCTCGTCTGGGTTTACTGGGCATTGCTAGAAATGGATGTCATACCTTTCTAACACTCAAAGGCTCAATTTTAAGAGCTTTACACTTTTTTCTCCAAAAATCTATGATTTCGAGGTCAGTTCTTATTTCCTGTACACCCTAAATGAACTCATTCGCTCTGGACTAATTCACTCGCGGCCTCAGGGCCCACCGGCGTAATTCTATTTTCACTCTTATTCAGAAAACTTATTTTTCACATCTTTAAGTCTCATGGACTTCAGTGGACACTAAGCATCACCTAGAATTATTATCAAATTTCAGCCTTAGACTGAAGCAGAACCTGAGTCAGCCAAAGGAGGACCTTGTGCCAAGTCACTTGCAGGAAGCCCTCAGTTATGGAAGGATCAGTGCAAATCTGTGGGTGTCATGGAAACAGAACTTTGGTTTTCAGGCTGTTTTGTAGGGGTAGGTTGTTGGGTTTTGGTCCAGCTGGAATAAGTAGAGAAAAAAGTAAAAATGGGGCCTGAAAGATCAGGTCTGAGGCTGGTTTTGCCAGACAGTCAACCAGTTTTGCGGAACAAAGAACTTGGGAGAAAAATTAAATGTACAGCCAGGAAGCAGCCAAAATGCTGAAAGCTGAATCTGTGGTACGTGACAGAAATGTGATTCCTCAATATAAGGATATATGAAATTTCAGAAAATTTCAGTATTTCTGAAATGTATCATTATCAGCTGCATACATTTCACATCCTCTGAAATCAGATATGTTGAATCTATCCGCTTCAACAGCTAACACACAATTTTTGGCTATTTTCATTTTTTGTATATTCACCCGATAGCATTGAAATATAATTGCAAATTCATCTCTACTACATCTAACTTGAAATGGCACCTAAAGGAACGACTGTGAAAGATTAATGGCACAAGTACTTGTGGTGAGAATATGAAAAGTTATATTCCTGCCTATATCCCATGTGCATATTGATATGGAGGATGCCGTAAATATCCCTTGGAGACGCTGGCTAGTCTGCACAGGCTGCTATTCCCAGGCATACAAAATGGATTTACCTGCGTCCTACTCACTGCCTCCCCTCCTGACCTGGCCAACAAGATGAGGCCGGGAGCCTTCTGGCTACACCCTGCTGCCACTGTGGCTACACCACAGGTGCTCCCTGGGTTGGTGACTGACTGAGGTCTTGGTGTTGGGTCATAGGCTGGACTTGATGATCTTGGGGGTCTGTTCCAGCCTCAGTAATTCTGTGATTCTCATGAACAACCCAAAGGAATTCAGGATAAATCAGAGAATCACAGAATCATTTCGGTTGGCAGAAAGCTTTAANTGTTTGCAGTGGCCTCTCCAGAGCCTGCTGCTAGTGCATCAGCACACACCTTGCCTTTGGTCTCTAATATTTCATGCTTAAAGCTGTTTGCCCTGTGCTGATGTTAAATCACAGCCTTCAAAGACACCTGTCAGCTGATGTATCGGGGATACGGTGGGATCAGCTGTGGACTCAGACAGGAGGTGGTTGCCATCTCAGGTCGCAGCTCTGTTCTGGATGCAGAGAGCAGTCACCGCACTTGCGGTGGGACGAAGATCCACCCGCCGAGCTGTGACATGCACAGACTCTTTTTTCAAGCCATCTTTAGAGTTGTCCCCACTGATAGAGCCTGATGCAGGAGGATGTTAACTAGAGACGTTACACCCGTGTGCTATTTCAGTGTCCAGATATAACAGCCTGAAAACCTGACATTTTCACAGCTTTACCTTTTGCATGGAAAAAGGTGGGCTCTCAGCAGTGGGCAGAAAAGGACCTCAGTTCATGTTCTGGTCCTATCTGCACATTGCCGGCAGCAGCATTTTGTCACAAACTCATTTTCCAAAGTATTTATTCACCTCCTATATACTAGTCCCAAATTTAACCTGCTGAGTCAAAACCAGACTCATTTGCCAAAAAAAACCCCAAAAACAAAGTAGCATGAAAACCAACTTCAGGGGGTGTGTGAGTTAACTTGAGCCATCTCCCACTTCAGCTTACAACTTCATTTAGCTCCTAGACATGTAACATCAATTTGACCTCAATTAAACCCACTTATTCCTATTACACTTCACCTCTGCGTTGTCTCTTTGCTTTACAACACAAGCTGATATATTATAAAGAATAATTCCAATTATTCCCCGTGTGTGCTGATGGATTAAAGATGACATATGGCCTCTTGGAGGGTGCTTGGAGAAAAAGGGCCAGATATGGGGAATCCAGAAAAACTCTGTAGTTAAGCACCGTTATCTCTGCCAAGTTACAGAGCCCAGACATGCTGCTCGGACTTTAAATGAGGGAAGCGACTGCCGCAAACTCGAATGTGGTCTGAGAGACAGTGTTGGCACATTCATCACTTTGGCAAACATCTGCCAAGCCTCATGTCCTCCGCTGGACGCAGGACCAGATCCACGCTGGGCAGGCACAGCCCCCGTGCCGCGCTCAGACCGGTGCCGAAGCCTCGCGTCACGCTTCTGAGCGGTCTCGGGGCTGTGCTGCCTATTTCACCTCATTCCACTGTCACAAATGTGGCAGCAGAGGATTTTTGGTGCCTTTGCCTACAAAACACAGTGCAGCGTCTGCTAGCAGCACTAGAGGCACAGCATTCAGCCTGTGATGCTTAATCTTTAAACAGATTTCCTATGTCAAATTATTTTACTTCTAATGCTGTCTTATGACACGGATTTCCTCGCTAGGTCTGCTGAAATACGGGAACTCGGGCATCGTCCTGGCTGTGGAAGGCACTGTAATGACAGAGGCTTTTGGAAAACCACCCCAAAGCAGCTTCGTTTGCAGATACAGCAGAGCACAGATCCACCTATGGAGTCATCTTGATTTGTGCTGGCTGTAATCCCTGCCCACAATATTTATCGGCTTTTATTAAATATTTAATTATCCTTGTGAATAGTTTCCTTGATCTCTGCCCTTTTCCCCTGGGATGGCTTCCAAGGCAGCCAGCACTGACATTGCTGCCATAGGAATATTAAGTGTTTACAGTGACTCTTGTATCGGGTGATCTCAGAAGTGCTTCACACAGCGGGAAGGAGTCGCCTTGCCTTTGAAACAGAACACGTCCTCCCCTCTGCCTGGGAACATCACTTACTGCAGGTTTTTCAGGACAGGACGAACACGGGGGGAATGGTGGCAGAGGCAGAGGTTAATTATCCGAGCGTGAATCTGCCCAGGACAGCGAGATTAACCTCCCTCCCTACCAGTGCTGCCAGGCAGCCGGGCTCCTGGTTTAGCCCTGGGCTACAGAGGGTCGGTCACATCGTTAGGGCTTGGACAGGGTCTGAGGCTAAACGGTGCAACGTGCTAAATGTGTGTTTATCCTTCTCTTTCCTCCAGCTGTAATTTGTGACTTGGAGTTTAACTAAGGGAGAGGCTTTATTTTCCTCGTGACGAGCCAACATCTTAAAGCAGCACCCGATTAAAAGAAGAAATTTTTTTCTGTGGTGGTGCTGGTGGGTTCAGGCCTGTCGTAGACTTCTCTCACCAGGGGTCTTTCTGGCTCTTGAGGGGAACAGCCTAAAGCTCTACAACAAAAAACTGAAGGTGTTTCTGCAAGCGCCCCGGTGCCGGAGCTGTGTGTCCGGGCGGCAGTTTGGCGTCTGATGTTCCTTCAATATACACGAGTTGAGGGATCTCGTCTCGAAGTAGCAATTTACTCTTGGCTTGTTTTAGATAGCCCTAGTTTTCCATAGAGCGTTCCAGCTTCCCAAGGAGTCTCTTTAGGAACTGAAAGGCAATTTGGCACCTGGAATGTTCTCATATCTTATTTAAACTACAAAATGCATCTTAATTTTTGATATGTGCAATACATATTGATAGGCCAGAACACTGACAAGAAATGGCTTTCTGTTTTCCGGCAGGGAGAGGCATGGGTAGGGTGTTCCTGTGGCTGTGTTTGTGTGGGACCTTTCGGACGAGCACAGAAAATGCTGTTGATTTAATTAATTAATAAATGTAATTTGAAGCAGAAGAGTGAAACCCCAGCTGAGACAGAGTCCTAGCAGCACGCGTAGGTCTGGATGGAGCCCCTAACATCAGGTTACCACGGCGTTACCTGGCCACAATACAGAAAACAATTTTGACAGAGGACTTGATTTCCTAAACCTGCAGCAGTTCAACATCAACACGTGGGGAGACAACACGCAGCTCCAGCCACGGAGCCTGACCCGGAGCAATCCAACCAGCCATCGCTGCCTGCTCAGAAGCAAACCAATGTTGAACTGAGCAAATGAGTTTCTCTTCCAGATAGAAAATGCTGAAAGAATAAGAATCCAGAGTTGTGCAGCGAAGATCAGCCGAAACCTGCATGTTTTCTTCCATGCAACTGCGAGTTTTGCCTCTGTNGGGCCCCCTGCTCTGGGTGACCCTGCTGGGGGGAGCAGGGGGGTGGCACCAGGTGATCTCCAGAGGGCCCTGCTGACCCCACCACACTGGGATTCTCTGATTCTGTGATTTTCAGCAATCCCCTAACTTGCCTTCCAGGGGGCTGTGGTTCAGCCCTGGCAAGGTGTCACTGCCCGCCCCTCGGGCTGCATTACAAACCCAAATGGGGCAGACCCCAGGGCACCCAGCTGGCCTAAAAGTGGGTGAATATTTCTACGTTTGAAGCTGTGTTCTGGATGAGGTTTCCGGAGCGTCTAGGTGGATCTGCATGCCTCAA
>VWZY01007086.1:78933-89406 GCA_013399075.1 Chloroceryle aenea
CACCGGGCAGCTTTGGGCTCAGTCTCTGCCGAGCTTTTATCTTCCCTTTCATCACAGAGGCAGTAAAAAGATAACTTGGTGTTTCACAGCTTGACCTGAATCGGCGAGACTGGCAGAAGTAAACATCTTCTGATTTCCACTCCGAACAATTTGATATGCAGCTCTGAGAGGCTAAAAAAAGCATCCTTTCATCTTCGTTTCCTGAAGTCGTGGTTGGGCTGGGCTTTTTTTTTCTTAATCATATTCTAAATTCATAGATAAAACCCCAGACTATTTTATTGGATTAAGAATGACCACAAACAGCACAGCGCGTCTCCCCATGACATTAATATGCCTGTAATTGATATATTCGTTCTGTGTTCTTCTCATGAGGTTGAGGTTGCTGCTCTTACTCTGGTGCACTCTCTGTGCATCTCCCAGCGCGTGCTTGTGCACAGGTAGGGGTTTATCTCTGGTGGCAAAGCCAGTAAATGATACTTCTCACCAGGGGACAAATCAACCCACGGTTTTGTGTTCTCTCTTTGCTTTCCTGCAAAAGCAACACGTGGTCCAAGCCCAAGCTGCCAAGAGGATGTGTGAGACACCCAGTCCCACGAGGTGCCAACCGAGCCAGCCCCACCACGTCCCCACAGCTGGTACCGGCTGCAGGACATGTGCCGGGATGCAGCTGGGGGTGGCTTCGGTGATAACCCCAATATTTATCACCATTAGTGTAAAGCTGTTAGCTACAGTCCAGCTGCATGGGGTGTCTGACAGCTCATTTTTGAAAAATCAGCTGCTGTACTTAATTAAATGAGAAACTAACACATAACTGTGTTTCTTGACACATTCCCACTTTATTCTCGGAATTTTGAGAAAGGCCCAGTGCACTTTTCCAACACTACCAGACTCCTTGTCTATCCAAAATGGTCCTGAAAGGCTGGTGTTCCTCTGCACAGCTAAAAATACTGTGTCTGGCCCCCTCGGGATAAATATATTACATATCTGGGGGAAAAATGAAGCTCTGGGAAAAGGAGTGATAAAAGGGAGGAAAGTATGATCAAAAAGTATGGTAAAATCAGGATTAAAAGTTCTTAATTCAACTCTGCCAGGCAGGAGGTCGATTTAATTGTCTAAAGAGGCTCTGGCTTTAGCTTTTATTCTACTATTTAAGAACAAAAATAATTACTAGAGGAACCTCACAGCCTAACGGTACTCGGTGCATGCAAAAGGAATCAGCACTAGACTTGGACCTGGCCAGGCTGGATCGATGGGCTGAGGCCAATGGTTTGAGGTGCAACCAGGCCAAGGGCCGGGTCCTGCCCTCAGGTCCCACCAACCCCCGGCACCAGGCTGGGGCAGAGAGGCTGGGAAGTGCCCAGTGGGAAAGGCCCTGGGGGTGCCAGGTTAGGGTTGGACTCGATGATGTTAAAGGCCTTTTCCAACCAGAATGATCCTATTCCAAGATTGCAGTTAGACTTGGACTGGAACAAGGACACAACTTAATGGCACATGGATCTTCTCGGTCGTATCCCAGAGTATAACACTTTGAAATCAGACTTAATCTGACCGAGGCACTGGTCCTCCTTCCTGTGCTCCCTCCAACACGAAGCGGAGCTTTGCACACGCAGGGGGTGCAGCAACCTCGTGAGCAAATATTGCTGAGAAATCTTCTCTGAAGAACCTAAAGCAGCTCTTTCTCCGGAGCACAGCAGGTCTGATTTGCACATCACCTGCCTCGCTGAGGCAAGTGGATTGTCTCCAGGCTGAGAGGACAGCTCACGCTTGTCCTTTCACATCAAGCCTATGGCTGGAGTCTGGATCCAGAGTTGCTCTGGGTGGACAGAAATGCTCATGGTGACCTTAAGGAGGTTTTGGGTCATCTCTTATTCTCTCTAACGAGGGAAGGACTTGGGCATTAATCACGGTGCCTACCCTTCCTTGTCAGCTGTAGAAACAAAGAGGCTGAGAGGAGGGGAGGGGAAAGAGCTCCCTCCTGACCTTTGCTGGTAATTAATCATGGAGTATGAGAATTTGTTTGCCCGCAACCTTGAAGAGTGATTGCAAATGATCACCTAGAGATAGGCTTCGGGGGTTTTTTCCTTCTTCTTTTTTTACTCATTAGTAATTTTCCTGGCTAACTCTGGTGGTTGAAATTACATTTGACTTGAGCTTCTTCGATCTCCACAGTGATGAAAACCAAAGAAAATTATAGGATAGTGAATTCTGCATAATTTCACTCATACCAAGAATTTCCAATTAGCAAGGCATAAATTGATCCTCTTTGCTTTAATATCTTGGGCTTTTTTCCCCTGCATACAGATAACAGCTGAGTTTTAATTCATTTTAATTCTATTACCATACATAACCATCATGCACTGTGATAAGTATCTCTCCTGTACACAAATGCCTTTGAGAACTACCCATCGAGTACTTATTTAACCTCATTGTCGATGGAAATAATAGCATTTACTGTGTCTGTTTATTTTGCCTCACTTACAGAGCAAATTAACTTTTTTACACAAACACACCGGTATTTCTTTTTCCGCTGACATTCTTCCCAGCGAGGCTCCACTTTCTAGGTTGCATTCCCTAAAGGTTTTCTACATCTTTGTTAGTGCACCACTCAGCACATGGAACTGGATTTTTATTCTCAGCGTTATTATTAAATATCATTAAAATGTGACAGGAAGTTTCACCGAGGTGAATGGGATTGGTTTCTTACGGGAAATGCAGCGCATTTAAATTACGATGTGGATGGAAATTCTGTCTTTGAGAAAAGGAATGCTAGGTTGCTACATGCAAACATGTGTGCTGCATTATGTATATGCTGTATAATGACAAAAAGAATAAAAGATTTTTTTATTGTTCTTTTCCAGCTCCATAGGACAGCCTTTTTAGGCGTCTTGATGAAAAATTATGCAAGTTAAACCAAAGTACGCTAAAAATTCCTCCAGTGTGAGTGCGTATTTTTTACTACGGAAATAAATCTACTGCAGTTGATAGTAATTAGAGACTAATGATAAAAACAAGACCAAATTCCTCAGGGTAGAGGAAATTCTTGCTGTGACACGCACTTGGTGTTCATCAGGCTGTAGGAGGACAGCAACCAAAGTTGTGATAAGCAAGATTTACACTTTCCTCGTGTTTAAAGGTAAAGAAACAGTCCTGAGCTGTGCCAGAGGCCCGGGGGCCCCTGGTAGTTCCTGGCAATGACCAGTCATTGTCACTGGTGGGACTGGCTGCAGACCTCCCCTGGAGACACTGCCCAGTGGCTCAAGGGTCTGAGCAGCAGCAGAGCCACGGCAGTTGGCCAGCCCCGGTGGGGCACAGCTGGGAAGGTGTTGGCCTGGAGAGGAGGAAAGTCCTTCCGAGTCCTCCTAGGTGCAAACCGAGGGGTGTTCCTCCATCTGCCTTGCAGTGGTCATTCCCCCGGGTGGCTTTTCGGGTGATGCTGCTCCCATCTCGAAGGCCAGGCGGGCTGACAGCAGTGCCTCTGTGCTGTGCACAGGGTGAAAGAAGCTGTTGTCTTCATTTCCGAACGCATTCCTCTCACACTCTGCAAAGTTCGTGTCTGCATTCGGGGACAGCGTCAGCCCCCTTTGCGGTGAATGCCTCGCAATCACGGCGCTAACCTCGCCGAGCTGCCAGAGGAGCTGACGACGGCAAATGAGTTAATTATAGACCTAATTAACATGTTAATGTTTTCCATGCTGGTGGTGGATGCACTTGCGTTCTGCCTTCACCATCCTCACCCTGAGCCATGTGTAGCCCCGCGCCTGCTCCAGGTGCCACATACGGCCCCCCGGAGCTCCACGGCTGAAGGGCTCGGCCACGGACACGCCATCACTGGGCCGTGTGTTACACCTTTGGGAAACGGCCTTTTCCCCTTAGATGCAGAGTTGGCAGCTTGGGTGGTGAGATGAAAGAGGACTCTCTGGGACTTGGGCTGTGACGGGGAAAGTCTTAACAAATAAAAGCAGATTCTGGTTGTACCCGAAATAACGCCTCTAAACGCTTCGGTGCAGCTGAAGAAAAGAGCAGGGAAGGAGCAGGTACAAACCCACGCAGAGGGAGGGAGGGAATCAGCTGCGCCTTCTGCACGTGGAAATGGGAGAGACTGGGCAATCTGGACGTTTTCCTTTTCGGAAACCAAACAGGGCGGCTTCTGAAACAGGGTGGCTTTTTATCTCTTTCCATTTGAAATCTAAAAGTTTGAAAAGTTGTTGGTTTTTTTCCTGCAAATAATTAAGCATGTTCATGCATTCCTGGGTCTTCACCTCTTGTCACAGAAAAAACAAAATGGAAAATACAACCATATGGAGGAGGCAGTAATAACAGGATAAAATACTGTTGACCTCTTATCACTTTCGCTTGAAATTAGCATTTTATTTTTTTTCTCATTTGATGCACTGTCATTACAGGGTATGTGTGTGTTTTAGTATTTTTATTAACAAACATGGTAATTTAACAACCAGGTTAATGGCAGTTTTAATGAGAAAGAATATTAATTGGACAGGCTGGGGGATCTTTGGGCGGCTGCGGTTTTTTTCCTTAGAATCTCCCTCACCCTGTCCTCGAAAATACACAGCATATGTGCCAAGGGCTGGGGGTTTGTTTGAATGTTGACAGTTAATGCACACAGCTTGTACTATTTTGTTTCGTTTCACGGAGCCTTTTGCACAAACGCGGATTCACGCCGCCCCAGCCACGGGATTTACAGATTGCTGGATCTTAAAAGGTTTGCATAAACAGGCGTCTTGCTATTGATAAGACAGACAATGTGACCATCTGTCTTTCTTCTGCAGCCAAATGAAAATGACAGAAAGTATGGGTCTTGTCATTTAAAAACTAGTAATTTCCCAGCTCTTGTTAGCATTAATTCAGGCTCTCGCACTGCGGCGAGCGGCTTGGCAGGGAGCTGCTCTCCCAGCACGGGTGCGCCGAGCCCTGGCACGGCTGTGCCCTGACTGCGCTGGGAGAAGGGCACCGGCGCAGGGGCTCCGTCCCTCACCTGTCCCCCCCGCCAGCAGCACAGACCATGCTCCCCTCTCCTCCTTGTCCTTCCCTAGACCATTGCTCGGCAGCTTTCTCCCACGGGCACTGGCAGCATCTCCAAAATGCTCCAGAAAAGCAGCCGCTCGGGGAAACCGGAGCACAGCGTGCGGTGGCCACTGACTGGAGCGTGTGCTTTGGCTGAAGGCTTACGGTCGGGGAACCTCTGCCCCCCTCTTTCCCCTCCTGTCCTGTGGGCAACATCTCTGCCCATTAATCACCTTGCTCCGTGTGCACGTCCTAATTGCTGCCCTTCAGAGTGGCCGGGAGGCAGCGCTGCTCTCTGGGGGCACCAACCCCTGCAGCCAGCCCCTTTCACCCCAAAAGCCTTGACACTCGAAAGGTGAATAGAAGCGAACAAACAAAATATCCCCTCACCAATCAGATTTATGAGGTTGTTTGTACTTAAGAGACTCTGAACAGACAGCAGCAAGTCAGATTGGCCGTGGAGATGCTCAGACAGAAAACAGGTTTTCTCCAGTGGAACAGGAAATCGCCAGTTTGCAAAATGAGCAGATTTATGGTGATTGTGTGATAACAATCTACAGTTTACACCATATAGTGGTTTTTACAATATTGTCTTAATGCTGCTGTCGGAACATCACAGACAATAATGGTGTTTTCAGGCTCTCTATAAATCTTGCATGGACAATAAAGCAAAACTGAAAATTTACCACATACGCAGCAATTCCAAGCTTGCATCCACACTGGTAAGGGCTTTTTTATTATCCGAGTATTGCTGAGCACATGAAACACCAAAGACCTGTGTTCAGACTACCTGTCATCACACAGGGGACATGGAAAGACCATCCTTCCTCCTCCTCCTCCTCCTCTCCCTCATTAGCAGCTGACCTACGTGTTTTGATGTGTAATTGCAGTAGGAGCGTTGCGCTGACGAGTTGCCAAAACATTGACCTCACCGTTGCTCGAGACATCAGGAGTCTGCAGGTTTTAATAATAATAATATTAGATGGATAGAGCTCTGAGCAACCTGCTGTAGTGGGAGGTGTCCCTGCTATGGCAGGGGGTTGGAATGAGATGAGCTTTCAGGTCCTGTCCAAGGCAGGTGGGTCTGTGACTGTGTCAGTGCTGGGGCTGGCCAAGGGTGTGCGGGTCGTGTCTGTCTAACCCTTACAGACAGCCAGCACCAGCAGCCCCTCTGCGCTTCACGGAGAGCGACACGGTCTTGGAGTCAAAACTCCACAAAGCTGTTGTTCTCTCCAGTTCCAAATGCTGGAGGCAATTGCTTTCCCGTGTGCCTGGTGGAGTGTGCCAGCGATGCCCAGAACTCCCGTGGCAGCGACGGGAGCGAGCAGCAGACATCCCCTCAAAGCAGCGGTGAGCAGTCTCTTGTGACAGCAGCACACGAGGCTCTGACACTGCCTGGCACCCGGCAGAAAGAGGATTTTGGTTTACATCTTCTGCCTTCCTATGAGTTTAGTTACTCTGGGCAGGATCTGGTCATTTTAGGACAACCAACGTAGAAAATGACAATTGATCTCCACAATCTCTACAATCCCTGTGCTCTGTGCTGACAGAAGAGCATGATGGAAGCCATGGGTAGAAGCCCACCCGCTGTGCAAAGAGCTCTTGAATGCAGCAGCCTGGGAGTGCCTGTAATCAGGTAATCTATCAGGCTTTATGTTACAAGTGAATCTTTCTTTTTCATCACAGAAGGTTTTTGCTGACTTTGCTGTGAATTAAAGCAAGAGAAAATGATTTAATCAAACAGTAAATGATACAAAGTCTCCCGAATTCTTCCAAAGTGAAGCAGATCTATTTCACTTCAACCTAAACCAGGTTTTCTTGTTTGGCTACAGAACTGGAAAAAATAAAAAGGACTGTTTGCTCAAAGCTCTTTTATATCCATTTCTGTTTTCTGCCTCTGTCGAAGATTGCCTCTGCAGCACCCTACACATCTCCCAGGCAACCCAACCATCCTAACGGAAATACCCAGAGAGAAACTTCCTTCTCGAAGACACATTTACACTACTTAACAAATAAGAGACTTCTTTTCTCCTCTCAGGTAGTGACCCCACACTCAGCGTTCGGTGCGTTTTCCCAGGCACAGCCTCCCCAGGCAACCCAGCCAGGGAGAGGCAGCAGCCATGGAGAGGCAGCAGCCAGGGAGAGGCTGCAGCCATGGAGAGGCAGCAGCCATGGAGAGGCTGCAGCCAGGGAGAGGCTGCAGCCATGGAGAGGCAGCAGCCATGGAGAGGATGCAGCCAGGGAGAGGCAGCAGCCAGGGAGAGGCTGCCGGCTGTGCAGACCCGCAGCTCGGATGGGACCTTGGAAGGGGCACGAGCACTTCACCAGCAGAAGCACCACAAATCTCTGCAGCAGCAAAGAGTCTAAAGAGTCTTTTGGATATCCTCTAAAGACAGACGAAGAAAAGGCAACTGTCAGAAAGAAGTTGGTTTTCTTTTTAGCAAGTTCAAATGGGACTTTCTCAGGAATCTGCATTTTAATCCAGCAGAGGATCCACTTCAAAGCCTGGCTTTCTCTTGAGCTGCATTATCAAAGCAAACTCACAATTTCAGCTGATCAGAAGGCAAGAAAGCAGCTTCAAGTGAAATGCCCAGAAAATTAGATTAATCAGAGCTGATAAGAATCAAGTGAGACAACTCTGCAGTGTGAACACGACTGAAAATTGTAAGATAACTGATAAAGTATCCCAGTGACAATATCTGATTAGAATAAACAAGTTATTATTTTCACAATAATTTGTTTAGCGGTGTCACACTATGCTCTGAATGAGAAGAGACAAAAGCATCTTTGTGATATAATTACTTTTAAAAATCCTATTAACATAACAGTTTGATCCAGCCACTCTTGAGGTGTCTCTGCTTAGAGCCCTCATCTCTATGACGACAGCACTTTTTAAAATGTTTCGGTTATTTTGGGACAGAAGATCTTTTGGAGGAGTTGTCCTGCCCTGGTGTGCAAACATTTCAAGAATAATTTAGGAGGAAAATAAAGTTCAGAAAAAAATCCTCTAAAATTATCCCTGAGCCTGGAACACAAATGTGAAAAATCCCTTCGGGTCTCAGTTATGAAGTATGATAGCATGAGGTCCAAAAAATTCTAGTTCTTGGAAAAAGTCAAGTGGAAAGGTGTCTTTGGGCACGGCCTGATCGTAAATAATCTGATTTCCCTATTGTTTAGGTATATACAAATTAGAGAGGCCTAAGATTTTGCCTTATCATTTTTTCACTTTTTTTTCTCTTCCATGGAGAGATACTCCATTGGAAATCTACAATATGTTGGGTCAACACGTTATTTGGAGGATTTCTGAAGTAAAGGTTCAATTTTCAGTTAAAGATTAATCATGTCAACTCCTTTTTTCCCAAAAGACAGAAGAAAAGGCCAAAGCAACAAAATGCAATTTCCAGCCCTTCGAGTACAAATCCTAAAGCTTGTCAGCTTCGTAAAGTGGTGCCATAAAATAGAATTTACTATGGAACAAAATTAAGCTGAAGTAGATGTAGGCCACGTGCATGCTGGGCAAGACACAATGGGGAATTTAAGTGATGGCTCATTTGGTGATGGCTCATTTGGGCTGAGAGAGAATTTGAACTCGTTTTTCCGTGCGTTTCTGTATGGACCAGGCTTTAACAACACCCTCCCCTGGGCAGAGGCCACGCGGCTGAGTGCAGGCTGGAACCGAGCAGCCTGACCCCTCCAAGTGTGCTGTGCTGGGGGATCCAACAACAGCTCTGGCAGCAAGGCTGGAGGGACAGAGCTCGGGTGGTCACGTCCCAGCTCCAGCTGAGAGGTGGCTGGTGCTCCTCGCGCTGCCGTCACCAACCCCCCGCTAACGCTCACGTCTGCAGCGCGCGCTGATGGGGAGCGAGAGCAGCGAACGGGAGCCCCTGGGTCTCCTTCCTGAAGTGGTCACTTCTGTGAGACTGAGGATGAAGTGTAGTCCCTGCTGTGAAGAAAGGCTGAGTGGGGGTTGTTCAGCCCAGAGAAGAGAAGGCTCTGGGGAGACCTTCTAGGGTCTTTCAAGACTCCAAGGGGCCTTTCAGAAAGATGGGGAGGGACTTTTGAGCAGGGGCTGTTGGGACAGGACAAGGGGGGATGGGTTGAACTCAAAGAGGGAGATTGAGACTGGAGAGGAGGAGAAGTTGTTGGTGCTGAGGGTGGGGAGAGGCTGTCCCAGGCTGCCCAGAGAGGTGGTGGCTGCCCCATCCCTGTCCCCATTGCAGGGGAGGTGGCCGGGGCTCTGAGCACCCTGCTCTGGCTGCAGATGGCCCTGCTCCCTGCAGGGGGGTGGCACCAGGTGACCTTTAAAGGTCCCTTCGCACCCAAACCATGCTAGATTCTGTGATTCTATGATCATAATGGATACTTTGCCTGCGAAATGTCTTTCTACTCCTCATGACCTTTTCCACAAATCAACTCTCATTAATTACCCTGAGTTGTGATGTGATACAATCATTATTTTCAGTGTTTAGGCTCATGCAGCACATTTATTGTCCAGTCTGTTTTACCAACTAATAGCAAAAGGCAGCTCAGCTGTTTGCAGCCAACTGTGGTGTCACCTGCAGGAAGGGGGTCGGAGGGGAAAGCGACAGAGACGTGCAGCAGTTTGTGACCCTTCACTCTGCATTCAGATGGGGAGATCAGATACACGGGCATTAAAAACTAAAATGTTTTACTTGTACTTCAGTTTAGAGAAAGGCTTGTAAAGAAAAAAACCCCAAAACATAAAATGAACTGTGAAAAAGCCTGTTAACTGACATGGGAAGTATCAGAACTTATTAGAGGGAATTCACTAGGAAGATAAACTCATATTTGTGTGCATGTTAATATATGCTACTTACATTACATGGGCTTAGGGGTGGTTCTGGAGCTGTGTTTGGAGGTGGAAGTTTAGCAACCATCAGAGACTGAACACTTTGACCATATGAACCCAACGTGGCACAGGCAGAGCTGCTGCCAGGTCCACAGGGGTCACAGCCCGGTGCCATCTGCAGCAGAATCCTCTGCAGCTCTGGAGGCAGAAGCAGCCTGTTTGCTGACATGTTTTACAGCTTTATTTGCTGTTTGATCAGACGATCTGCTTCTCCTCTCTTGTGTCTCCTGTATTCTGAACTGTTTGACTTGGAAAGAGGTGAATCTTCTCCTCATGCATGGGCCTGTGACTTCTACAGCATCTCTCTGCTTCTGTTTTCTCAGTAAATCAGAAAGAATTCCTGAAAATGTCAAATTCAAATGCAGGAAAGTATGTTGTTACTTAGAAGATGTCAACACAAACATCTAATTACCCAGGATGTGTCTGAAATAATGCAGGAAACTCAGTTTCTTGGGTTCTTACAGCAACTCACATCCTCTGAGCACACAGCTGTGGGCATTGGTCCTGGATGAAGAAAAACAAGGAAGCGTCGTCTGGTACGAGCTGCTTTGGCCATGGGATGGGGAGCAGGGTTCAGCGAG
>VWZY01007086.1:90629-104551 GCA_013399075.1 Chloroceryle aenea
TCCTGCTCTTTCTCCCACAGCTTTTGCTCAGTTTTCTCAAACCTGTAAAGGGCGTTCCTGAGCTACAGGCTTTGGACAAAAAAATGCTCTCAACTGCTGTTTGTTCTGGAGGAGGAGGAGGAGAAGGGAGGNATGGGCTGAGTGGCCGGGGACAGGGGGCAGCCACAGCAGCACCCCATCCCACACCTCCTCTGTGCCCTGCACTGCCTCAGCCAGCGTCCGGGTAGCAGCTGCGTCCCTCCCTCGCTGCGGTCACCTGGTGAGCATCTCTAAAATCCTGATCATTTCGCTCTGGTCTTGGGGGATGAACCTGAGCAAATCCCCGTGGCAGGTGTGAGGACCAGCACTATGGATTCAGTTTTGCCAGCTCAGGCTGAATCACAAGGTGCTTTAATGAAGTGTGTTGCTATGGTGAAGCTACATTCAAGGGCGCCTGTTAAAAAAAAAAAAGCAAGCAGTAGAAGAGTAAATTGTGCAAAGCGGATCAATGAGAAACCAATTTCTAGTGTTCCACCATGTTTTGCCAGTTTAGGTGTAGCTGAATTAGGAGCAGCCCCAGCTGGGAGGGCAGAGGGGAAGTCCCCCACAGATTGTAGTGGAGGAATCACAACCCTCATGCATCAGGCATCAGTGACAGAGAAACATCCAGCAGCAACAGAATGTGCTGTAGGGAAATACTGAGCCATAAGGACCCTCCCTTGTTAATCTGGCTTTTCTGAAGCACCTCTAGCCACCCTTCTCTCCAGGCTGAATCTCCCTCTTTCAGTTCAAACCATCCCCCTTGTCCTGTCCCCACAGGCCCTGCTCAAGAGTCTGTCCCCATCTTTCTGACAGGTCCCTTGAAGTCCTGAGAGGCCACCCAAAGGTCTCCCCAGAGCCTTCTCCTCACCATCTGACCATCCAACCAGCTCCTCTTCCACTGAGCAGCCCACTCATCAGACCCATATCTCTCCATTTAGAGAGAAGGCTGTTGTGGGACCATACNGGAAGGCTCTTCAACGTAAATCGTTCCAAATGTGGTCAGGTCCCAAACACTCTTCTGTGGTTTTGAGCCCAGGAGCTGCGTGTCAGGGAACAGTGGCCCTCATGTCAGGCAAGATGTGGGCGTAACAAACAAATGGAGTTGAAATAAGAAACAGACATTTAAGCAGGAAAGCTTTTTGCATTGCCTGTTTATTTAGTGGTCCTTTGTAGGAAACTCCAGCCTCTCTTCCCAGAGCCACTGGAGACACAGCATCTGCAGGGGCTTTGGTGAGGAGGCAGCAGCGATGCGGTGCTNCATAGAACTGACCATAGAAGGCCACTGGGTCCAAGGCTCCTTAATTAACTTTTCTATTGTCTACCTTGATTAGATTACTTTTCTGCCTCTAGGCTACTGCTCCCACTTTATAACCTCCTTAAAATGCAGTTGCATAGCTGTCTAAGCCATACAGCATAATAAAAATTCATTTTAACTAAGATTTTTAACACGGACCTACCTTGCTATACACGACATAAGCAGAGGGAAAGTGAGACCAACTTGTGGTCAGGTGCTGCTGTGACCTGGCCCTTTGCTCATCCCTGCACGGAGGGGAGCGTGCACTCCCTGAAAGGCGGGCTCAGCAGGACGGGAGCCAGGATGGGATCGGTATCAGGGTCAATCCCATCTCACTGCCCCCTCCACAGCAGGTCTGACTCTTCAGGTGCATTCATGAGTTGGTGTTGAGAACAGGTTGTAACAGGGCAATGATTGATAGCTGCAGTTAAACAGCATCAGCNAGCTCTATTCACCTTCTGACGTGTGTCTGATTTTTCAGCAGGTATTTATGCCACCCTTTGATTCAGTGTTCAAACCTCCAGCAGAACTTTGGCGTGTGATCAAACTAATTATAAAGGTCAAGGCATTTGCAACATAAAAGAGCAAATATAAAGGTCCTTTTCTTCCTGTCACCGCTGTCAGGTAGAGGTCACAGTGCTGCCAAAGGGATGCTGAGGTTTCCATGAAAGCGAAGCAGCACCGGTACGGCCGGGCTGAGGCATCTTCCCAGTGCACTTGGAGAAAGAAAAGAAGAAAGAAAAAAGGAAGT
Organism: Chloroceryle aenea; assembly: GCA_013399075.1. Taxonomy (NCBI): domain Eukaryota; kingdom Metazoa; phylum Chordata; class Aves; order Coraciiformes; family Cerylidae; genus Chloroceryle; species Chloroceryle aenea. The sequence goes on from VWZY01007086.1 coordinate 92,696, forward strand.
CCCCAACCCCCCCAGACAGCTTCCTTGGTGGCTTTCTCTGTGCTCAGGCTGCACTCGCCGCTCGCACGGTCACCGGCCGCTTCCATGCGCTGGGGAGCAGCTCAGCCGTCGCTCTGGGGTGTTTCTGTTGCTAACCCTCACTCCTTTTGCTGCCGTTGAGACTTGGGTAATAATCATGTTCCTGACTAACTAATTTGGAAAGGTCAAGCCCAAACTTGGAAGCACTCGTTAAGGTTTTATGGGCTATACACTCAGAGCAAAGCCCAGGACAGAGCCGAGGAGTTTCTCTGAAGGGGGGCACTTGCAGGCTCCAGTTCATCCAGCTGCTCTCCTCGAGGTTTCTTCCCTCCCAGCAATGTATGCAGCTCCGTCAGGTGAAATTGAAAATCCCACTGATGCATTTGTCACTTTGACAGTATAATTTCTCACTGTTTGACCACAAATTCCATATAACTCATTCTGGACTCAGAGTGAATTCAGTTGTTCGGTTGGGAGCGAAGGGCCCAAAACTGACCCCAGGATTCGAGGGGAGGCCTCCCCAGTGCCCAGTGCAGGGGGATGATCCCTGCCCTGGTCCTGTTGACCACACTGGTGCTGAAAGAAGCTTGCTGTGCTCTGCCTTCCTTCCATGTGTACTTTGACCCACACACTCCCAGTCCTTCCTCAGCCACACAGGCTCCAGCGTTTCTGTTCCCAGCAGCAGAGCGGCTCTGATCCACCGCTCGGATCCTGCACAGCTCTCACAAGGGAGAAAAAATCTTCCCGGTGTGCAGGTCTTGGCAAAAGTATAGCTGGGGTCAACGTCCTTTCAAATCACTCACCATCCCCTTTTATCCCAGCCCTTTCTGAGCCCTGCTCATCCAGTGGAGGTGGAAAGCTGCTTTTCTTCCCAAGAAGGAGCTGCAGACAAAACCCTCAGACATGCATTGAACTGCAACTCATCCCTATCATGATGGAGTTTATTCTGAACTGAGATAAGGAATTAAAGAAACGATCCTTTTTTTTTTTTTCTTTTTCCTCCTGCATTTCTTCACAAAAGGCCTGTTTATACCAGACTTTGCTGATCAGATAAAGAAAACAATAATTTGTTTTTAACCAATTAATTGAAAATTGTATTTGCAAGAGTGTTTAATCACTACCTTTGTGCTACCTTAAAAGAAATCCAAACACCATCTGCATGTTTAAAACATACGCCAGGCAGCACTGCCACCACCCAACACCACTGGTGACCACTGGTGACCAGTAGCAGCTCCTTCCCTGAGCCCTGGACTGGGAGAGCAGCAGGACTGGCTGGTGTGGGCTTGGGTCCCAGGTTAGTGTCACTGCTGGTGCCCCTCCTTTCTCTGAACACGTGCTCCCACTGCTGTGTCACAGGTCACCCACCCCAGCCCATCTCCCCATCAGCACACGGTGCAAGTGAGCAATAGGGTGACAAAATCAGCCTTTTGAAAGTCATTATCTCTACCATCTGACTGACTTCTGCCAAAGCTGTGTGTGCACCGACCTCACATGTTCCTGTAGGTAGGTTTATGGTGGCCCAGGCGCTTCAGCATCTGCTGATGGGTACCATGTGCTCCCAGCACCACAGACCCCATCTGGTGTCCCAGAGGCTGCTGGCTCTTGGTGTGATGCCAGGCAGGCAGGACAGGCACATGGGCACAGGACCTGAGGCAGCTGAGATAGTTCTTAAGGGTCCAATCCTAATCTCCAGCCCCTCAGTGTCCTTCTGGGAGTGAGGGGCCCAGAACTGACCCCAGGATCTGAGGGGTAGCCTCCCCAGTGGTCTGTGCAGGGGGAAGATCCCTGCCCTGCTCCTGCTGCCATCCCAGTGCTGCCACAGCCAGGGTGCTGGTGGCTTCTTGTCCCCTGGACACTCTCCTCATCTCCAGCTGTCTCTCCAGCAACCCCCCCAGGTCCTTTCCCACCAAGCACTTCCCATCTTCTCTGCCCCAGCCTGGAGCAGTGCAGGGGGTTGCTGTGACCCGAGGGCAGGACCTGGCCCTTGGCCTTGTTGCCCCTCATCCCATTGGCCTCAGCCCATCGATCCAGACTTGCCAGACCCTTCTAGAGCCTCACAACCCTCGAGCAGATTGACACACCCACCTAACTTGTCATCTGCAGACGGACTGAGGGTGCCTGGACCCCCTCTTCCAGATCAATGATAACTGTATTAAAGAGAAGAGGCCTCAGTAGTGAGCCCTCGGGACACCACTTGTGACCGGCTGCCAGTTCCTGTAAAGGACAACAGAAAACCCAAGGGGCTGCACTGCAGATGTCAAGTACAAGCAATCACTATGTTTAATGCCATCCAAATCTGCAGTGACTGGTAGTGATAAGTACCAGCATCCTCTGATTTCTTGATAAATGAGGCCAATCTCCACGTGTGGAAGGTTGCAAAGGCAGCGGGGCTGGCCCAGCTGTGCAGCCAGCTGGAGACAGCCCCAGCAGAGCATCCCAGGGCTGCACCAGTGCTGGAGGGAGGGCACCATCCCCACCCAAACCTTCGTCACAGCGTATTAACTCCAGCCATGATTAATAAGTATTGGCAAGAGGTCTGAGGGAATTCTCATTGCTGATGCCCAGGCTGTATTTATTCTGCTGATAAAGATGATTCTTCATCCCCCAAGACTATCCATTTGATATCTGTTATGTCTAAACGGAACTTCTTCCTTCGCTGCTGCAATGAAGAGCAGCTTTATAATTGACTTCAGTAGAAGTCACATCACCCTATATCAGCAGAGGCGAATAAAAGATCGAAAAGAGAAGCAATGACCTCAATCTATTCTCCCAACTTTCATCATTACTCTCTACAGCTCAAGTCCTCTTCTTTCAAAGCTTGCCCTGAATTTAAAATTCACAGCATGTGTACAGAAAAAAAAAAACCCAACCAAAAAACACAAGAAACCACAAACCCTTAAATGGCACAAATCAACAAATACGGTGATGCACTATCAAATTAGAGATTAGAAATAAAAATGTTTCTTGTAAAGTATAATCCTCGCCTTGATCCATGCATTTAAAAAAATCAATAAAATAATGTGCAACGACCATGCAAGGCTTCTTTTAATGACTTGTGTCTTAATAAATACCATATTCATTACAAACCTCCATCAAAATATATTATCTACGCTTGCCCATACGACTTTCCCTTGATTGGAAAGCTTCACCTTACTAAAGCATGAAAAATGGGTAAGAATGGAACAGAATACAAAAGGGCCAGTTATTATTTGTCAGCTGGCAGGGTTTGCCCTTTTAAAGCAGATATCAAAATTTTAAATGTGATCTTATAATAGCAGCAGATTTCTTCTGGAGCCATCTGTGACAGATGCTGGGGAACTGCAGAATATCTGGACACTGTTGCATTAGTGTGAGGAATGTCGTGTCTGTCTGTGGGCTGCTCCCCGACTGCTGGCTCAAGGAAGACAGCGAGGAACACACTGGCAGGAGCTAGAGCCAGGAGTGGTAACTAACGCCCTTCTCCAGACCTTTAAAGGTGCAGGCAGCAAATCGCTGGATACTGCAAATTATGCCCACGTGCTTCTACCCTTGGAGAAACGGCAACAGCAAAGCAACAGTTTCTGTACTCAAACATGTACGGTTGGGAATCTCTCCAGAGGAGACTCCACAGCCTCTCTGGGCAGCCTGGCACAGGCTCCCACACCTCACACCAAAGAACTTGCTCCTCCTGCTCGGCTGGAACCTCCTGGGCTCCAGTTGGTGCCCAGTGCCCCTTGTCCTGTGGCTGGGCACCCCTGACCAGAGTCTGGCCCCCTCCTCTTGCCCCCTGAAGGGCCCTTGAGCTCTTGCTCAGCACTGATCAGATCCCCAGGGTCTTGTCCCCGTGCCCCCAGAGAGGAGGGTGTCTGTCAAGGGTGACTCTGCCCCCAGCCATGCCCTGGCTCCCATCCAGCCCCTCCACACGGGGCGATGATAAATCACCGGTTCTGTTTTCACACTGGGCAGGGGTGTTTCTGCTGGTTTCTGCTCACCTCCAGCAGTGTCTGGATCATTTCTCACTTAGTGTGGTACCTGGGAAAAATGTGTGTGTACGTGGCTTCTGTTTGTATTGTGCTGTTTGACTTCAGGTAGCACTCCATCCATTACTTGAAATAACAAACTCTCCCTATTTGCTTACCTGAAAACCAGCTGACTCCATCTTTCTCTCCTTGATCCATGAGCACAAACACGAGAAACCTAATTTCTCCAAGATATTTACCAAAAGATTTAACAGTGATTGGTTTGGATTTATTGAAGAGAGATGGCATTTTTTATCTTAAACATTACCAGAGACCCTTCTCCCCTGCTGCCTAAACCAATTGACCTGATAATAAATTCCACAAAACGAGCAACCTGACAATATCTCCTCTGTAAAAAACCCAAACTGCCCTCCTGAAGTATTATCATCTAATTAAAATTAAACATCATTACTACCCACATAATTTCAGTGCCTTCCTAAGCAAGGTCTTTTGGATACATTCTTCTCCTCCCTGCTCAGAGGACTGCTCATTTTTGCTAGCGAAAGAAAACACCCACGTTTACTATTTCATATCAAGTCACTGCATGAGAGCTGAGCCCAGATCGAGGACCTGGGCATCACTGTTTGACCTTCGCTTCTGACCGTGACAGGGACGGGGCCGTTTTCTCACTGTGGTACAAACTCGGCTGAAATTTCTTGGGAAGCAACAAACCGGTGTTTCCTCCAATACCTCATCCCAAGGAGATGAATTTAAATAACAGATAAACAGAATATGCATTGTCCTGGTCTGAGCTGGACCAGCACCAGCTCAGGGGTTTCCCTGCTCCGCTCGGGCTCTGCTCAGTGAGGGCTCTTTCTGGAGCTCAGGGCAGATTGTCCCAGGCAGTCTCTGGTTCCAGCAGTGCCAACGCTCCCTGTTCAGCGTCACTGCCAAGGGCTGGGGTGGGCAGGGAGGCTCTGGCTCATCCTGGCTCCCGTGCAGACCAAGGGCACTGCTCGATCTGACAGAAACCAGATCCTGAATCTGTTTCCTGTCTGCCCCTGAGTCCAGTCTGAGACTTCCCCAGTGCCTGCTCCACGGCATCAGTGGTGACAGTGACGTAATTGCCATCGGGGGGTTGTTTTGATACTGGTTTTGTATGTATTTCTATATGCTTTCCTTAAAGCTCTTTAGTTTTCTTTCCCAACCCATGAACATCTTCCCTTGGGAAGGGAGAGGGGTTAATGGAGAGCATCTGTCAGTTGTCTTATGGCCGGCCCAGCCCTATGGACAGCCCTATGGACAATGGATATTTCAGTGGCAGCACAAAGCTGGCCCTTTGCAAGGTACCACGGGCAAATTCAGTGCAAAATGCAAAATGCAGCCTTCAAACCCTTTGCTTAGAGCAGATTACCCCTTTCATCGGCAGATTACCGCTCCCCTATCAGAGCCGGCTACCAAAGCGTGACCGACACCGTGCCGGGGCAGCGTTATCTGCACCACAAGGTGTGCGGCTCTGTCGTGCTTGCCGAGCACCTCCAGCCCCGCAACCCCAGGGAAGCTTTGATCCTCACGGGCCTCCCTTAGATCCCTCCTGTCACTGCCTCTGAGGCGGAAAATGACACGCTCAGATCTGGGAGGATGCGCTCCCGATAGGTATCTGGCTTAAACCTTCTCTACAGCGTTTTTGAAACTCTGAGGAAGTCTCCAAAACAGAAAATGCAAATAAATAAAGGGGTTTTTAAGGCGGTGAAGGGGATTAGTGCGAGTCACACCCCCTCTGCTCACATTTGCATTCAGCATTCTGATGGCACTTGACTCTGAAATCATTGCAGTAAAGCGGAAAATTAATATTCTAATGTCTGCTTCTCCAGCAACTAGAAATAAGTAAAGTGGAAGTAGTAGAGAAGAAATGTTTTCGTATTAACTGTGTGTATGAATATTTATTGTAACTTGCCGTCAGACATCTGCCTGTCAGGGCGTCTGTTCGCTCGTACGAACTGAGAAACACTGTGGGAGCCACAGCAGCAATTACTTTCATATTGTATAGAAAAGAGGTGAACAATTAATTTCTGATAGTCTTTTATGAGCTTTTACCACCATTTTTCGCTCAGGAAGGCAGCATACCTGGCAAAGTGCTCTGTGGGGCAGTCCCACCAGACACCTTTGCTGGCTCCTCTGGCCCTGCTCCCCCAGGTCCCTGTCTCTGCTGTGCTGAGGACTCCAGAGCTGCCCCAGCACTGCAGGGGGGTCTCCCCAGAGCCCTGGGAGCAGAGGGGCAGGATCCCCCCCTTGAAGTGGAGGGTGTGTGGAGACAGGGACAGCCAAAGGGACAGGGATGGTCATGGGGACAGCCTTGGGGATTGGGACAACCATGGGGAGGGGAATGGGGACAGCCATGGGGATATTTATGCCAGTGACCACAGAGATGGAGAGAGCCAGGAGGACTGCCACAGGGATGGGGATGGCTACAAGGATGGCCACATTTATGGGGACTGCCCTAGTCCTGCTGGCCACGCTACCAGCAAGAAAATCAAATGAGGGCTCAGACAGAAGGAGCTCTGCCATCCAAAGTGCACAGGATGAATTGAGCGGAGGAGCAGGAGCCCTCGGTCACCCCGCGGCGCTGCAGCCTCCCCCGGAGAGCGCTGATGTTAGGTGGCTGTTATTCATAATATTAAAATCGCTGAGGTGTAAAATTGTAGGTGTAGTGTCAAGCGCAATGTATTATTTCTCTGCTCAGAAAAGACAAAATCTGGTGGGCGTGCCAAGGTCTCTGTGCTTTTCTTTCTGCTGGCACAGGCACTGGGTCTCAGCCACCCTGCAGCAGTGGGGTACAGGCAGTACTGTCTCCCTCAGGGACCAGGGACCTACTGCAGAATAAACCTGGGGTGCCTTCAGGGCCCTGTTCTTGAACACACCAGGGCTGTCCAGGGCTGTCCCAGGCTGCCCAGGGCAGGGGGGGAGTCCCCGTGACCCCTGGAGGGGTTTCCAAGCCCCCCGTGGAGCTGTGGTGCTGAGGGCCAGGGGTCAGGGGTGCCCTGGCAGTGCTGGGTTATTGACTGGGCTCCATGAATTTAAAGGTCTCTGCCAACCAAAACTATTCTGTGAAGTTTGTGGTGCAATAGGACACTTACACCTCCAGGCCAGTCAGGCAAGGAAGTTTTCATACGTTTTTTCTTCCCCAGGGGATTCAGAGAGCATGGAGTCGTGTTGATAAAGGAGAGGAGAGCAGCGGTGCCTCCGTCAGGTCCTGTCCTCACCTTGATGGCAGCAGTGTCTGTCCCCCGACCTCCAGCAGAGACAAGCACCTCGAGTGCCACCAGCAGCACCTCAGCTCCACTCGCCGAGCCGACTCGGGCAGCCTGCTCGTGTTCCTTGCAGCAGAACGAGCAGATCGCAGCCCTGCAGCTCAGCGAGGACGCTCCTACGCTGCATGTGATGCCAGATCCCCTGCCTGGCAGAGGGGAATCCACACGTGGCCCCTCGGCAGAGCCGTGACCCACTGAGTGCAGAGTGGCAGACACACCACTCGTGGCGAGCCGGCGCCAGGTGCTCCCTGCTTTTGGAGTAAGCAGGCACTTCTATAAACTCAGGACACGAAGTTCACACTCTGAGGTACATTATAATTAAAATACAATCTAAAAAATTCTAATCTTACGACGCCATTAAATAATTATGGCCTATTCACACTTTTTTCCATATTTTAATGTCTGCACTTTGTGATGACTGAATATACAGTGGGAGTGAATCATTTCCAAGTATAAAACTTGCATATTGTAAGGCTGAATTATTCATATTATTCCAGTTCTCCCCTATTTCTATTTACATTCTTGATACCAAAAAAATATTCTTCAAAGATTAATTTTAGCAATTAAAATTTAAAGACAAAATTTGACAATGTGCATTATTAAATCATCACAAACCAGGATGGTAAAAACTACAGATGTGACTGGTGTCAGCTGGTGGGGGTGTTGTGAGTCCTTGTGAAGTGGGTCACGGTTACCCAAAGTAGATTTAATACAAAGTTTGTCTTGTGTTTTGGCTTTTTTTTTAGTGTCTGTTAGGGTTCTTGAGACCTTGCATCCACCAGTGCTGCATCCTGCCTCCTGCACCCACCCTGCCCACGCTGCCGGTCTCTGGAGCTGCTGCAAGCTCAGTGTTGCTTCCGACCTGCAGCATCCCACACACCCGTCCTGGCTTGGTTCTCCCGGTCCATCCAGATCGCCACGGCAGAAACCAGTGTGTGCACCTTCAGCAGTGCTTGAGCCACTGGAAGGGATCATTATGTTCAGGTATTCAGACAGCCTGATTAACATGGGAATAACAGAATAGTGGGGTTTTAAATGATGGGAAATGATTATATTATGTAAATTTAATCCATATTTAAATTGTGAATGCACAATTGAAAAAAAAAATATGGAAAAAGATAAAGCAGGGCCTGTGGCCAACAGGTGGTGTCTTATGGGCCAGTGATGGAGCTGTGCAGGCGCTGGGTCAACAGCTCCACTCTGGTGGCTTAACCCCAGCCAAGCCCCACGCAGCCACTCGCCTGGGTGGGATGGGGAGGAGGGCTGAAAAAAGGTGCAACTCGTGGGTTGAGATAAGAACAGTTTAATAACTACATTAAAAGTGAAATATACTACTACTAATACTAATAATAAAAGTAATTAAAATTAATATTAAAAAAAAAAAGAAATAAAACCCAAGAAAAGAACAAGTGATGCCCATTGCAGTCGCTCGCCACCGGCTGACAGATGCCGCAGCAGCAATCTGCCCCCGGGCCAGCTCTCCCCAGTTTCTCTACTGGGCAGGGTGTCCTGTGGTAGGGGATGTCCCTTGGCTAGTTCGGGTGGCTTCCTGGCCACGGCCCCTCCCAGCTGCCTGTGCCCCTGCACAGCAGCAAAGCCCGGGAAGCTGAAAGTCCTTGATTTCCTAGTGAGATCTATCAGGATATTATCATATTATCAGCATTCTTCTGATACTGAACCCAAAACACGGCCCTGTTCTTAACCTGTCTCAGGACTCTGCCCAAGGCCCCCAGCCCCAGCTCCACATCATCAGGCTTGACAGGGAACGGGGTCTCACACCGAGCAGCAGCAGGATCTGGGTGATGAGCAGGCGTGGGTGAACCTGCTGAAATCTTACGCAGCTCTCCAAAGCCTGCCAGCGTGCCGTGCTCAAGCTTTAATCTCTTCTCTCAGAGGAACAAAACTAGCCAGAAGTTACACGTCTCTAAAACAACAATAACAATGGTTCACCACAAAGACTGTGCACGTTAAATGAGGGGGAACCTGGGACCTTGCCACCCCCAGGTGCTTTCTCACGGGCTTTCTGAAGGATTGCTGGAGGCAATGCAAGCTCCTCCGCAGCTGGAGATCATCCCTGCTCCCAGAAAGGGTTGTGCAAGAAATAATAATACAGCAGTTGTAACAAGCCATCGAGGGAGGGAGGATACATTTTATGTAAATTTAATCAAAAACTCCTCAGAAGTAATTGGCTGAAGTGATTGGGAAATTTGATGATGCATAATAACCCTGGAGACTTTCTGCCCCTCCTCTGCAGGCGCAAGCAGCTGGCGTGCCCGTGGCGTGGCTGTGCCGAGTGCCCACTGGCTCGCCGGGACGCCCATCTGCCCTCGGGTGAGGCAGCGCCGAGCATCAAACACCTCCAAGGAAAGCGTTACGTTTCTCTGGCTCCTTGCTTATGGGTTTCCAGGTAGGTAAACAACTTATGCAATGATGTTCCCTCAGTGAGTTTGCAGACCATGCCAAGCTAGGTGGGTGTGTTGATCTGCTCAAGGGTTGGGAGGCTCTGCAGAGGGGTCTGGCCAGGCTGGACTGATGGGTGAGACCAGTGGGATGAGGTTCAGCAAGGTCAAATGCACTTGGTCCTGCCCTCGGGTCACACCAACCCCCTGCACCACTCCAGGCTGGGGCAGAGTGGCCGGAAAGTGCCTGGTGGGCAGNGGTGGGCAGGGTCCTCACCAGCTGCAAGCACTGGCAGGGCAGTGCTGGGCTCTCCCAAATGGTTTTGCCCTTCTCCCAGTGTTCTCCTGCATCCTGGATGGGAAAAAAACAGATGATGTTTTCCTGGGGCCTGCACCCAAAAGAAGTCAGGTGAAAGGAATGGAAGTGGATTCACTTTACCTGTGCAGGGCTGTCACGAGCCGCATGCGTTGTGACCTGTGGTAGCCCAGCAGCCACCAGGCCACTGCGGACACAGACATGGCTGCTTGCACTGAATCGTCTCGCTTCGTCTGACAGACTGGCCTTAATATGAAGTGAAGGCTGGCTGTTTTTTCCTTCTCTTTTTTCCAGAAGTCCAGACCTAAAACCCTCACTGATGTTGCCCCCACTGTTCCAGGTGGGGATGGGCACAGGGTGCAGAGGAGGACAGTGTGCTGGGGACCAGAGGGTGGGAGCCCTGCGTCCCGCAGCCAGGCTGTGAGCAGGTTCAGCTCAGGGCTGCTCCCACGATACATCATCAAATCATAGAAGCACATAATCACAGAATCACAGACTGGTTTGGGCTGGAAGGGACATCTGGTCCAACCCCCCTGCAGGGAGTAGGGACATCTGCAGCTAGAGCAGGTTGCTCAGAGCCCCAGCCAACCTCCCCTGGAACAGTGCCAGGGATGAGGGTTCTACCACCCCCGCCACTGTAGATACAGAGGTACACGTGTGTGTGCAGGTAGGCAAGGGCACAGCACGCACATACACAGAGACCAGTAATTACACTCCTCTTCAGAACCTGTCTGTGTGCTGGGTAACTTCATTGCCCTCTTCAGCTGCTGTGCACTAGATGTATTTGCACAAGAAGAGGCTGAGCGCGGGAGCGTGGGTGGGACCTGGGCAGCTGACGGCAGGGCTGGCAGTGGAGCCCAAAGCCCTTGGTGGGCTGCAAGCCAGGTACTGCAAACACGGCCCTGGGGGTCTCTAATCTCCTCCTCTTCTCACCCAAATAGACTTCTCTACATGCTCCACATGGTCATTAGTGCAGATATTCTCTGCTAATGTTTTTCTTACATCTCTGTAATAATGTTAAGAAATACAGAAATCTCTATATTGAAAATGTTCTGGTAAACTATAATACATTAATCATAAATAATTTATATGAATCTGTCCCTTTTTTCAGCACATTCATCAGTGTCATAGTAACATCATTTCTGTATGATATTACTCTGTGTTCTCTTAGAAAAGAAAAAGAAAGGGAAAAAATAAACCCCCCAAAACCCCAAACCTAGGCGAGTATTTCTTTTCTCCCTCCTGCTCGAGAAGAACAATCCCCAGTAGATTTCCTCAAGCCAGTCTTTTAATTTTACGTAACGCTAGCAGGTGAAGTGGGGAGAGCTGCTGCGGGCGATTTCAGCTGCTGTCAGAGGCATCACCATTAGTGTATCTTGTTTTATGCTGTTCAGCCTGCAAGAATAATGACAGCAAATGCACTCCTGCTTTCAGGCGCAGCGTTGTATCCTACACAGCGCTCTACTCCATTTCATGGGAACGACCGGCTGTAATTTTAATTCATTTTCTGCCATTATACCTTTTTTGCTGGATTGTTTATAATTCACTAGCTCTCCACTCCCTACCTACCCACCCGTACCGAAGGAGGCTCTGCCGCCGACACGCCAGCCCTGGGAACCCCTTTGGTCAAGCAACGGAAGAACGTGATCAACTTCCGTGACGATTTTCCCGCTCTGGAAACATCTGTTCTCTCAGCGTGCCGCGCTAAACCACTTACAGCAAGGTCAGGGGCAGTGTTTTATCTCCCACCGCTGCGAGGTGGATTCATCAATCCGGGCGAGTGGTGAGGAGCTGCCAGCGCCGAGCGGGAGCAGCAGGAGCGGCCACGTCTGCCAAGCAGAGCTCCCGGGAGCGGTGAGACAGGGAGACCCCAG
>VWZY01007086.1:128154-139825 GCA_013399075.1 Chloroceryle aenea
GAGGGGAAGGGAGATGCTAGGTAGGTATTGGGCCTTGTGGGGGAAGGAGAAGCTGCTGATGTAATGGGTTTCTTTCAAACACTTTCTGAACTTGCCAAAAAGCTCTTGGGCTTTGAGTTCTGTGTGGGGAATGTCCCCAGGAGGATGTTACCAGCAGTCCTGGCTGCGCAGCAGGTGGCTGAGCGTGACCTCTGGCAATGGCTGGTTCTCCTCACAGGTGGCTGCATGTGTCCATACCTTGGCTCTCAAGGATGCTTCTCAGCACTTACATGACAAATGTCATTGTACCTTGTTTCAAACATTTAAATCTAAGCGTGAGGTTCCACATTAACCTTGCTCTGAAGTCTCCTTACATCCCCCACAGCAGGCTGATGAGCACCCTGACACACTCTGCATCGCTGGGATGTTTTCACATCTACGCTCAGAGTGATTAATTGCTGTAACCTACACTTTTAAAATGCAAAGGCAATTAAATAAATCTTTTTATTTACACTCCTTTCCATATGAATCAATAGATGTTAAAGTGTCTCTAAAGCCATATTTATCCTGCATTAAATCAACTGTAATTGTAAAAACATTTCCACAACATCTGTGATCCAAATGCTCTCGCCTGTTCTGATCGTTTTCTGTCCTGTTAGGGTGCCAGGGTCTAATTTGGGCATAGCTCTAATTTTATGTTCTTGAAGGTCTCTTCCAACTGAAATGATTCTGTGATCAGTTGTCCCTCTTCTTTTACCCGCTCTGTAATAAAGCCATAGCAGTTGGTGAAGGTGATACTGCTCTCAAGATGAAAATGCAAGAGATTTCACGTAGCTGGAGGGAATCATATACAGTCAGCTGTTAAAAGGTCAAAATACTTGGCAGAGCTCTTGCTTCACAACTCTTATTTGCACTTTGCATCCTAAAAGATCTCTTCTCCCTGCCCGTGGCTGGTGAAGGGGCGCGGGATGAAGCGGTGCCTGGTGATGGCTTGCAGGTCTGCAGCTGGACCACACTGGTGGCAGCATTGCCCCTTCTGTGGGGAGGAATGGTCTGTTTTAAATTTAAATCATATCCTAAAGTGGTTCTGCAGTGGATGCTCCCCAGGGACTCAGATCCAGGAGTTTGGTGGCTGTTTTGGCCCTGCCTGGTTGTACTGGGTGGCATCACTACTGCAAGACATCACCTCTGTCTCACCTGGGGTCAGAGCCAAGTGGGCTGTCAGCCTCCAGAAGGTGGTTAGTGTGTTTCAAATCTCTTCATTTGCCAAATTTAGGCAGAGGCCTGAGCTTGTGCAGTTAAAACTGACTGCATCTGGTCATAATCCACTATGAGTTTATGAAGAGTTAAAGTGCAGATGATTGTGACCCTGTCTGGGCTGTCATCCAGGAAACAGTGGAGCTCCATTTGGGTTCATCTCTCTCTTCTAATGTGTTCATAGTTCCCAGATAAAGGTCCTCGGGCACCAAAGTGCAACAGCAGCAGGGAGCTTAGCACGAGCTCTGCGCTTCCCTCTGCAGCCACACTGCTCAGATGTGATGTTTGCTTCTACACCCTCACTACTGCCAAGAGCTAACAAATATTGCTATCTAATATCAGGCTTTCTTAAGAAGAAAAATAATATTCTTAGATTAAAAAAAAAAAAACCCTAGCACTAGCTAGGTCTTGGCAATGATTGACTTATTCATGTGACACCTAGGAATTGAAGCATTAAAGATTTTATGAAGATGAGACACAAATAAGGGCTTTTAGGAGAAAATTGAGGGGCTTATTTTAGACGAGGCTTTCAACTTCAGATTCATGCCTGCCTGCCTGCCTGCTCCCAGCAAGCACTTTGAGCAGGAGGCTTGAGCTGCTGCTGGGCTCCAGAGCAGAGGCTGGTGTTTAGAAATTGGTATGTGCCTCTGGATCTGGAGGCAGAGCTAATAACCTCCAGCGCTGCAGGAATGAGGGTACAGCTTTCACATCTCCCCGGGGCTCTCCTGATGAAGGCACGGAGGGAGCTTAGGGAATTAGTTATGTTAAAAAAACCTCTCCAATTGGTGTAGGTGACTCATCAAATTCTTCACTTCTTTACTCTCAGAAACACAAAATGCTTTTACTGGTAAAAAGTAAAGGACTCTAATTCAGCTCAGCCAGAAGGTCCGAGTGGACTTTTTATTAAGCAGTTAATGAGAAAATAATTTCTGGTTAATTATTTACTCAATTTAACCTGAACAAACGTTATCAGTGGAACTTAAATACCCCTCTGAAGGTAGCCACTGCTAAAAGTGACCCAAACCCTACAAGTTGCTGGCAAAAGAGGAGTTGGCCTGGTTACTGGAATGTACTGGGTTTTTTGTTTGAGCTTGTGGTGGTGGTGGGTGGGTGGTGGTTGTGGGTTTTGTTTTGTTTTGGTTTCTTCTTCCCCCATTACTCAAAGCAAACTGTCAGGGAAAAAATGTAACTTGTGTTGCTTTAAATAATTCTCTGTTGTTAGACTATTGTCTACAAATTCATATCCCTGCCCTTTAAATCCTGCCAGGGCGGGCTGTGAATTCCTCAGTTTATTGGAAATCCCAGACTGGTTTGGGTTGGAAGGGACCTTCAAGATCATCTGGTTCCAACCCCCTGCCATGGGCAGGGACCCCTCCCACTAGAGCAGGGTGCTCAGAGCCCCGTCCAGCCGGGGCTTGGACACAGCCAGGGATGGAGCATCCACAGCTTCCCTGGGCAGCCTGGGCCAGGCTCCCACCCCCTCCCACCAAAGAACTTGCTCCTCCTGCTCAGGGGAACCTCCTGGACTCCAGTTGGTGCCCCTTGGTGCCCTTGTCCTGTGGCTGGGCACCATTGAAAATCCTGGTCGCATCCTCTTGCCCCCCACAGCACCATACCCAGTCAACATCAGCCTTCAACAGCCCCCCACGTCCTCTGGTGGGGCACATTTCCTACAGAAATAAACTCAGCTCCTTACTCTGTGCTGTCCTGACCAGGGGCTTGTAAGACCAGAACTTGTTCCTTTAGATTTCAGCTGTTTTTGTTCTTCACATGGACAAAGAATAATTTAACTAGGTGACAGTCCAGCCAGGGTCTAAGAGCTGCCTGCCAGGAGGAGATGGGGTCTCACGTGTAGGTCCCTATTTTTTTTGATGTAACAAAGCTTATTAAAAGGCTCATTTGAGCCATCTTGGCTTTTACAGGTTGAAAACCAAACACACAAGAAACCCCAAAACCTAAACCCAAACAAAAAACAAACCAACACTGTCGTCTTTTAAGATAAAGTAGTGGAGAGCACTGAAACTTTTGGAGAAGTTGTGCTTAGCCCGTAGACTCTCGTTTGTACTAATGGTCATATTATGTCATCATTTCCTAACAATTTATGTAAATGTGACAAGATTCAAATTGTTGCCTTACAGTGCCAGTGTAATTTGACTGTATTTGCCTGATTGCACATTATTCCAGACTCTTTTGGAGCATTTTTGTTTGATCTCTTGAATGATAATTACTATCCCTCCTTCACATGTTGTTCATCATCCCTATGTGTTGTTTCTTCAAATCTGTTTGGGGTTGCAGAAGGAAAAGTCTTTTCCCTCCAGAGCTGTTGTTGACAAAGAGCCTTATTTAGCTGTCTAAAGCTCCGTCACTTTGAGAATCATGGCGTGGGTTGGGTTGGAAGGGGCCTTAAATATCATCTACTGCCCAGCCCCTGCCAAGGGCAAGGATGCCGAACCAGTTAAAATACTCTTATCTTTAAACCCGTTTTGAGAAATGAGTAATACTTACCTATTGCTGGATAGATCTTTTTTCCTTCCCCTAAAGAAACCTGCCAGCTTTTAGGTGTGTTTTCCTTTGAATTTCTGGGGCACGCTCGGGTGATTCTGCTGACACGGAAACTCTGTTGTGACAAGTTCACTTTGTGTTATGGAAGTGAGGATTTGCCGTGTTCATCTTGCTACCAGGGCGCCATGGAATGGGAGTATTTTGAGTTTTACTGAAATTACACAAGCTCTCCAGAACAGCTTATGGAAATAACTGCTCCTGGGTGAAGAACTGGCTCTTCTGGGATGCTTTGACTCTCAGCCAGGAGTCTACACTTGCAGTGGAACAAGAGGCACAACAGTTTGCTGGGAGTTGTCCTTGTCCCCCTCATTCCCAGTGCTCCCCCTGCCCCACGATGGTGAGAAATCTTCACAGGCTTCTGGCAGATTGGGGGGCAGGGGTCCAGGGCTGACCTTGAGCAGCCCTGCTCAACTTCTACACAGACCGAGAGCAGAGAATATGTTGGGGGTGGGGGTTGGTTGTTTTTCTTCCTGAAATGTTCGGAAGGTAACCTCAAAGTGCACAAACTCTTCCTGGGTTCTCAGAAAAACAGACCCCTGTTTTGCAGTGAAGGGCCTTCTCTCCCCCCGGGTAGGGAGATCACAGACTGGAGCACCTTCCCCTGCCCCTCCAGTGGGTGTTATTGCCCCACAGCCTGATCTCCCTGGTCAGTTCTCTCTTCCAGAACCTGCTTTTCTGATCGCTTAAACCTCCTCATTCTCAGCCTGAACATGTTCCTGTCTGCCGAGAGCATCGTGCTTGTGCCTCTGACATGTCCTCACTTCTCCTTTTCCCTGGAGTTACCTCTGCTGCATCTCGAGGGAGCAAATCCCTCCTCCATCCCTCACCTTTTGTTGGGTTGCCTAAAGAGAGAGGTACCAGTCACCCCATCCCTGCAACCAGGCATGGCCCTGGGTTTTGCCCCCCACGAGGTTGGGGCAGCACCTGGACAAACACTTCTGCAAGTCCTGTCTTAAGATCCCTGAGGGTTGGTGCCAACAGCCTGGCGGTGGAGGAATCCCTGGCGTAGGGAAGCACCGAAGGAGTGTGATTCTTTTTCAAGATACACATTAGTCATGGAGCAAGGGCACGGATGGATCAGTAGAAAACAAAAGCAGGTTTGTACTTGCCTGTGTCAACACGGAGCATTTACCAATCTGTTGTTCTCGATCCACAGGGGAGGGACCATGAAAAACAAACCAAGATGAAACAAAACAGCCAGAAAGGCATGGCAATAAATTGGGAAGTAAATAATTAATTTGCACCTCTTAAAATCTCTTTTCAGATAATTTACTTTAGATTTATTGTTTTTAAAATGTTGTGTTTGGGGTTTTTTTAAATCTTGCTGTCAGTAAGAAAAGCTAATGCTGGTGGTACCTGACTTCTGCTGCTGGCCACCCAGACGTAGTGGGCACGGGGGAAAGGTGTTCACAGGGTTGTGGTTTATGTTTGACCTGCTCTGCTGCTGTTAACAATCCAGCCAAACTGCAGCCTGAGCCGAGTGAAGGAATGTTCTGCAGAACCCCAGTTTCTCTGCTCCCTGTGCATTCTTCAGGCTTTATTTTCAGCACTCAGAGCAAGCTAGTAACAAGCCAACCCTGTTTTCTCCTGCAGATCTCGGCTCTGTATGAGCTGTTCTTGTTTTCTGTGGACTTCTTCTGAATGTTTTGTGTAAAATCATCTTTATTTCTACCTCTCGTATCCACATGATTGTTTTGTAGGGCAGTATTTAAACCTCAAACCTGAATTATGTAAATGAGATAGAAGAGCTGGAGACAGACTGCAACTTGTGCTTTATGGAACTGCAAAATTCAAGTCGTTAGCCAAAAATAGAGTTCAAAACTTTCACACATCTGACTGCTTTTGCTAATTTTTTGTGGCCAAGAAAGCAACTTATTTTAGTATGGATCTTTGCCAGGTTTATTTCCTGGCCAGTTTGGTCAGTAACCAGTAGCAGTCTATCAGTAGTTATGTGACCTTTGAAATAATACATCTATATTGTAAAAGTGCACTGTAAGATTTGTGTGGAGCCCCCTCCAAAGTCTGAAGGCCGTCTGGCAAGATGGAGCTGTCACAGCAACAGTGTGAATCAACAGGTTGGCTGGGTTTGGATGGGACCTTAAAGCTCATCCAGTTCCACCCCCCTGCCATGGGCCTGACACCTCCCACTAGAGCAGGGTGCTCAGAGCCCCATCCAGCCTGGGCTTGAACACAGCCAGGGATGGAGCATCCACAGCTTCCCTGGGCAGCCTGGGCCAGGGTCTCACCACCCTCCGAGTGGTAAACTTGCTGAACTCAGCAGCAGCCTTGTTACATCAGACACTGACCACAACTAGGGGAAAGAGCAAACTCTTTTCCAAGAGACTTTCTGTTCTTCTTTTCTCTAAAGTAATTAAATGATATTTAATTGTGGGACTTAGCCTTTGTTACACCTCATTAATGGATTTATTTGGATTATCACCTATTGTTTCCACCTATGACCCTGGTTCCCGAATTTCAGTGGGTGCTGTAGTGTTGTGCACACTGAGAAGCTGCTGAGCAAAACCAGTAGGTTGATGGTAAATGCAAGTGGCAATTTCATTATATTCATTGTTCATATTCATGAACGTAGATTCAAATCTTCCTTGTGTAACCTGCCTCATGCGTAGCATCCTTACCTTTTCCATTCGTGTCTGAGCTGTATTCAGTAGCTCTACAGGTGTCTGAGTTGTAAGCATTATTTTGAGCTCTATATTCAAATATAGGTATTTAAGCACGTAGATGTCCTCACCTTCACTGCGTGCAAAGAACGAGGATCAGTTTTCCCTCCCCAGAGGCTTGGTGCAAATGTGTCTGCAGGTTTGCTGCAGAGATGTTCCCTCTGTAGAACAATTGTGGAGCAATTGTTCCTAAGGCTGCATTCTCTGTAGGAGCTTCCTTGCCCCCATCACCCCTGGACATCAGTAGCTCTCCTCTGACCTTCCTTACTGGTTTTCCTCCTGTTTTCCTGTGCTGTGGACATCGCTGACCATCAAGTCACCCTTTGAGAGATGCTTTCCTACCTGCCTCATATGTAGTGTGTCTTTTCAGTGTGGAACTGTGGATAAAGGGGAAGGAACTCTGCATGTGAACCGACACTGCTGCGAGAGCTCGGATCTGGCAGTGCCTCGGCTCCAGCCGCGCTGAAGCCAGGTTCTGGGTGAAGCTGTGGTAGGGGAGCCAGGTAGTGATGTGTGCTTGTGACCAAACCACGCCTGTCTCTTCTGAGCACTCTGCAAACAGAAATCTCTTCCAACATCTGTATTTAAAGTAAAAGCTAAGTGTACATGTGTGTGCATCCCCAGGTATGCGTGCCCGTGTGAAAACAGGTAACTGTTGCCAGCAGATAATGAGTTAGATCTGCTAGGAAAAGCAGAGACATTCTGAGCCTTTGAGTCCTGTTCCAATTAAAGTTCATAAAGCAGGGAGGAGTTGAAAGACAAATGTCATGGGAGAAGTGGAACTGCGCTCGGGGTGTGCAGTGATCAAAGCGCTGCCTTGAAAAGGCTGTTGTCAAATTTGATGCTGTGTCACAATTCTGTGTCAGACCTGAAGTCAAACCAAAATATTGATATTTTTTTTGAGATGAACAAAATTATCCAAATCTAGAAAGTAGAAACACAGCTGCTTATTAGGAGGAATTTTTTTCCCCTTAAAATATGTATTTTAACTGCCTAGATAGTGTTCATTACTGCAGGGAAAATGAGATCTGCACATATTGAATTGCCTCTGGCTAGCAAATGTATTTCTGGGGTACATAATATTTTAAGCAGGTAGCACAGAACCAGTCTGCAAGTCAATCTGTCTACAACTAATCGAGTATTCACAGCGTACATCTAGCAAAATAATTTAAAAGGAAAAGTCATTTGCCAGTCACTAACAAGCAGAGATAAATTAAAGAAATTATGTCTATAGCAAAATAAGAGGTTTATGGTGGGATTTCTAATAAAAAAATCAAATTTATCCTGTTAAAAAGATCTCTAGTCCGTGCACCTGCTTGCTAAAAAAAAAAAATCCATCCATTGAGTGTATTTTTAATAAGGCTGTGGATTTGATGACTAAGAGCTGCGGTTTGTAAAGAGTTTTAGTTTCAGCTGACCCAGACTCTGCATCTGAATTTGGTCCAGGTAAGCATTTTGTCTCCTTTCACCATCTGCAGAGTGAGCTTGGTGAAAAATCTTTCTTTTCTATCAAGGGCTTTAAGATTTTTCAAAAGCAGAGTGTTAATAAATGCACCCATTTGAGGGCTGAGCCCAAATACTGCCTCCCTTCATACTTGACAAGAACCCCCCCTGGAGTCTTCTGCACCACACGGAGATAGAGACCGACCCTGCTGTAGTGCACGGTCCCTCCCAGAGTGCCAACCTGAGCTTACAAATCCTGGTTTATTTTTTAATTAGTTTTTTTACAGTGCTTCAGTCAGCACGACTCTGCCAGAAATGCAGTTGTGTGTTCTGGTAACTTAAGAAAAACTCTTTCCCGTGCTTGGGCAGTGAATGTGTCATGCTGTGTCTGAGTATCACTTGTGAGGTTGAAGAGTGACCCCAATAAAGGGGGGGGGAAATGGCTCTAATCTCAGAGTAGAAGAGGGAGAGAATACACCCTGTCTGCTGTCAGCTCCAGAGGTGCTGCTCCCTTCTCATCCATAAGCCCAGCTCACAATTCCTTCTCTTGAGTGATCNCCTTCTTTCTGGTCTAAATCTCCCCCTTCTAGTTTCAAACCATCCCCCCTTGTCCTGTCCCCACAGCCCCTGCTCAAGAGTCCCTCCCCATCTTTCTGCCAGGCCCCTTGAAGTGCTGAAAGGCCCCCTAGGTCTCCCTAGAGCCTTCTCTTCTCCAGGCATCATTTCTTCTCTTCCTCCTGTCCAGCTTCTGATATCCTGATACGTTTCTTGTTAATTCTCATTTACTATAAATCAAAAGTGGAGGCTGTCAGAGAACTGAGCTGCAGATGCACCTCCACAATTCGTCCTCTCCTTGAAGCCAAGCTGCTGTCCCCTTGCATACACTGTCTGATGTCCCCTCAGCTGTGCTGCGGGCACTCAGCCTCCTGCGGGCACTCCCTGGAGGTGCGAAGGCACCAGAATAATAAGAGTGTAACTTGGCATCATGGGGGTTATGGTGCTAGCCAGAGACATGAACCCTTCAGAATACTTCGGGCTTGGAAGAAAGTCATTATTGCTGCCATCTGTTTTCCAGCTGCGTGAAGGCAGTTGAAAGATGTGTACATTTCTGTTCATTTTAATAAAGATATATTAAAATACTCAGAGGAGAAATGCTTTTAACCTGAAGCAATGCAATAAGCTGTGCAGATAGTTTGTTTTTAGATTTAATTGATGTGGTTCAGTATTGGAATGGGTCACCATTAAAGGCATCTAGAGTTATTAATATTTCTGGTAAATAAATAAGCTTTGCTGTTTTTATCCACCCAGACACCTGAAATGAAGGCAATCTGTTTTCTAGTGCTCTCTTCACCTGATCTGTTAGTGCTCTGCTAAGTAGTGATAGCATTGGAGCAGATAATGAACTTGGCTTCTGCGAGGTAATACTATTTATCATATTGACAAATGCACAGACTTTATGAGGAGGGGTTTTTGTATTGCTGCACAACGGCAAAAACATCTTGCAGAAGATCTGAATTTTACGCCTGACGCCAGAAAGGGATGAGGAGTAGGGCAGTGGGGATGACAGGCTCATTAGTATTTCGAGAGAGTTAGAGATGGAGGAGAGCAGGAACAGGCAGACACAGTCAATGTGCTTCAGAGTGAAGTGTGAACCCAAGAGCAGCAGAACAAACCCAGAGCTGGCTGAGCCCTGTTTTCCGTTGGTTAAGGGACAGAAGAGGGATGCTCTCCTGTCATGTCCAGGTCCTCAAAGCCTTGCTGAGTTAGAGCTGGTGGAGGGTCTGTGTCACAAGCCCGGGTGCTCTGTGGTAAAGGTCTGGCTGTCGCTCTGGGGCAGCAGCCCCAGGGATGCTGGAGGAGCTCCCCCTGACCCTCAGCTGCTGGTTGGCACCGTTGCCAGGATACACCCCCAGCTCCCACTCTCAGGGGCAGCCAAAACCTGTCAGTGTCACTGCATCCCATCGGGACCCTCGGCGTGACGCACTGGGGCGTCTGGCTGGCATTAATAGTGATGCAGTGCAGTGTCACCAGCCAGGCTTCTAGAATCCCTTAATAATAACCTTTCTCTTCAGAGTAAACTCAACGGTTAAACTGAGGTTAATTGCCATTTAAAGGTGTTATTGCCAGCGTAAATCTGGCTATTATGTAGGCACTGCCTTGCCAAGAGATGATTATCTGTCCTCTCCCCGGTGCCTCTAGTACAGATAAGGAGATGTTTGTTGCCTCGTTGCCTTCTGAAAGATAGTATTACTGACAAGAAGTCAGTTGTGCAATTCTCCACTGAGTTGTTGATCAATAAAAGCCAGCAAAACTCATTTGAATTTTATGGAATTAATTTCTAGCAGCTAATATTAACAGTGCTACCAGATCAGGTCCCGACCTGACTGTTCTGACTGCATCCAGGCTGCCTCTGTGGAAAACAATCTGCAGCAGTGTTGTGATCTGATTTTATTTATCTATCTGGTTGTATTAGTGAAAGAAGTGTTTGTTCTCTTCTGTGTTGTTTTCCCCTGTGCAGCTGCAGAACTTTTCCTCATCTCTTTGTACAGTTTCTGCACAGATTCTCTTCACACTCATCAAGGAAATGTGATCACTGGGTGTTCCTTGGAAGGGCTGTCCTGTTAGTGCTGGAAATGCTCAAAATGCAGCACAGAGCATCGCTGCTCGCTCCAAGAAGCTGAGATGAGCTCTGGAGTGGCAGCAGTGATTCCCTGACCAACACAATAAATTCCTGGTGTTGGAAATGTGGTGTCAGGTACAGGAGTCTGTGCTTTGCCTTTTTTCTTCTGTGTTGGTTTGGGAGCTGCTGAACCATCTGTGTCCCTGGACATCCCCATTTTCCTGGCCCTGCTGCTGTGGGAGAATGAGATGCTCCAGCACCTTCTCTCCTTTCCCAAGCTCTGCTCTAGGATTGAAGCTGCTGCTTTTCTGGCAGGCCGGGCTGGCAAAGGAAGGCACAGCAATTAGGAGCACGCAGCACCTAATCCATCCTAATTATCCGTGTTTTCCTCCCCACGCCTGCGCACGGCCCCCTGAGGAGCCTTCAGGAAGGTTGGTCTGGTGCCTGGTGCTGAGCAGGGGCCGTAGCCCTGCGCAAAGGCTTGCTCATCCCCCCAGGAATGGCTCTTCAGAAGCAGGAGAGTTAAGAGGAGAAACAACAATTCCATATTGATTGCTTTCACTTTATTTATTGGATGTCCTTGCAATGAAAATGTCATCAATCAATGTGCTCAAGTGGATAGAGGATTGGGCTTAATTCCGCTATTTTTAGTTTTGCCTCATTGGGACATTGCCGTGGAGCTACTGCAACATCTCAGGCTCTTCCCAAACTTTTATAGAAATAAGCAAAATCACCAGATCAGATTCTTTATTACTACTTTTTTTCTTGTAAAACACTTTTTGAGTCATGGATGGGTTTGGGTGGGAAGGGAACTTACAGCTCCTCTAGTTGCACTCCCCTGCCGTGGGCAGGGACCCCTCCCACTAGAGCAGGGTGCTCAGAGCCCCGTCCAGCCTGGGCTTGAACACAGCCAGGGATGGAGCATCCACAGCTTCCCTGGGCAGCCTGTTCTGGTGTTGGCACCCTCAGGGGGAACCCTTCCTAATTTCTTATCTAAATCTCCCCTCTTTCAGTTTTAGACTGTTACCCCTTGTCCTGTTACTAGATGCTCTTATAAAAAGCTCCTCTCCAGCTTTCTTGTGGGCCCCCTTGAAGTCCTGCCAGGCCCCCAGAAGGTCTCCCCACCTGGTGG
>VWZY01007086.1:139919-156320 GCA_013399075.1 Chloroceryle aenea
CTCCTCTGGCCCCGCTCCAGCAGGTCCCTGTCTCTGCTGTGCTGAGGACTCCAGAGCTGCCCCAGCACTGCAGGGGGGTCTCCCCAGAGCCCTGGGAGCAAAGGGGCAGGATCGCCCCTCACCCTGCAAGCTGAACTCCTCTTGATGCAGCCCAGGATGGGGTTGGCTCTCTGGGCTGCAGGCAAACGTTTCAGGTTCATGCTGAGCTTGTCAACCCCCCCAGGTTCTCCTCAAGCCGTTCTCTGCCTGGCTTGCATTTGTGCTGGGGGTTGCTCTGACCATGTGCAGGACCTTGCCCTTGGCCTTGTTGAACCATGGGAGGGTCACATGGGTCCACTTCTCAAGCGTGTCCGGGTCCCTGGGGAGGGATCCTGTCCCTCTGGTGTGCTGACTGCACCTTGCAGCTTGATGCCATCTGCAGACCTGCCGAGGGTGCCTCAGTCCTGCTGTCCACGCTGCCAGCAAAGATGCCAGACAGCTCTGGTCCCAGTGCTGACCCTGGAGGAACAGCACTTTCCCTCTGTAAGTTCTCTATCAAAGGAGAGGAAATAACTTGTCACTTAGCTTGTTAAATGATGGATGTTTGAAATGGATTGTGCCACTTATTCGCGTTTTAAATATGTTGACACCAAAGATCAAAATCTTTTTGGAATTTGAGGGGGGAAAAAAATCCACTTTGAAATTCATCTGTCAAGCATTCATACCTTGTGGGATCTTGAAGGCTTATGACATTCTAAGCTGATATTAACCAAAGTGGCACCAGGGAAAGGGAGGAACAACTCCCATTGACATCCAGAGCCATTTGGACATCTCTTCTTCTAGACTGCAAGAGCTGTGGGGTTTTATCCAGGTATCCTGTGTTATGATCTTGACATCCAAAGGGATAGTCAAGAGGAGGATGATATTCTCATTATGTTTCAGTCAGAAAACAGAATAGGTCATGCCACCTATTCTGGAACAGTGAAACATTTCTTGATAGCAATCCTGAGTTAATGAAAGTGAGAAGACAATTGCAGCAAGATATATTTGTTTTTTAAAGCTTAGGGTTTTTTCCTGTTTGGAAACCTTTGGCAAGGATCTCTTGCAAGAGGAGGAATAAAGCTGATGGAGCGTAAAGTCAGCAAACTACGATGTTGGCTGCATGGAAGAAAACCCCATTCACAGGTTCTTAATAGAGTTTAGCAAATAAGATTACAGCCAAAAATATAATTCGGGATCTCAATAAAATTAAATCAAGTACCACTGATGTGGGAAGCTGGTAACTTACAGCAAATTAAATTGGCCAACAGAACTCAACACGTTGAGCACGCTGGAATTCTGTCCCCAGCCAGCAGCGTGTCCCTTGGCGTTCTTGAGGCCCTGGGGATGCACAAACTGCGTGGTCTGAGCAGAGCTGTGCACCAGCAGCCTTCGGAACAGCTGCCCAGACAGGGGGTGGTCGGTTGGTTGTTGGAGTTTTTTAGGTAACATTATTACATTTTTCCTCTAAGTGCCACTAAAATTCTGAACAGCCTTCATCAAAATGTCATTTTTGGTTAAAAACAATTTTCCATAAAAGTGCAAGCCACCTCTGTTTTATGTTGGACCTGCCTTTCATTTCCGTAAATCGTTCCCATTGATTTACCCTCGGTGCCCTTTGGAAAAGACATTTTATTCTGTGTGTATCTGTAACGCTGGCTGTGAGTAGTCGTAGTTGGGTTTAGTATTTCATAAATATATTGCAGTGCTTATGTTGTGCTAAGGGTTAGCACCTATTTACAAGTGGTAGATTTAAATGTCTCGTATCATATATGCCTGAGATTTACTCAGCTGAAATATTAAACAACTAAATTTCCGTTTTTTAACTGGAATAATGAGAAAAGTAATAGGTCTAGGTTTTCTCTGGCCATAAAAATCATAGTTAGGCCTCTCTTCTTTTTTCCTGTCACCTTGCTTTGGTATTTATATTTGCTTTTTTTAAGTAGTTCCAACACCCTAAATTAAGGGTTGACAACTTAATTATATGTGATTGATATGCTTATTTGGAGTGAGTCACTCACAGAATGTAAACTGCAAAAGCCATTTTTGTATTTGCCATTTGCAAGTAGAGGCAGGGCAGGACCGCGCTGCGCTCCAGAGCATCTGGCAGGCTTCTGCAGCGAGAACATCGGATGCAGCCTTCCCCCAGTGAGGCCACGGAAATCTCACTGGCCAAGTGGCCTACTGGAGACCCCTTTGCCCAGGGGAGTCTGGAGTTGCTCTGACCATTAGGCTCCCTAGGAACAGAAGCAGACTGGCCTCAGACCTGAGTGTGGGAACTGGGCATGAGGAATTTGCCCTGGGATGATTCTCAGATGCAAACCAGAGTGGAAGGAGCAATGCAAGTGTTGGTCAGCTGGAGGCAGCTGGCTGTCTTCTGAAACATGCCCCAAACCCCCCCCATTTCAGAAACTGGACAGCAAGTGCCAGCAGTCCCCAACAGTAACCCAGAAGTTACCAGTGAACCTCTTACAGCTTCAGTTCACCAGGCTTCCCTCAAACACCTTTCCCTTGGACCTTGCCATAAATTGTTGTTGTCCACCCAGATCTGCACAGAAGCTTCTCCTTTTGGTTGGGTGGTGTTTGTCAGCAGGAGGTAAATCTTTCCATGAAGTTTTTTCTCAAATACTAGGAAACACTGTTCTGTAACAAGCTGTATTCTGTCTACAGAGCTTTTCTTAATCATGGAGTCACAGACCGGTCTGGGTGGGAAGGGACCTTTCAGGGTCACCTGGTCCAACCCCTGCAGGGAGCAGGGCCATCTGCAGCCAGAGCAGGGTGCTCAGAGCCCCGGCCACCTCCCCTGCAGTGGGGACAGGGATGGGGCAGCCACCACCTCTCTGGGCAGCCTGGGACAGCCTCTCCCCACCCTCAGCACCAACAATTTCTCCTCCTCTCCAGTCTGAATCTCCCTCTCTGAGTTCCAACCATCTCCCCTTGTCCTGTCCCAACAGGCCCTGCTCAAAAGTCTGTCCCCACGATGCTGCTTTTGAATGTTTAATAGTTTGGAGGAGGATGAAGCTACTTGGTTGCTTTCAACTTCACTTCTATCTAGTTTAAAAGGATCAGGTGGAAGGTCTGTAATGGTGCTGTGGCAGTCACAGGGATGAAGTTTAGTTGTGCAGTTGATGTGAATGCTCAGCCCACTCTGAAGGCATGTCACTCCTTATCCATCTGATGTCACACATGGGATAATGCTTGTGACATGGGCTTTATCCTCTCCTGGGAGCAGAGCAGCTAGTGCTGAAACTTTAGGCATCGTTCCTTCTAATAAATGAAGCAGTCCATGAAAAATTAAGTAACTGGCGCTAAATCGTCAAGGCTTTCATGCTTTCAAAAGGCCTGGAACAAATCTTGGTACCCTGTTTGATCTTCCTCTGAGCCATCACCAACACGGGAAGGGAACATGTGCCTTTCTCAATAATTCAGGGCAGAGTTCCCGTGCTTCTCCCTGAAGATGTACATCTCGTGCTGAGCTGCGGCAGCGTGAAGGGCCACACAGCCGAGACCAGCCCGTGTGTGGTTCCAGAAGGCTGTGCTAAGCAGACTGTTGCTGTGGGTGAAGCCTTAAATCTGGCTTAAGATCTTGTATGCAGCAGTTTTTGTGCTAAAGAGTTTATGAATAATATAGTTCTTCCAACAAAACCACTCGAGCTCTCGTTAAGAATAGTAACTTTAACCAGAAATCCTCAGCTGTCAAATAACGTCTTGGATTTCTTTTCATGAGAACTTTTCATAAACACCAGCACCCCCTAAACCCCTGTGTGTGTGAAGCTGACTTCTCCCTCCCGCCTGGTTTGACCCAAATCAGCAGCAATGTCCTGATTCCAGACCTCCAGACCATGTGCAGACAGGAGAGGTACTTCAGTGTTTACAGTTCTCCCCTTCTTGGTAACGATGAATTTGAGCTTCGTGTGGGGGGTGTTCTCCCCTTGCCTGGTGAAACCATGATCAAAGGTGCCTGGTTCCTCGTGGGGCACGGCTGCCGTGCGCTGGTACTCTCAGTGGGACTGAGGCCAGCAAGGGAGGAACCTTCCCTTCGGCAGTTTCTGTCTCTCAGCAAGTGCAACTGAAACTTCTTGCTATGGCACAAGACAGGTGAACGTGTTCAGCTGTTGAGCAAACAGAGATGTCTAGCTGACAAGTTTTCATTCATCGTGTGACCAGATAGCCACTGACTCTTTGGAGGATGCTGGGATTTTAATCTAAATTCCTGTTTTTTCTCAGCTTTCAGAGCTGTTTTAACATGTGCTGCTTAAACTCTCTGTGGAAACAGCCCTTCCACATGGGTGCTGGCCTCGTCTCCCAGGGAACAAGGGACAGGACCGGCCTCCAGCTGCCCCAGGGGAGGTTGAGGTTGGAGCTGAGGAACAATTTCTTCCCTCACCTCCAGGGTTGTCCAGGGCTGTCCCAGGCTGCCCAGGGCAGGGGGGGAGTCCCTGTGACCCCTGGAGGGGTTTCCAAGCCCCCCGTGGAGCTGTGGTGCTGAGGGCCAGGGGTCAGTGGTGCCCTGGCAGTGCTGGGGCAATGGTCTGGCTGGATCTAAAAGGTCTCGGTCTTGCACTGTCTGAAAGGCACCAGCAATCCCACGCCTGGCATTGCAGTAGGGAGGATTACTTTTCCTTTTTCTAAATGAAGAATTTCAGTACTGCACGTCTCCCCCAGCGGGAGAGGTGCTCTGGCAGTGCCTTCAGGGAACACTTTTCTGTCTGTGTGCTACTGGTGGGAAGACCTCCAGGGCTGTGAGCCTGGTGTAAACCACTGTTAACATCATCCACCCTGGCTGGGCTCTGCTGAAGCAGCAGCTCCCGGGGAGCTCCAGCCCAGGCTTGAGCCGGTGATTTCACCTGGTACAGAGCAGAGCCCCCCTGTGAACAGAGGCATCTTCTGTACAGTGCCTCCTGGGCTTGCTGGGGACTCGCTCCTCCACTTGCTAGTCCACAGAAAATGTACCCCGAGGAAATGTTGTGCTGTTCCATAAATTAAGTTACTGAATAATGTGTCCCTCAAAAGAAATGTCCCCTTTGTGTGAATAGAAATGGGATGGTGTGGTTCTGTGATGAGCCTTGCGTGTCGAAAAGTGAAATTTATCCTTTAAGACAATTCCCATTCCTGATGATTTTTTATCTTTTAAGAAAATGGGGAGGGAATGGTTCAGTTTGTAACAAAACTGTAAAAGTGGAACAAGTATGCAGACAACTGGTCTGACTTCATAGCATGAGTGAGTGAGGTGTTCAGTTGATTTTTGTGACTTGCAAAAGGTTATTTTGTGTTTCACTTAGATACAGATGTGGCAGAAAACCCCAGGCACGGGTTCTTTGGCCATACTCATGTCCAAGCCCAGCCTGCTTGTGAGACCTCACCCAACGAGCAGCTTGTGCTGTTGTACCTCTCTGGGGAGGGCCATCTCTTGGGGCATTTTACGTTGTCTGTGTTACACCATCGCACGTGGAGGCTGCGGGTTTGCAGCACCGCCCGTTACTGGTACACGCAGGTCGCTTGGTGTTGGTGTTGGTGAAACATTTCCTGGCTTTGCGAGTTAAATCATTTTGGTAGAGTGATGTGTTGTCCTAATGCCTCGTGTCCAGGTGTTCCTCGCTGCCCCCGAGGTTTGTACCCCGTTTTGTGGCCACCCTGTCCTTGCCCACAGCTAGCACAGGCGAGTGCTTTGCCTCCAGATGCTCTCCTTATGCCTGAATACAGAGCAGCTCGCTTCTGTAAGAGTAGTAAATTTATTTACCAACAAAGTCAGTTATTTTGTCAACATAGGCACACTAAAAATCTGCACACTTTGTTGCAACCCTGGGTTTGGTTTTGTTGCGTTGACTTAACTCAGCTGCACCGTTTTAAGTAGCGATGAGTATTTGATGCCAACAGAGAAATCTTGTTGAACATTCCTTGCCTGCCCCTGGGCGATGAGCTGCAGGTAGCTCCTGGGAAGCCCTCTGTGCTGTCAGGAGCTAGGACAGGGCTCACCATCTCCTTGCCACAGGCGTTAATTTCCCTCCTCCACCAGCACAATAGTTGGTGTGCTTCTCGACAGTGCTTTGTTTGCATTTGACTAACAAACATCTTCAGACCTGTACCAGAGGATTCCTCTACTTCTGGAACATCACAACCGCTGGGAATTGTGTGTGAATGACACATCATTGCTTTTGTACTAGAGGTGTTATTTCAGACCGCTCTGATTAATTACTAACAAATGATGAGAATTTGAACATCAATTACCAGCTTTTGCTCCGGGCAAACCCACTTTTCATAAATCTTCTGTGTTTTGTTTCCTGGAGGGGGTCAAACGCTGCTGGCACTTGTTGTAGTTGCTCTTTCTCCTGCTTTCCCATGTCCCCAGATGAGCCACAAATCAGTTCTAGGATTTCAATTAAGCATTGAAATTATGCCCCAGATTATTTAAAATAATGTTTACATTGTTTAAAATGGTTCTTTTCTTCTTGATCATCAGCCTTGAACATTTCAACCTTGTGTGCATGTACAGCTACAGCATCTCTGCCTCTACACACACACACAAAATATATTATTGCTTAAAGTTTATCTCTCTGATTGTCTTGGGATTCATTCTTGACTAGAATTAGCTCACCTGTATGTTCGAGTTTACTGTTTCTGCTGCCAGTCCATTCTCTTACTGCGATGCTTTCCAAAAATGCTAGTCATCAAAGCCAGTAGCTCTTTCTTAGAGACAGGTTTAGAGAATGCTGGATTTGAACATCCCTTCGAATTTAGCTTCCTAAACCTATGAGAAAAGGCCACTGCTAGTTCTGTACCTGAGGAGTTCCAGTCTTTGACTGTATCGGTGGGAACCACGAAGCACCCCGAGGTGATGCAGCCGCTCTGGGACTGCTGCTGTAGCACCCATGGCCGTGCCGTGTTGGGGGGTTTACACTTGGAGAGACACCAGAAAATTGGAAAGATTTAAGAGAAATTGTGACAAAAAATGCTTCAAAGTCTGGAGGAAAGATTCTACAAGCTTAAAGGTGATAGTGAAGAGCTGATGGTTTTTTAACAGCACCTCCATGGGAAAGATTTCTGGCAGTATCCTGTTCCTTTAAGGAAAGGCACGCTGGGAATAACGGCAGCAGAAAACTTGCCCCTGAGAAATTCTGAAGATGTTTGACCTTCCCTGTGGGAGCGACCTACCTTGGGGCACATTAGACACTCACAGGCAAATTTTGTGTGTTTCTTTCAGATCAAGATTTAATTTCTTTGTAGGCGAGCCCAGTTTCCCGTGACTTTGCATTTCAAGATTGAGTTCTTGGTGTCTGATAAAGGATAAGCTCACGCTGCATTTTGTCTCTCAAGTGGAGCATTAATAGAGTGTCTCTGGGTATTTAATTTCATAATGTCGGTAGGAACACATTGCCATTTAGACCTTTGTCTTTATGTCAAATCTGATTGAAATCAGTCAGGCAGATTCGAAGCTGCTCAGGGCAGACAGGCACACAAGCACAAACCTATCTGGGGACATAAGCCTGACTCTCTTAAAAAAAAGCCCAAACAGAACAGAGTAAAAAATAGGCTGAAGTTTAAACAGGTTTAGAGTTGATGCAGAACTCTGTGGTGCTGTGGTCAGGTGCTTCACTGATATTTCAGATTTAAAAAATAGTTGTTATTAACAAAACTGTGGGTAAGTCAGCAGCGATGTTCACTTTTAGGACAGTAACCACAGATTCGGTCGTTTAAAGCTCCTCTGATTTGGGATTTGGATTTGGTATTTAAAATTGTGCAGATGAGCCTGTGTCATTGGCAGGTGATCTATGAAGGCATTCTGGAACTCTTACCAAAATACCAGTTGTAACAGAAGCTGAAAAGCCTTTCTTCAGAATGTAGCCATTCGGGCGGGTTGCTTTACCTGTGCCACTCTCAGCAGCGGGCTGCGTGTTACGCTGGAGTAAATGTGGTAAGATTGTGTCTTCTGAAGCTTCTCTCGGCACGGAGCGCGTACCCCCGTGCGCAAGCGCGTGCCTTCCTGGGTGATGTACGAGAGGTACGCGGCACGCGCGGGGCGAGGTGTAGGCTTTTTGATGAATTATGCTTATTTTGTAAGTCTAGCGTATCCCAGCAGAGCGTGGTTCATTTCTCGTGGTTGTTTCAATTTATTTGACAGATACAGGATCTTTCCAAAGTGCCGTGCTGAGGATGGAGTGAGAATATTCCAAATACGGGCTTGCTCGAGATCGGGGAGATAAATCAGGTTTCGTAGTGGCTGGTTTGTGGCTCTGTGTGTTCCACTGTTACATCTTCTCTCGTGCAAATCCTTTAATATTCAGAAGGATAACTGGTCTCTGACAACACGCCTGTGAAATTCCAGTTCCATTCTTGACCGCAAGCGTGGCCGAAGTTGACTTTTTCCATTGTTTCATTCATGTGTTTTCCTAACGATGTCATAACTCCGTTCTTATTCCTGCAGCCAAACGGCGCAGGTGCGCTTTCGCTTTCAGCCCCGTGGGATTGATCTCTCGGGAGGGTGATGAACCTTTCTGGTGGCTGGTTCATACCCACCACAGCCCCTCCTCGCCCATTCGGAAGCCCCCGTTGTTAGTCAAAAGAAATGACTGATATGCAAATGCTGTTTCCTATAGACTCCAGCAGTGCTGTGATTCCGGCATCAATTATGGAAGTGCTATAGGGCATTTCTTTGTGCCACTGCTCAGAGATTTACAAAGTCACTCTCTGGAGATGCCTCGGGTTTTTAATCTCAATACCTGGGGAGAAAACATGCAATCCACACAGATTTGTGATCTGATATTTTATTAACGAGATTAAATGAGTAAGCTAAATTATACATGTAAATCAAATAGAGAACAGAGTGGGATAACATGAAGTCAGCACGTTAATCAATTTATCAGGTTGCTTTATTTGATATCCTGTGATCACAGTGGTCTTCATATCCTCTGTCCAGTGTGCTGCATACTAAAAAAACCCCAAATGATTTCCCTCTCTTTTAAAAACTCGTTCATATCCTATCACTTCTCCTTTAGCAAGTGGATAACAGACCTGGTGAATAAGGAAACAGCATTATGGAAATCCATTGGAGTCTAGGAAGCTTGATGTTTTCCTGCAAAGCCTGTTTGTAAAGAAAGTGGCTACAAAAGCTGGGGAGATAAAGCTCCTCTGCAACGGATGAACAGTGGTTGATAAAATCCCACCCAGTACAGTTACTGGTGGGCACTGTCAGAATGACACGACGCACTGGCCACGTGCCGCACCACTGGGGTCTGCCTTGCGCTGGTACCGGTCTGAATTTTAGGAATGCGGAAGGATGATGACTTGGAGGAGCCTTTCCAGGGCATCTAGTACAACCTGCTGCTCAGAGCAGGGCCAGGGCTGAAGTCAGATCAGGTAGTTGAGGGTTATGGGCTTGCAGTGGTCTTAGTGGTAGAGTAAAAGTTACCACAGGCTTGCAGGGGCAATAAGCGCTGCCAGGCACCTAGAGGTGGTCCAGAAGACATCAACAGCAATGGTTGGTGGGGTATGAGAGTAGACTGGAGCACCTCTGTGCCAGGCCAGGCTGAGAGCCCTGGGGCTGTGCAGCTGGAGAAGAGCAGCCTGAGAGGGGCGCTGAGCAATGCTGAGCAAGAGCTCAAGGGCCCTTGAGGGGGCAAGAGGATGGGGCCAGACTCTGGTCAGGGGTGTCCAGGGACAGGACAAGAGCACCAAGGGGAACCATCTGGACCCCAGGAGGTTCCCCCTGAGCAGGAGGAGCAAGTTCTTTGGTGTGAGGGTGTGGGAGCCTGTGCCAGGCTGCCCAGAGAGGCTGTGGAGTCTCCTGCTCTGGAGAGATTCCCACCCCGCCTGGACCCTGCGCTGCTGGGCCCCCTGCTCTGGGTGCCCCTGCTGGGTGGAGCAGGGGGTTGGCACCAGAGCATCCTCAGAGGGCCCTGCCAACCCCCAGTATTCTGTGATTGGAAAAAGTTGGTTTGGTTAGTCTAGAAAACAATGCTTTCAGAGGAGCAATTTGAATGTGGCAGGGTCTCCTATTTCCAGACAACTTGTGCGTACTCTTTTGTGTGCTCTTAACATAGGGGGTGGGGTCCCCTCACTGTCATACTGAGTGTAGGGTTCATTATTGCCATAGTGGGGGAGGTTTTTGCCCTGCCATCAGCTCTACAACAGGGGCATTGTTCATCAGGCCAGAAGAAGAGAGTGTCCTGGCTTTTCTGATCCCTCCTCCTCTGCGTCCTCGGTCCCTTCCTGCCCTCCTGCGAGGCACACGGACACACGAGGCTTTTCTCCCAAGGCTGAAATGTTTGCGTGCGATGTCGGCGGTTATTTAGACCAAATGCTCCCTGATGAACAAGCGGAATCCTAACGCAGAGGATGATCTGCACTGCTGAGCACAGATTCACAGATTGTCCACACTCGTTAAGTCCTGACATGCAGCACCTCCTGCCTTGTCCGGGTTATAAGCTCTGACTGAGAGATCCCCACGCAAGGTGTTGGGAAATACTCATGGCTCGGATAGGTAAACGTGCTGTAGAATCTGATAGGTTTGGGAATGACTGCTACACGTCTCCAGGCTGAAAAATACCAAAGGAATGACCACAGCTTGTTTTGTAAGTTGAAATACACCCCTTGTATAATCCTTAGGCTCATAGAATGGCCTTAGATTTGCAGTAAGGATACTTGAAAAACTGTTTGTGTGCTTCCTTAATGCTGCAAAAGCTTTTTGTTTATAAGCACCACACTATTAAAGTGTCTTGACTTGTCTCTAGCGTGGAAAGCTGCAAATTGTTGCACCACAAACTCCAGATTTCCTTCCTCTGCTCCACTTCCAGACCCAACAAGGAGGATGTCTCCTCGCTATGGAACAGTAGCCCCAAGAAGATGTTATTTCTAGTAAGGCAGGATGCTTGTGTCTTGTCACCACTTCTTACTGGAATTTATTTAAAGCTCCCTCTTTGCCTAGCAAACTCTGCTCTTCACCCTTGTGAATTGGAGAGTTCTGAACAACTAAAAAAACCCAACACTTTCCGTGCGCGTTGAGAACTCTGAGGAACTCTGAAGACACAGATTCCCACGTCTGAAGCTTCTTGTGGATGTTTTCAGACTGCGCTCGCTGGTGTGTCTTAAAATAGGAAGATGTAGGCTGATGGAGTTGACAGTATTACCCGGGTATTTGGCATCAATATTAGCGAGCTTCTGTCATTTGGCAATTATTCCCAGAGCAGACCATATGGTGAAGAAAATGTTTTCATTCACCCACATACGACTGAAGTTTTATTGATAGCCTTGTACCGTGTGCAGTCTTATCCCATGGAGGGTTGGCTCATCCAACCAAGAACCTAAGGACGCACGTGCGCTTTCCCCCAAGCAGAAGGGTCTAGATTTCAGAAGGCGGGTCTTGCACAGGCGCGGCGTTTCCGTGCTTCTCTTGGGTTGAGAAAGCTGACTTAGGAGGTGCTGGGTCAGCACTGCTCTTCCCGACGCCTCTGTAGATGCTACAGAAATTGTCCCACGTTTTCCTTTTCTCCGCGCTGTTGCGTCTTCCTGCTCAGATGATGGACAGGAGATGGAAGTGGCTTCTGCCCGGTGGCTCTTGGTGTGTATCACTGCACATGTGGCTGTCTGTCTTCCCACTGCGGCACAAATCGAGCCTTCTCAGACGCGAGAGAATCCAGGGAATGACGTTATGGATTCCTCGTCTCTGAGAGGCGTAATTACAGAGCTCGTTTTCTATAAACAGGCACCCATGGATTCTCTCCTCCTTGGAGAATTCTTTGTTCTGCGCGTTTCCCGATGTCTGATCCGGGCTGAGCCTGTTCCGCAGCCTTGCTCTGTCAATTCAGAAACTCGAGGAAGGCGATGACTCAAATCTGTGGAAATGAGAGTCCGTTCGTTCCGGTGCTGATAGAGCCAGGGGCTTACAGCTCGGAGGTGCAGCACGAGCTCGGGTGACAGCACACCAGGATTCGCCTAAATTCTGAAGTACAGGAAATCATTTTGTAGAGTATTTTACTGAGCACTTCTGTACTTAGTCACGTTGTAGACTCTGCAGAAAATGGGAAGTGCCTTTATGGAGATTTCAGCATTTGCTTCCAATCCTATTAGCAGAAAGCTCCACCCTTGTGCCATGAATTCTGAAGTTATCTGTGAAAGAGATATTTATTTAAAAGTAACTTTTTGTTGGTTTCAGTACCTGACATCGTTCACGTATGAGAGATGTTTAAAAGTCAAAAGTAGATGTTGGAAAGGAGACATACAAAAAACTTTAAAATGTGAAAGTGCTGGGGCTGTGTTTTCTGAGATCTCTCCTTTCCTCAATTTATCCGCACCCCCCTTCAAATTAAACTCTCAGGAAGGTGTTTTGTGAAGCCTTTCTGCACTGTAACTGATGATCCAGGGGGGTTGATCCAGGCGAGATCTCCTGTGCAGCAGTTCTGCAGAAACATCAGAAATTGCTCTTTGAAAACTAAAGCTGACAAATTATTTGGGTGCCTTGGGTTATTTGTTCAAATTTTAGGCAACCCGAGACACTTTATAGGAGCGTTGAGCAATAGCTGGGTGCCTCTTGGAGAGGTTTACACCTCAGTGTAGTAATAAAGCACTGTCCTCATTTGCGAGATGTTTTTACTACAGGAGGGGAAGGCAAAAAGGAGATATATTAGTGAATATTACCTGAGAATGCCAACTACCCCAGAACTCCTAAACTAACAGAGTTTTTTTCCTTATTCTCTTCCTAAAGATTTGTAGTTAAGAAGCTGGCTTTACTTCCAGGAGTGCTTTAATCATTACTTCTAAATTTCTGCTGGGTTTTGGCCATTGTAAAAATGTCTCGTAACACCCAGGTTTTGTTAATTTGGACATAAACCATGAGTCTGAACATTCAGTGTAGGGTTTTTGTGTGTCTCATCTTGGGTGAATCTACTTTAGCAGCAGGGCTGGACTGGATGATCTCCAGAGGTCCCATCCAGCCTCTGCTAAACTGCTATCTGTGTCGTGTCCTCCCCCTCCAATTCAAACTGCCTGTCATGTTTAAGAGGCAGAAACAAAGTTTTTTATTTTCGGGGACAGTGTTATGACAAACCTCAGGCTGTGACTCAGATGCTCTAAAGGATGCTAACCAAAGTCATTGGGCAGCCAGGTGGAAATACTTGAGCACTTTCAGAAATATATATTTCAAAAGCAAACAAATGTCTATATGGAAATGGCCCATTTGATTCTCACAGAGCTCTGTAAAAAGGTTTTGATTAGAGCCATTAACAAAATTACAGGAATGAATCCATCCATCACCACAGCATGATTGTTTTAGATGACGAGATGTACCTTGAAAACGCTGCCGCTGTGGATGTTGCTGGGAAGGGGAGATGTGATGTGCACATTTGCAGCCAGTATTAAAAGATGGAGAAACAGAGCCAACTCCTTGCCCAGCTCTGACGTAGGGGCAATTAGTAGTTGGTAACAATTGTCTAAAGTACACAGGAAAATGAAATAGAACTTGACATCACTGGGAATTAAACAGAATGTGACTAAAACCGAAGTGTTTGCTGCAGAACAGCAATCCAGCCAGCCATTGTGGCAGTGAGAGGTTTCCCTGAGCAGGTTCTGCACCAAACTCCTGTGCCTGGGTCCAGGCGGGACAGGACGTGTGCCACAGTGCTCTGCCCACAGGCTGCCAGCCACCCACCGTGTGCTGGGCGCATCTCCTGCGATCTCTTCCTGTGTAGAACACCAGAGGTCTGATGCAGATCACAGAATCATGGAATGATAGGGGTTGGCAGGGCCCTCTGGAGCACCCCCCTGCTCCACCCAGCAGGGGCACCCAGAGCAGGGGGCCCAGCAGCGCAGGGTCCAGGCGGGGTGGGAATCTCTCCAGAGCAGGAGACTCCACAGCCTCTCTGGACAGCCTGGCACAGGCTCCCACCCCCTCACACCAAAGAACTTGCTCCTCCTGCTCAGGGGGAACCTCCTGGGGTCCAGTTGGTGCCCCTTGGTGCCCCTTGTCCTGTGTCTGGGCACCCCTGACCAGAGTCTGGCCCCATCCTCTTGCCCCCCAGGGGCCCTTGAGCTCTTGCTCAGCATTGCTCAGCTCCCCTCTCAGGCTGCTCCTCTCCAGCTGCACAGCCCCAGGGCTCTCAGCCTGTGCTGCCCACAGAGATGCTCCAGCCCCTAGAAGTACCAGCGCTCTCAAAGTTTACTGTAGTTCTTCATCTTCCATATTTTGTCACTAGTGTGAAGCAGCAGTTGCAGGAGAGTTAAACATGCAGAAGGAAAGGAAGCAAAAAGCCAAGTGTGAAGTTTGTGAATCATTCCTGAATATTTGTGCCAACATTAAACAAATACTTGCAAACAACAAATAAATTTAGCTTTTCTAAATGGCTCTAAACAAAAATATGCAGTTGAGCCACAAGAAATATCCCATGGCCTCACCGCTGCTGTGTGCAAAGTTCCCAGCTGTGCCAGCTGAAACCAGTGTGCCAAAGAGCCAGATGCAATTCACAGTACACTAGCTTATGTGGAGTCTTCCCTCCATGGAAATAATTTTTCTGTGTGTGTACACATCTGGTGTTAGATTTTTTCTATTCCTATTTTTATTATTATTTTTTATTGTTTGTTTATTTTTCCCCTTACAAGCTTCCTGGTCTTGGGAGAAGGTGGGGAAGATTCAGATGAAATAATTCAGTCTCTAGAGCAACACTGATTGGCATAGCAGCTATTGACTCCTGACCTCTCTTCCTTCCGATGATCTGCAAAGAGCATGAAAGGCAGGGACGTGAATCTAAAAATGACCAAAAAACGCGAAGCTTGATCTCAGCTCTTGTTGATTGAGATTACACCAGCTTTTGCAAAATTAATGGAATGTTGCTGGGAAAATGTATTTTCTCCTTATTCAAAGAGGAGCAAATTATTTGCCTGTTTGTTAAGGTCAAGTAAAAACAACATCATGTGACTCATTAAAGGTTACGGAGCTCTCCCTAAAATTAGATCTTGATGATTCTATCCCATCTCTGGACCGTCTGAATACTTAATGTAGCAGAACGTTCCAAGGGCTTCTTGCATGAGACAGCTACGGGAAGTTTTCCACACCCAAAAACCAATCCCCATGCGGCTACATGTCTTCCTCCTCCTGATGCCATCACAGCCTATTTGCAAAGACTGCACCACAGCATGGGGAGGGATTTCCCCCCAAGTGTACCAAACAGTGCTGGAGGTCCCAGACACGCTTGTAAGCGTTCTGCCCCCAAATTAATTGGCTTGGCAAATGCTGCCTGACCAGCTGTAACAGAAATGTTTTGCATGTTGGTTACTGGAGGAGCTGTCTCGCTCTGGAGTTGTGTTTAACCGTACAGTGGCGTTTCTGTGTTGTAGTGACAGCACTGACAGCGAGGCTTCCCCGTCCCACCTTTGTGAGACACTTTCTCCTTCCACCCCCTTCTCTTTCCTTACCCAGGAAAGTCTCTAGTATCAAGTGCTGCAGAAGCAGAGGAAGAATTTCCCTCTCTGTACGCTGGAGTTTCTTGTGGAAAGACTTAAGGCAACGGGATGCACTAAAGCAGGGTCCGGCTTGCAGGAGAAGGATACGGGTTCATGGGAAGAGCAAATGCCGGGAGTAGTGTGATTGTTACAGGTTTTTTATTTGGAATATTCTGCTCTCAAATCCTTCTGATGCAAATTGCGAGTGGGGAAAAAACCCAACATGGTGCAGCAGCAAAACACGTAGCCTGGCAGCTGATGAGAAGGGGAGCGCCGCGGGAAAATCAGCACACGTTGTACCACGGGCTGGCAGCGTGGGGTGGCAGAGCCGTGGTGAGGGAACAATTGCAACATTGTACAGGCCAGATGTGCATGAATTAGTGCGAGATCGTTTCAAAACTGCCCTTAATGTTGCAGCCACCGTGCAATTCCTGTTGTGTAACGGCACCTCCCTTATGCAACCCCTCGAACCTGCGTGGGGAGGCTCAGCCTGGTCCTGGTGAGCTGGGACCTCCTCTCCTGCACTGCTGGACGGGACGGTGTTTGGGTAAACAAGCCAAGCACACAGAATTCTGCACTTAGTGGCGTTTGTCAGGGGCTGAGAGCATTCTGAGCATGCCTTTGACACACTGGAGAAGGAGCACAGGGGAAAAAGGCTGTTATTTTTTTGTGTGTCTGTAGGGAAATAATCTGTCAACAGTTTTTTTGCTCCCTTTTCCCACTACTGATGAATGTCTCTAGCTGTCCTGGTAGAATTTTAGGAACTCCCCAGATATCAAAGTGGCCGATACTATATTGCAGAAAGGCCTGGATTGTTTCTTTGGAAATTTCAGCAGCTCCGGAGGGAGGAGGAAGCCTCAGCGTGGAGCTGTTGGTGCGATTTCCAGCCCTACCCCCTTACAGCCCGGTTTGACTTGCTGGCTTTTGGCAAAGTGGTAAATTTTTATTAAAGCTGAA
>VWZY01007086.1:164896-181736 GCA_013399075.1 Chloroceryle aenea
CCGCGAGACCGGCTCCCCCGCCAGTTCAGCTCAAGTTCTGATACCTGTACCTGCAGAACTGTTCAAAAACCAGAACGCGCTCCGTTTCCTAACAGCCAACCAGTCAATCTAGTCTAAAAGATTTTCCCTTGGCAACGGCAGACAATCTGGTGGTCAGACAGCCAAACAGCTATCATTAGTCATGCATAATTAAAACAAAGGGAGTATCCAACTGTTGGCAGTAACGGTTTTGTCTTGGAAAAAATCTCGTTAGCATACAATGCTTCTCGCAGAGATTTCTCCTCGTGTAAATGTCAGTGTAAACGGAGGGAATTCTGTGTAGTTCTGTACATAGACTGTGTTCCTTTCCATGCTTATGTAAATACACCGGAGCCCGATCGCTGTCCAGTTTAGTGCAGCATCTGTGGTACGCCTGCTAAATTTACATAAGGCAAGTCTGCCAAAAGTAGTCAGGACCCCTCCACGGAACCAGGCATGCATAATTCACTCTGCGGCTGTATGCCTTTGATGTTTCACTGCCTGCGTGTTAAAAAATGGCTTTAAACTGAATATAATTCACCATCATAAAACAGCACTGGAGGCTGATGTCCTCCCTTTCTCAGCACCTGGGTTTCACGCGATGCGAATGATCCAGTTAAATTGTTCCGGGTATGAAGACGACGGTGCTGACGTTTGCCCTGTTTGCCTTGGATAGGACTGGCTGACAGGGTTGTTGCGCTGGGCTGCACGACTCCTCAGGCTTGGACAGATGCTGTTAGGTGTGGAGGAGAGGTGGGGGGTTCTTTAGAGCACGGTCCTGGTGAGAAGCTCCAGAGGTGCTGATGTCAGTGGTGTGGGTCCTGCTGTCGGCAGAGCTGAGAGGCTTGCGGGTGGGTTAGTGATAAGAGCTGGTGGGAAGCAGGGCTGGGCAAGAGTTATAAATCCCAGCATGGTGGGGCTGGCAGGGCCCTCTGGAGATGCTCTGGTGCCACCCCCCTGCTCCACCCAGCAGGGTCACCCAGAGCAGGGGGCCCAGCAGCGCAGGGTCCAGGTGGGGTGGGAATCTCTCCACAGCGGGAGACTCCAGAGAAATCAGTTAAAGAAGAAACCAAGGCTTTGAAACCATGCTCCCAGTTCTTAGTGATTGGAGAGGGGAGCAGCTGTAGGACGCAGGTCTGGAGGTGCTGGAGCTTTGCTACTGGCTACAGATTTATCGGACTTAATTAAGGCAGAATGACAGGGAGGACAGCTCTCCCCAGGGAAACCTGATTGGAGAAGGGAAGGGAAGGTTTCAGATGCAGTTCTGGTCAATTTACTGTGGTTAAGGGATATGTGATTATGTAGAAAGAAACACCAGGGGAGGTTTAAGTTGGAGCTGAGGAACAATTTCTTCCCCACATGGGCTGTGCCAGGCTGCCCAGAGCAGGGGGGGAGTCCCCGTGACCCCTGGAGGGGTTTCCAAGCCCCCCGTGGAGCTGTGGTGCTGAGGGCTAGGGGTGCCCTGGCAGTGCTGGGGCGACAGTTGGACTCAGTGATCTGAAAGGTCTCTTTCAACCCAGATAATTCCATGATTCTATGATTTTATGATCCATCCAGTAGCTATTGATTTAAAAGAAAATCATTACTTTTTCTTCAGCACAGAGATGAATTTCTGACTAAAATATATATAGGCACACATGTATTTTTTTTTTTTTATAGACTTAGTGCTGAGGGTTTTTTTATATATATTAAAGCTGTTCATTTTATATAGAAGTTGTAAAAGAACATTTAAAATAGAACAGCCTCCTTACTCCAGCGTGCTGGCTCAGCTCCCCAGCAGTACCTTCAGATTCTGCTCTGGAGAGGGGCTTCCTTTGATTTTGGTGGTGCCTGCACACGGCGTGTGGGAAAGCGATGCCCACCTACAGACAGCTCCAGCAGCCTCTTGGTTGGAGTAGATGAGCTTGAAAGGCCCTTTCCAACCCAGACTAGGCTGTGATTCTATGAAGGGGTCTGGCTGGGCGCGTTCAGCTGGGTGGCTCTGGTTTCTGCACCTTCAAAGGCATTTCTTCATGGTCCTTTGCTAGTCTGGAAAGCTCTTGGTAGCTGTGAATTATCAGCTGGTGGGCTCTCCTTCACTGGAAGGTGACACCTTGCGTGGCATTGCAGTGTGTGGCTATGAGGTGCAGTGGCAGGCAGCTGGCAGTGCTGCTGGGAGCTGGCTGGGGTGCAGCCTTCGGGGACACGGCGCTTCTGAGGGCTGGCAGCTCGATTCCCAAACACCAGCTTGGGAGTTACAATCATCTGAAGGACGTTTCACGGGGGAGGGTGTAACCAAATGCATCACGTTGGCCTGTTCTTGGTGACCCTGGTGCTACCCTCTCGAAATGTTCAGCTTGACACGGGAGCTCTGGACGTAACCTTAGCTGTCAGTAAATTGTGGCATCACTCAATTATTTTAATATAGAGCTGTAAATGTCTGATGGAAAAATGAAATTGTTAAATATTGAAGCCAGTCCTGGTGGCAAGTGGTACATTGTGGTCTTGGAATAAATGCGTTTTATGTTGGTGACAGAGTTCAAAATCAAGTGTATGTTATTACAGGTGTGATTTAATATCAGACCGGATTCTTGGTGTCGTGTGTTAGAGCAGAGCAGGGTGGGCAGAGGCTCCCAGCATCCGCGGTGGGTGTGAGCCAGGGAGGGTGCCCGTGCTCTGCGCTCAGAGCAGCACCGTGATGGAGAGAACAGCTGTTGTTGTCCCTGCGTTTCAGAACCACAGTGCTTCCCTCAGCTCCTTCCCAGTGGAGGACTGGGATGGTTCATTCCTCCACAGTTGCTGCTTCTGCTTATCTAGCCCCGATTAATGGGCTGTGCTGCACTCAAGACTCAGCAAGATCTGAGCTGCTAATTTGCTCTGAATTGGCTGCATAAATGTGAAGAACTTCTTCCTGCTAGCAGGGGAGAGGAGAGTGACTCCCATGCCATGACCCGTGGGAGCATGGAGGAGAACAGCAGAGCTCCAGGTCCTTCAGAGCAAGGGTGAAAGGACAGATAATTTTCCATGCAGCCTTTCTGCTGCTTCCAGGAATCCCAGAACTGAAGGGAAGATGGAAGAAGTCAGTAGCTGGGTTACCCACTATGAGGGGATGGCAGCCCAGGGGGCTCTGATCCCTGTGGACTTCAGAGCTCACACTGGCTTCTGCCAATGCGATGTTCACCCAGCGACCTCCCCAGGAGCTGGAGCAGCCTTTTGGTGCCCCATGCTTGGTGGTGGGACTGGTGCTTTGATGCTGAGAGGAA
Source organism: Chloroceryle aenea (assembly GCA_013399075.1). Lineage (NCBI taxonomy): Eukaryota > Metazoa > Chordata > Aves > Coraciiformes > Cerylidae > Chloroceryle > Chloroceryle aenea. Next base: position 168,157 of record VWZY01007086.1, read on the forward strand.
AACATGAAGTTTAACCAAGGAGAAACATTTAATTAATACAGCTTTCAAAGAGGGAGTTGGATTGGGGATTGTGTGGTTTGTGGGGTGGTTTGGTGTGGTGTTTGGTTTGTGGGCTTGGGGTTTTTTTCCTAATTCCAGAAGTTGTGGTGACTCATCTTTCTGCCAGTCTCTCAAATCACGCTTGTGTAAGCATTTCTTAATGTTTTCTTGCATAAAAATCTTCTTGCAAACCTGAGGAATAGAAGACTGCTTGCCCGACCAGATTTTTAGGTTGATAAGGTGCTTTTAGCTTAATTATAATGGGAATTGGGAAACAGTGCTGGAAGGGGTTTGTACAATGTCAACACACTTGGAAGTAAATTACAGGTGAGGCTGTCCCAGGCTTTGAATGCTTGAAGTCTTTAGGAGATTGAATGCAAGTCTCAGTGAAATCCCAAAAGAATTTGATATCTTGAGCTGAGGCAATAACAAGTTTCCAGAGGTGGTGAGAAGAACGGATGCCTTGGCAAAAATAAACAGATAAATAAAAGCGCTGTCTTCTGTGTTTGTCTGCTGTGTCAGAAAACCTGAAAGGCTGAGGTCTTTGCTGCAAGATAAATGAACCCAGCTTTATTGAAAACATGATTTCAAATAGGTAACTCCATCAGCTCTAAAAGCAATTATTTCAGGGATTCTGCTCCTAACCATCATCATATAGCAGTTTTTAATGAGGGATTTGGATCGGATGTACTAAATTAGTTAAAAAATGAGCACAACTGTAGATGAAGGTCTCAGAAAGGACTTGCATTATTAAATGGACTTATTTTAGGATCTGTGCTTAGTGAGGTATTGAGTTAGCTTAGTTATGTACCTTAATAGACGGGATGAAAAGTCTCGTACCGGTGGGAATTAAAAACGCCGTAGTTTTGCAGGTTATCCTGTTGCTTACAGAATGAAATAATGGATAATAATACAATAATTAAGGCATTAATTTATATAATATTCACACTAAATATTTTGTTTATAATTTTAATATGGTAGTATAATAAAATATTTATAAAATCCTAAATTCATTCATTAAAGTGCATATGCATTAATCTTGATGTATTATGGGATAATTATCTTGAATTTATCACAGGAATTAAGTCAGCAAACTGGCAATATCCTGTACTCTTAAAGGGGTTCTGTGGTGAGAAGAGTTTAAGCATTTCACTGTCTAGCTCCTGCTCTAGGTCGTCTCGATGTAAGATAAATCAGATTGCAGACTTAAGGCAGACCTTTTATGGGTGGACTCACCAGGCCACTTCTTACCACGCTCCCACTTCAGCAGTCTACTTCTCTTATAAATCTTCTTCAAGACAGTTATTAAGTAAATCTAAAATTAAACATTAAAAATATCATTGAAATGTTAATATAAACAGTGAAAAAAAAGACTGATTAATCTAAAGTTTTCTTTCGAGCATAAAGGGTCTCATATCACAGTTCTGGTTTATGATGCCTCAATAGATTTCCAGGTGCCGTGGGCAGGCACTGTCACCTGGATCTCTTGTGCTGTGACACCGGCTGGAGCTGACTCGCCTCTGCTCCAGAGCTTACCACGATATTCCTCTCCACGAAGAAAATCCCAACCTCTTCTGTTCTAAGTCACTTTCATTCCTCGGGACTTTTTTTTTTATAAGGCATTTTAGGTGTAAGTTTACATAATGGCCTGGGAAACACTGTCCAAAAAATCCTGAACACTTCTTCAGAAGAGGTTGGTGTGTTGAATTACATCATGCTCCATTAACTCTGAAAGTCCTTTGGGGTTGTTTCCGAAGAAAGAGGGGCCCTGAAGTAAACAGTTGAGTTGACAGCTCAGCTAGAAATGAAAAGATCAGCATCCTGCCCCCACCTACACAATCGCCCTCCAGCATTTTGGAAACCCACTCTGCTTATCAGGAAAAAAAAAAGGGGAACTTATCTAGTGCTAGAGGAGCTGTTTGTTCTTTTTTTTTAATTCCTTAACCTCATGGTTAAAGAACTGCTGGGCTGGGGACAGGCAGCCAGGGACTGGAGTGGCTCCAGGTGGAAGCCACCCAGCAGTGCCAGGTCCAGCTGCCACGGGACCTGCTGCCAGCTCCAACCAGCAGCACTTCTCCTGGGTGGCTGAGCGAGTGGGGCCAGGTCAAACATTGGTAATTACTCAAACACAGTCAAACTTTTCATATCCTCTGTATGAAGCAATGTCTCACATGCTTATAGAATTGTAGACTCAGAGTGGCTTGGGTTGGAAGGGATCTTAAAGCTCATCCAGTTCCACCCCCAGCCATGGGCAGGGACCCCTCCCACTAGAGCAGGGTGCTCAGAGCCCCGTCCAGCCTGGGCTTGAACACAGCCAGGGATGGAGCATCCCCAGTTTCCCTGGGCAGCCTGGGCCAGTGCCTCAGCACCCTCAGAGGGAAGAATATAGATCACAGAAAGATCATCTGAGACTTTCTGTTACTAGAGAGCTCCGTTTACTTTCTGGAGCATTTGTGTGAGACAATTAGGTGTACATCTTTAGTTTCATTAAAGAGGTTTGAAATCTGTATTACTTCAGGGAAGTGATCAAAACATCTCCCACCCTGCAGCAGTGCTCCAGCTGCTCCTTGCCCCACAGTCAAGGTTAGATTGCAGCTTCTGCCTTTGCCAGGACTTCGATTCTCTGCCTGGGAGATCAAAAAAAGGGCACATAGAGCTGAGCCCAATATTTTCCAATAGATAATCGATACACCAGCTGTACAAACACTGGAAAGAGTGCTGCGAAGGGCAACAGGCTTGTGATGACCGAGCAGCCCCTACCTGCTGCGGGCTAGTCCTTCCCTGTTCCTCTCCAGGTCCAGCACCAAGCCTTGCACCACCCCATCCCTGCAGCTCCCTGGGGCTTCCCACCCAGACCCTGGGCACCGTCCCATGCCACCCCGTGTGTGCCACAAAGCCCCCTCGGGAAGAGCGCACGTATGGTTCCGTGGACATGAAAAACAAACAATCCTTTTTATGTTTGTCTCTGTAGCTGGTGAACTTCACTTTTCTGCCCACAACCTGTGAACAAGTGCACAGTGGGATCAAACTCGGGGGAGAGGGGGGGAGGTGATGGGGAAATGGCCAGGGGTGCAGGAGCAGGTCACCAATGCACAGGTGCAGAGCTCTGCTTGCTGGGCAGGAGACTGGGTGAGGAGTAAATATGTTATGAAAGTGGCCTAATTGTGACAAGCTTCCCCCTGGCTGGAACAACTGGACTAGAAAATTGTACTAGACTTTTCATTCTGAGATTATTAAATAGCAGAGGAAGGGAGAATGAAATATATCTTTTGTCACAGCTCTTTTTTTTTTAGTATAGAAATACGGAAATTAGTTTAAAATGAATTCAAATCATTGTATTTAATTTGCGACTTTATTTTTACCTGCATAAACCCTCTTTATGTTACATTTCTGGTGGTATGAAGGAGCATGTGCTAAAGATACAACACAGCTGCAAATTAAATTTGGAGAACCTGATTATTTGGGGTTGGCCACAGTTTGGTGCTGCCCCAGGCTGGGAGGGACGCGTTGGGCTGAGTCCTGTGGAATCTTCTCGGGAGCCACATGGCTCTGCCTCACAGTCCAGTTACAACAGAAGATGGGGGGATTACATCCCTCCTGAGCAGGAGGAGCAAGTTCCTTGGTGGGAGGGGGTGGGAGCCTGTCCCAGGCTGCCCAGAGAGGCTGTGGAGTCTCCTGCTCTGGAGAGATTCCCACCCCGCCTGGACCCTGCGCTGCTGGGCCCCCTGCTCTGGGTGCCCCTGCTGGGGGGAGCAGGGGGGTGGCACCAGAGCATCTCCAGAGGGCCCTGCCAGCCCCCAGGGTGCTGTGTGACTGTGATTAGCACAAAACAACGGGTGGAGGAATTGTGCTGCTACTCCCCAGCGAGAGCCAGAGCAGGTGAAGGTTTTGCAGCAAGTGCCAAGACGTGAAGGGGGGAGGAAGAGGAGGCATCATGAGCCCCGCTGGGCCTGTCCGGGATTATCTGTAAACCACCAAATTAGGCTTAAAATTTAAATTTAAACTTGGTGTGCAGATGCGGGGTGGAAAAGATCCCAGAGTCTGTAGTACAGATGCAGTAGTTGAGTTTTCCAGTTTATTTTTAATGCAGACCCACACGCTCCGACCAGGAGATGAGAAAACCTGGAGCATCCACCCAGGCTGCAGTTCCAGCGGGACTGTGGCCAACACCGTGGTGCTGGTGCAGCTGAGCTGGGCAGCCTGGTATCGTCCTGCCCTGCATGTGGGTGATGTGGGGCCCCCCGGGGTACCTCAGGGTGCTGGGGTCACTTCCCTCACATCGCAGAAGTGGTTTAGGATTTTTTTTTCCTTTTCCTCTTTTGTGCATTATATCCAAATCTTGGATTTTTTGGATTTTTTCTTTTGTGTTTGTGATTCATTCCCACTGATTTTATCGATGGGTAGTGGGGTTAAAAGGAATCTTGGTTTGGGAGGTGTAAAGAGCACTTCTGTGATATTCATCTCGTTGAGTGCAGTAGTTCTGTGTAAATATTTAAAGTTAACATGCATCCTTTGATAAACACTATGAAGGCTTAAGTGGCAATATAAATAATTAATACCTTAGGATGCCTGCCCTTTCTAAATATATGTAACGGGCATACCGGAGCGGTTTTACTACCTGCATGTTGTTTGTTTTCTGTACCAATGGCCTTGCCTCCCCAGCAGTAGTTCACCTTTCCCTCCCTCCCCTCTACTGCATCATTAATATTCACTGCAGTGACGCTGCTTGTGCCCAGGGAACATGTTCTTCTGTTTATGGAAATAGTAATGACCCTGAACATTCCATATGTATTGGGGACTTAATTCAAATAACTCCTGAAATGTCATATTTCCAACAGACTATGCCAGTTCCTGGGGTTTTTGATATTAGGTAAAGCGAACAGCAAAGGAGAGGATTTTATGTAACAACATTTATTTTTAATTCAGATATGGTACGTCTGGAATGGCTGCCTTGAAACACACACCTTTTAATATTTGAGACACATCCAAATACGTTTTCTTTTTACAAGGTTAACCAAGCGAAGGATCAGAAGGAATATTGTTTTGAAGTGTTTATGGAAACAATGCTTCTGGAGAGAAGTGGAATATAAAGCTAAGGATGGTTCAGTGCGTTTACCTCCGTGACTTGAAGGAGCTGCAGCTCGCAGAAGAGCCAAGTCAGTCCAGGAGCCAAGACTCAAGCACTGGCTGAGTGGCAGGAGATACTCAGATGGTTGTCCGTGGAGTCTAAACGGTGTTTTGATGTCAAGTAATTGGTTAACCAACCTGCTGATTAGAGCTACAGTGCATTGTGAGGAGAATCTGCTATCTCACTACGACTACAGCTCATGATAAAATACTTTGGGGATTCGATGCTTAGAATTGTGCATAAACCAAAGCCCAGCACCAAACAAAACGCAGGGATAGATCTTCAGATGCTCACTTAGAATGTTTGAAATCCCTGTGATTCTCTTTGGGGAGGCAGGGGGAAGAGCCATGCACTTTGGTTCTTGATGTTTTTTGCAGACCTTTTAAATTCTTAGATGGAGGATAATACATTGTAATAATACAAAGGAGTACTATTTTTTTGTACTAGTAAGTGATGATGTGCAGTGTTTCCTGCTGATCAAAGTTCACGTTACTTAGAATACAGTTTCTGTGCCAGCGTTTGCTGTCTATGAAGAGGGCTTGACACGTCATTTGTAAGTTAGAAGCAGGTAAATTGCAATATCCAAAGCACATCTACCAGTAAAAGTTTGACTGGGTGCAGAAGAGCAATACAAATATATTCATAGCAGCCCTTCTTCTATTTGAGAATATTAATTTGACTACATATGTATCCTGCTTAACAATATGCATCTGTACCTGGGTGATGGCAGAGGCAAAAATACCCTTTCTTTTGCTTCATCTGCATGAGAATCAGTAATCATCTAAAATAGCAGGAACCCAGCAGACTGATTATTGAAGTTGTCAGCCCTTTTAGAAAGTTACAGCATCTTGTACATCCGTTAGCGTAATCAGCGGGTAATAAAGAGCACCACTCAATTAACAAATAAGTGCCTCTGGCAGTACTGAAGTATAATTTTGGCCATTTTTAATAGGCAATGCCTTTGTAGGGCTGGTTGTCGTTATTAGAAGATAATAAGTCTTGGGAAGGAACAGTATCAGGAATGTGCAGCTCGAGTGCCTGCTGCTGATTATTCACCACTGGCGCTCGTCGAGCACCCAGCCCGGGTGGCCAAGAGTGCCCCGGGGAGGCTGGGAGCCAAGCTGGGAGCCCAGGCTGATGTGCTGGTGGAAGGCATCACAGCTGGGGGGTTTGTGCTTCTTACAGCTTCATTTCCTGCAGAAAGGGACATTTCCAGCATCTCTCCTCCTCTAAGAATCATGCACTTGGAGAATTTTTCTTTTTTAATTGGTTGGCTTGGTTTGGTTTTTTTGTTTGCTTTTTCTTTGGGTGTGTTGTTTTGGGTGTTTTTGTGCTGGCAGCAGTGTATAATATTGCACATTGTTATTTTATGAAAATATTTACTAGATTTGACTTCCCATGGACTGATGTGGAGCTTCCATGCCTAGCAAAGCGTTATGAGGTTGTAGTTACGAACCTGGTGTTGTTTGGGAGCTGTACTTCTTAGCACTCATCAGTCTTTAACAAAAAGTAGATTGTTTCTGTAATGGTTCCAAAACCATTTTCACTAGTGAAGAAGTTCTTTAAACAGTGCCCGCCGAGTGAAGCCGCTAATTGGCATGACAGCTTGATTAAACCTAACCTGGTTCCACACTTAATTTATTTTTAAACTGTCCAACGTTTCCATTCCATCCCATTAATTTTAAATTAGTAGAGTAGCTTGATTAGATTATTTAAGAAAAAAGGTAATTTTATTATCTTCATTTGTGTAAGTACAAATCCATACGGTGAAACTGTCTCTCGGTGGTTATAAATAAGAGAGCTGTGCACCAGCACGAAGATCTACTGAACCCGTTGGTGTGACACATGGTGAGACGAAGAATGAGGTCTTTTACTGATCATCTTTAACTTCAGCAGAAGTTGGGTTGCAAATCTGGCTCCATATCACAAACTGTATTCCCGAGTATGTGGTTCTGGGGACAAAGGAACCTGCAAGGACAATATTTAAGAGTGCATTTTACACAGGTCTTCAAGAGGCCTCCCATTTTCACAGAAAGTGATTTTTTTCAGCCATAGGAAGTGCTTTTGGAGCTTGATTTTAATTGCACGTGAGATTGCAAGCAAGAATTGCTGTGAACACTGATGGTATCAACACAAGTTGGTGTCTTTATGATGCTATAGGAAAAGCAAAAATCACACAGTCACAGCAGAAAAGAAGGACTGGTATTAGTATTTGTTACTCTGTTTGCACTCATGTTTTCTGAAGGCAATCCAATCTCATACAATCCCAGACTGGTTTGGGTGGGGAGGGATCTTCCAGGCTCACCCAGTCCACCCCCCTGCAGGGAGCAGGGCCATCTGCACCCAGAGCAGGGTGCTCAGAGCTCCGGCCACCTCCCCTGCAATGGGGACAGGGATGGGGCAGCCACCACCTCTCAGGGCAGCCTGGGACAGCCTCTCCCCACCCTCAGCACCAACAATTTCTCCTCCTCTCCAGTCTGAATCTCCCTCTTTCAGTTCAAACTATCCTCCCTTGTCCTGTCCCAACAGGCTCTGCTCAAAAGTCCCTCCCCATCTTTCTGATCAACCCCAATTCATCTACATCTGTTCTGCTCGAAGGCTTAGCTGCCCTTCACCCTACAGTTTCCAACCTGAGATTTTCACATGCGTACGCTTCTCTGCTGCCATGTGGGGTTTTGTGGATGAGGAATACGCGGGTGTGGGATCGAGAGTCACCGATACTGTCTCAGATGAGTAGCTCTCCGCTTTTGTAGTGGACTTGTTGGAGAGATTTGCACAGCTCTTCCCTTTCCCTTATGTTGGAGGTGAGATGCCTCATGGTTTTACCAAGTCCTGCAGAAAAAGGTCCAGGAAAGATATTTTAAAATTTATTTCTACATTTCTTTAATTAGCTTTTCTTGCCAGGGCCAGATTTGTACAGCAGTTAAGAGAGTATTTTGGATTTCTTACAAAAACGGACCCGTTAAAGTTGAGGTTATCTGCCATCTGTTCCAAAGGATGTTCTCACGAGTACGGCTGTGAATATTCTTCTTAAGAAAATATTATATTAGACATCATAAAATATATTCCAATCACTGGTTAGAGTGCTATTGTCATTATTAGTTTCTCAGCACAAGAACAAATATTTGTTATAAATTATGCTTTCAGAGTATTGGAAACTATAACAGAGAAATTTCAGCATAGCTCAGGCAGCACCAAATGCTTCTTTTTTGTTTCTTTCCTTAGATCCATATTAAAAACGTTTTCATTATTAATTGACTATGTTGATTACTATAAAATGCTTTTAATGAACTGACTTTTAGTAGTATCTTGAAACTAATCTCAGCATCACGGGACCCTACAGTTTATTTTCAAAAGTAGTTTCAGCAAGTAGGAGCCTGAATATTTGTTATCTTCCTGTGTCTGAGTGATTTCTGAAAACAGGGAAAGAGGCTTTTGAAACTTGTGACCTGCAGAGGTTCTGGTGCTGCCATGGAGTGGGAAGGAGGAACATCACTCCCAGAGCCACTCGGTTCTGGCTCCATCCAGCTCCTCCCTGTGGCTGCAGGAAGCTCGGTTTGCCACATGCGGGATGTTTTTCCTCGAAGTGTTGGTAAACACGCAGGCGTTCGTCTGTTTTGCAAACCGATCCTTGTCATTTTTAGTTATACAAAATATCTGAAAGATTTTTGCAGCTCTTCGAGGCAGAAGTGATTTTTAGATTGCTTAACGTAAACTTTGAAATCTCGAGTGTTGATTGTTGGGTTTTTTTTTGTTTTTTTTCTTTGCATAGTAATTTTCTGTCTGAAACAGTAAAAGGAACAACAAAATATAAAGGCCAGATGTGCTGTGAAATATGATTGATATTTGTGCTAATGTGTTAGGTGAAATATTTGATCAGGGTGGGTTCGCTTTGCTTCACTGCTGGAGATTAATTAAATTTCCTAGATTAGGACCCTGATCGACTGCTTTAGACAGTCTAAAAAGAAAAAAAAGAGCCAGAAATGCTTTCAGAGAGGGATCCGGCCACATGAAACCCAACCAGGAATGTCTCTTGATGGGTGGGATGCTCCAGATCATTAAACTAAAACAATTTGTACCCCGGGAAAGTCTTTGTTAATGTATGGCCTCTGAGATGGGTTGTCTGAGCAAGATGAACAAGCCCCAGACCCATACAACCACTGCGGAGACAATCGTATCCTCCCGGAGCGACACCCGGCAGGCAGGAACATCTCAGATCTGCTGAACGCTGTCTGGGCAAGCAGCTCCATGTATTTCATGTGACATTAAACCTAAACACGGAGAGGAGAGGCAGGAGGTTTGCCAAAACAGAGTCTGGTTTTGTTTTTCACGATCTGTCATCCAGCTTTAATATCACTGAGCTGCACTCGTCTTGAAATCTTCCTCACTCGTGGCTGTCCTCTTTTGGTTAATTGCTATTATTATTTCCTTTTGGAGAGTCCTCCTCCCTGCTTTTGCTATGCAGGCTTTGGATCCTCTTGCTTGCTCCCTCATTTCCTTTCTGCTCTTGAAAATTTAACTTGCTGTATCCACGAGGATGACACACAGAGATATTTTCATTTCAGATTTGCATCCTGGATTTGAGAACTAAAATCTCCATTTTATCTTCTGAAATCTCCTTGTACCGAGGAGCTGAAGCATTCCATTTTTCAGAAAAGATCACGTATCTTTCATTTCTGCCTCTTCCAGCCTTTTCAACTGTCCGTCCTGCTGGTAACCAGCTGCCCGGCTGGCTGGACCCCTCCCTTGGTTCTCCTGCCCATGCTCGGTCTAAAACTTGCTGATTCCTTCTGCATAACATCCCTGTGAAATGAAAGCTCCGATTCAGACTTGTTCATCTTGATGAATTAATTATTTTCCTTCTGATTTTAAGAAACACTGTCTTGCATCATGGCACTTCTGCAGACCTCTGTGACAAATACTTTTTGAGACTGTCCTCTTGGTATCCTGCTTCAGTTTCCTCTGGTTCCAGCATCTCCATCTCATAAGGAATAATGTATTTGTCTTAACATTCAGGTTATCAGGTAGTAATAACCAGCCACGAAAATGAATGTCTTTAATTTGGCTGCTGCCCTGGCTGTGACAGTGACAAAGGCAGCTCATTGCCCGTGCTGGGGAGTGGAGCACTCCATAGGTCTTCATTTGCAGCTCTGGCTGCGAAGTTTACGATCGCAGAATGCAAAACAATGAAGACAGAGAGGAGAACATTTTACATTTGAATGAGAGGGCCAAGACATGTGAACGTTAAATATACTTCTAAAAGATAATTTATTTCCTAAGTCACTTTAACTTTTGAATTTCAAGAGTAGTTATGGATGGAAACCACCTGCATTTAATCAGGGAGCGAGGGAGCGTTGAGGAAAATACTCTGGGCGTGCTGGTAAATATTTATTTGTGATAGATGTGCGTAAGTGAAAGATCGAATTCAGCATTTGCGGGGCTGAATCCATCTCGTGATGTAATTTACAGTTTCCAAGTTTATGAATGCACTTATGAATGGCTGAATATAGACTCTGCTGTGAACACAGGCAGTTGAAGGTCGTGCCATATTTCACTGGGAAGCTAATTTTCCTAACGTATATAATAGGCTTTCACGTTTAATCTTCACGTAACGATTACTGGAGCATTTGAACATCCTATTATTGTGTAAATAAATGGAAGTGTGTAAATATTTTTCTTATGAAGCAAACGCTTCTGATGAAGCAAACACAGTTTCTGTTCTGTCTGTACCTGGAAGGGGAAGATGTAGCTGATCCCGGTGATTTTCACGTCTGTGAAACCATAACGATGGGTCGGGGTGGTGCTGGATAGAAACAGTAAGTTGTCTGTCTTTGCATCACTGTTGACATTTGTCAGTAACTTCTTTTGGACTGATGTTGCCCGGGAGTCGTTAAACACTTTCTGAGGCAGACGTGTGGAGGGTGACCCTCCGTGTGCCAGCAGAGCTGGATGCTCCGGTCCTTGCCGTGCCAGCTTGCCGAACACTCCATAGATGTTATTCCATAGTAATATGGTGTCTAAAATTTTTCAGTGCAAAATCCAACAGGTTCGAGTAGATAACAAAACCAACTCAAGATTATTATTTTTTTTCCCCCATTCTTTTGTGAGGAAGGAACGATTTCAGATCTGTCACAGTCTTTTGAGGTTTGTCTGCAGGATGACATGGAACAAGCACCGCCTATTGCTGCTGCTCTTTGATTTAGTACTATAAAAACTCTTGTTTCTTAAAAAAAAAGAACTACAAAAGGCAAGCTGCAAGTTCAGGAAGGCTGTGTTAAGTGGATTGAGATCTGGGTAGTTAACAGACGTGAGAAAAATCAGCCATGTGGAGTCAACACCAAGTGGGGGTGGAAAGGTTATTTCTGGTGGGGTTCTTCAGGAGTGAGCAAAGGGAGCAGTTCTGTTTGGTGTTCGTATGAGTGTTTTGAAAATATAAATAGAAAAAAACAGAAAACCGTTGATGAGAAAATTTGAAAGTGAGACAGAGATGAGTGGAGTAGGACATGATGAAGAGGAAAGCTGCGCAGAGGAACATCTTGGTTATCTGGTTCCACTCTAGAAACAGAGTTCAGGCTGGGTCCTTGTACAGCACCATGGCAAACCCCACACTACCAGGGCATCTGGAGTAATGAATAGGAGTACAAGTGCCTTTCTGAGACAGGTAGTGAAACAGGATGTATGGCTCTGGTGTGTGTTTCCTCAAAGATGCTAAAATAATGGAAAGATGGCAGAAGGGAGGAAAAATTTTATATGGGAAATAAAAAATATTTACAGGGAGAAGCTTAAAGAGCTCAGTCTGATTAGTTTAGCAGAATAGAAATAGGCAATCTCATTGTGTTGAAGAATGTTTTTATGTCAAAAAAAACCCTCAGGAAATTCAATCACAGCAAAGAGCCTGTAATGAAAGCTAGTGACTAAAAGCTAAAACTGAATAATTTCAACACAAATGCAAAGCAAGTGTTTTACAGGCAATTAACTACTGGAATTTGCTATCGAAAACATAGAGGACACCTCATCTCTTGTGGCTGGTTGCTTCTCCAGAAGGTACATTTCGTCCCTTTGCTTACCTGAATCATGTCAGAAAGGTGCTTCCTTTCTCTGAGCTACGGGAGACAATCCCTTTTACCCAGGGGAAAGAGGGAAGTGTTCTGTGGAACCTCAGCTCCCCTCACGACCACCATTGTGCTGCAGTCAGGGCAGACAGCGACCATCTGCTCGTTTCAAAATTCCTGTATCTAAACCTTCGTTCATAGTGTCTCTGTAGAACTAATTCAGTTTGCAGATATATTTCATTAATATTTAATTTTGATGTTAAAAGTCTGATTTCTTTAATGATCTGAAAGCTGTTGTGTGCAGGAACACAACTGAGAATATTTTAATATAGGTTGTAAGCATAGAAAATGCAAAACATTACCCAAGAGGTACTTGACCTTTGCCTTGTCTTTGTCACATCTGCGGCACCGGGTTGCAAAGTGCAGCTGTACTGATCCGAGCTACCTGTGGAGACAGCGCAGTGAACTAAAAGCATCTCTGAGCTGTTTTCTTCCCGCAGTTATTTAGCAAACAATTTATTCTTGTGTCCTCTGTTCATAAACCCATAAATCTTCCCTATAAGTAAACAGTTCAATTTATCTTTAATAGTCAATTTTATTTTTAGATTGTGGCAGGCAGTACTTTTTAGAACCAGTGATTTCTGTCAGCAAAAAGAAATGATGCCTTTATATTCCCGTGCGATGGGTTCCTGTTTCATTCCCGAAAACCTGGCAGTGTGGACGTTTCCCTGCTCACAGAGGCAGCCTTCCTGAAGCGTTGGTATAAATTATTCCACTGACAGCTTTCAGTCCCGCAAGCACATTAGAATCTGCAAGTAAGAAAAGGCATAAAAAAGGTGTCTGGAGCAGCCACCACTGCTCTGGTTTTATATCCTTTCTGGATTCTTTTTTAGCGAGGCTTTGGCTTTGCTGCCTGCCTGGATAACGAAGGCCAGGAGAGCAGGCTGCTGCTGCCTCAGCTGAGCGGGCTAATTGGAGGGGACTGCACTGGGGACAATTAGGAGGAAGAACAGTGGAGCAGATCAATATCCCTGAGAGGGACTCGCTGTCCTGCGGGAATCTGTGCCAGAGCGCGGCTGCCATCTCACAGCCAGGCCAGGATGCAGCCATGCCTGGCAGTGATTGATTTGCCTTAACTTGCACAGCTATCAAGTACCAGACACGTAGTTCGTGTAATAAACTGCAGTCAAGGTTCAAGTACCAGATTTTGGCTGATAACTCTGCCAGCACCTTCCGACAGCCGGGTCCTGCCCTCGGGTCACACCAGCCCCCTGCACCACTCCAGGCTGGGGCAGAGCGGCTGGGAAGGGCCCGGCGGGAAAGGACCTGGGGGGGTTGGTGGAGAGGGGGCTGGAGATGAG
>VWZY01007086.1:191691-212013 GCA_013399075.1 Chloroceryle aenea
GAAGACATCAGGTTTACATTCTGGTTTCACCAATCTGACATTATTCATGGTAGAAGCAGCACCTTTTATCTGCCCTGCTCCCTGCCAGCCCATGGGAGCTGGGAAAGCCCTTTGGCCAGCTGCAGCCTGCAGGGCCAGGGACAAGGCATTTTTCTGACAGCTCTGTATTATGCAGTTTCTCCTTTTCTCGATCTGTTTGTCTCACGGTGGTTTCAGAAACTTGAGCTCTTCTGCCTGGAAGCTGCTCTCCTCCGCAAGGTCCGCTCCCATCAGCTGTCCACACACATGCACGGGCTGAGATCGTGATCTCTAAGTTACTGATGAAGCACAGGAAGATCTTAAACAACAAAATTCCTTCTTTTTCTTTCTTAAAAGCAAACCAATGGTTTTGGATAACGAGTTATATACTTGCAGAAACCCTAGACAAGTGTATGAAAACTTGCAGATGTTTTCCTATAGGGGCTTTTTTTGACAGATGTTTTGATATGTAGCATGTTATTAAATTGACACAACAACCTGAAGCAATTTCGAAGTGCAGGCTTTGCTGAAAAATATGTGCCTGCTCCACTGCCTCTACAAAATTCAGCCTCTAATGAGTATTTTCTAGCACATCCCTCCGAATGACTTTCTCTCACCTCGTCCTGCGGTCTCCATCCAGACCCACGCTAATGTGCATTCAGGGACCTGTGCTTCTGGGGCTGTATTTTGCTTGCTTCTCTCAGGTCTTGTGCTGTGGCAGCCCCGGGCTGGCCATGGCTGCACCTCAGCTTGAGCCCCTGCTCCACAGGGCACCCATGCTGGGTGTGAAGCAGGGGCACCTTGGCCCAGACCAAGAGTGCTGCTGTGTGAGGGCTGTCCCATGGGCTGGGGCACGGTTGGACTCCATGATCTTGAAGGTCTTTTCCAACCAAAACGATTCTATGGAGGGATTTGGAGTCCACACAGGAGGAAACCTCTTCAAAACTATGCAGCTGGCATCCTCGCCTTCGTTCTTCTGTTCTTCCTCTTAATAGGAGCATTTTTATTTCCTTGAATCACAGGTTATCCAAATATGAATAGGTTCACATCAATCAGCACTGCCAGTACCACAAAATGAATATAAATGTTGCGTTCAGCACTTGGCTGAAAGAACGAATGTGTGTCTGAAATGTAAATCCACATTCTGCTCTCGGGGCTCCTTGAAGCTGAACTCTTTAGGGTGTTGTTTCTTTTTTTTAAACATTAATCAATTATTTTTCTCTCGACTTCTAAATCAGTTTGCAGGAATTTGTTATCTCTGGCGTTACGTTCGTTTCCAGCGGATGGCGATAATCAAGCCTTATACAAAGCATAAAAGTTAGAAATGAGAAATGTTTGCTTGTTCCTCCGGATGCACGTGGGAAGTCTACACAATCTGTTAAGACTTTCTATTTATTCAGTGACCAAGCTTTAAATTGAACATGGCAATTTCTCAGCGTTCTTCATACCGATGTACTCTGGAGCACCGAGGGAAAATTACGGTGCGCTCCTGGTAGTTGAAGAAAATGAAGGGAAGCAAGATCCAGAGCTGCCTTGCACCATGCTGAGGCCCCGGGGAGAAAATTGAGCCCGCGTGCTGGGGCACGCACGCAAAAGCTGCACGCTGTTTTGTGGCAGCTAACGCTGTCATTAAGATATCAAAGGTGAAATTAAAAGTTTGCTGCAGTTCCTAGCTGTAAAAACAGGAAAAAAACCCTAACCCCAAGCCTCCTTGAACTTAAAAATCTTTCTTTACAAATTGGGGCCACTAAGGGCCAATTCAAAAGAAGAAAAAAAAGGTGAAACAGCTCCTGATTCCAGTCTGGCCCAAAGTAGTCNTGTTCCTCCTGCCAGCAGGAACTGACCCAGGTTTGGGTTGGGCTCCCACGTGCCTGGGATGCTGCTCTGGTGCAGGTTGGCCCCACCAGCCTGGGCACAAACGTGGCTTTGATTTCCCAAGGCCTGCTCTGTGTGTGCGTTACTGTGCCGGGAGAGCTACTGACTGATGAACATCATCTTGCTACAGCAGCAATATTATTTTTGCAATACCTTTACAAATATTTATATTGAAAGCTTTCACATTAGAACTACTGATGAGTAATATGCCCAAAGACTCATTAGCAGAAAAGGTGATTATTGCATCTTCCTCTCAGAATGATTTAAGTCAGTGTTCTTGACAAATAAAGCAGCTGACCTTTAATTAGGGGGAGTAACTGGTGTTAGTAATTAAAGACACACTGAACATATAATACATCTTCAAAGTATCCTCACATAACTTATCTTTTCTTGCCTCATTTGAAAACCTTTCTGGCTTTTCTGAGGTTGTTCTTTTAAAGGTTCTGAGCAACTGAAATATTATTTTGCTTCTTAGTTAGTCAAAAAAATAATTTCCTAACCTTAACTGTAAAAGTTCTTGCAGATATTTGGGTTTCTTTACAAGTGAGAAATCCACTCTATAGCAGCATTTTTGTCACGTAAAAATTATTTCCCAAGAAGCTGTTGGAAAATGAAAGCGATCCTGGCTGGTGTTCTAGAAGCCCAGGAGGTGACACGCTGGACTTCCAGCACTGTGAAAAAGTCCCTTTTCATCTCTCTGGAGCTGTCCCTTCTCTGCAGGATACGGCAGCTGTGTCTTGCACACGGGCCAGGGAGATGCTGCAGAAACCCCTGTTTGCAGTCGAAGCAAAGCGTGGCTGGCTAAGCTGCCGGCAGCTTAGGACAAGGAGCTCCCCGGCTGATCCGGTATCTGCGAGGCTGTTGGCTCACTGCAGTCACCAACCTGTCATGTATTTTTAATCAAATCAGCAGCTTGAAAATCTGGAGTGCTTTGACTTCCAAAAGATGGGGAATCACTGGGGTGATTTCACTTTTACAGTATTTGTATGTAAACTTATTTTTACTGTTTACAAATTTAACTTCTAGGGAAAAGAAAGTGTCATTGATATGCTTACTTTGCTGAGCCTCAAATGGTTCTCATCTTGTAAAGCAAATACACTTAAATGTGTTTGTGGTGATGAATTAATTACTATCATTGGCTTATGTTAGCATTATAAAATCAGTATTCCCTAACCAAAGTCAAATTTACTCAAGATGGTGAAATCTTGATGCCACAGAAATCGGAGGGGACAGGGTTGGGACATGATTTGATAAGAAGGGGATGCCTTTGTTCCTTGGGTTAGAAGCCCCTGATCTTGTGGTCTCTAGGGGAAAAGCAGAAGTCTTCCCGTCCTCCTTGCTGTCCTTACTGGAGCACACAGGAGCAGGGTAATAATTGTGCTGTGTGCAACAACAAAAAGCACCGACCTTCTTCCTGCCTTCTTCAAGACAAAAAAAAACCCCAGAAATTTTCTTCACATATTGAAGAACTGAGTATTTCTTTTGTGCATCTGAAATTTCTGGTCCAGCAGCTTTCCCTGCTCTGGTGGCCAGGGAAGGTCACGGTGACAGTGATGAAATCGTGTGGTAACCGCTGTAGTTCTGGTGCCGTTTCCCAGGAGTTTGGTGACACTCCTCTTGCCTCCACGGTGGGTGGGTAGGAGACACTGGTGTGTCTGGTCAGCTCTGTGCTTGCTCAGCAGCCACAGTCAGAGCTCCAGCCGTGACCCTGCCATCGTAGGATTCTTGAGCTGTGCTGCCCTTCACAGACGAAGGCTGATCTCCAGTGGTGTCCTCTGTTCTCTTCCTTCTGCCTTCACTTTGGTATAGAATTAAGTCTAATTGTTTTATGGGTCTCACCACCCTCGGTGTCAAAAGTTTCTTCCTTCTCTCTGGTCTAAATCTCCCTCTTTTAGCTTAGACCATCACCCCATGTCCTGTCACACCAGGCCCAGCCCTAAAGGAGTTGCTCCTTTACTTACAGCACAGTGGCACAAGAGGGTTCGGACCCAGCAAGGCCCAGTGCTGGACCCTCCCTGCCCACCAGCTGACAGTGTCACAGCGACGTTGGTTCCATACAGATCTGTGTGTTTAGCTGCAGCCTCCATCTGCTTTCCGTGGTGGGACCCACTGGGGAGGCGGGAGAGCGAACGTCGTTTGCCCTGCGCAGGGTGAATGCCTGTTGTGGAAAGTTTGTGTGTGTGGCCAGTGAGCGCTCCCGTGGTGAGTGCTGGCAGACTGCCTCTGCTTGCCTTGGAGATGCTGTGACTCCTCTCATCCCTGCCAGCTCCGGTTTCCATGGGAGACAGAGACTTCTGATCCCAAGAGCTGGTGCTCAGACACATTGACGGGGTTTGGTGATCGGGTGGTACTGCCCCGACAGGCGGCTGCGGAGCGGTGCTCGTGGCCACCGGCCGCGGGAGGACCCTCGCCACCCTGGCCAGCAGCCACGCAGAAGGGAACGTGGAAATAGAAATGGGGTTTTGTTTAATTTCCCCAACAAAGAAACACAGTTCGAATCAGTCCAAAACCTTCCACAACCTTCCCCTACATACGTAGTTGGTTTTGGAGGCAGGTCCCAGACATCACAGGCTTTCCTACACGAGTTAACTGCATTTTGATCCCTGGGCACTTAAATCAGCTTCTTCTTCAAAATTAATGGCCCTGCAGCTGCCGGGCTGTAATGATGTGTCGAGTTTTAAAGGACTGACATTCGGGATTAAAAAACACTCGCAGACCAGCTTGCTGTAAGGGATTTTTTTCTCAGCTAACAAATATTTTTTATATTTTTAGAAGAAATAGAAATTTATCTTTTCTCCATATTCTTTATCTTCTCCTTTGCTTAAAGCATGATTGGTTTTTAAAAACAAAATCCGTTTCTTAGCCTTTATTTTTATTCTTCTTTCCCACTGTTTTATTAAAGGCATATGGAAGACTTGTATTTGAGCTTTCATTATTTGGGAAAGCAAAGCTCCTAATTTATGTTTAACCAGTGTCCTCCTTCATAAGGTGTGAGAACACCTTATCTATAGGTGTTCCACTGTAAGTGAAAGAAAGGAAGGACGAAATACAGCAAACCATGTGTAGCCCATTCTGCAGAAGCTGCAGGAGCAGAAATCCTGTGACCATTCCAGCTTTACGTGAACTCCTGGTCTCCGTGGGGCTCTCAGGCAGCAGCTGTTTTATAGCCAGGGTAGGATGTCACAAATGGACCAGAGAAGGAGATTATCTCTTTCATACTGCAGATGATGAAAATCAAGTTATCCCCACATCCAGGGATGCTATTGTGGATAAATTACCTCTTCTGGTGTGTAATAGCAGGCGTTCCGTTTTTGTTCTGGCTTTGCAGGACTCCAGCATGGCTGGGAAATGAGGCGTGAGCAGCCCCGGGATGGTTTGAACCGCTCTGGTTCCACGCGCGGCCGCGACAAGCTGGGCCTGGGGACCGCAGGTGCCGTGAGACGGCAAACTGGCTGGATTCTGGGGATTCTCATTCTTCTCAGCTGAGGGAATTCTTTGATGTTACATCTCTCAAAGTCTTTCCGGATCTTTCCTTCCTCCTGTAGAGTATTTTGCCCTTATAAATTATAACTTGCCTGAGGAATATGGGCTTTTCTGTTGTTGCTGTGCTGTTCCTACTGCCCTTGATG
This sequence comes from Chloroceryle aenea, assembly GCA_013399075.1. Taxonomy (NCBI): domain Eukaryota; kingdom Metazoa; phylum Chordata; class Aves; order Coraciiformes; family Cerylidae; genus Chloroceryle; species Chloroceryle aenea. Next base: position 197,214 of record VWZY01007086.1, read on the forward strand.
GTGCAAAATGCGGAGAGCCTGCTCCAGCTCGCTGTATCTCGCTGACGAGTGAGATGGACAGCTGCTCATTAGAGAGGCTGGGCCCCAGAGTAAAAATGCTATCAGGTGGCCAAAACTGGGGAAGATCCAGCAAGGAGGTAGTTAACTGTCACACCATATTGTTACCACTTCTGTGTAGCTTATGGCCAGGTTTAGTGGAGCTGCTGATGTGCTGTGTTGGAGGATTTGGGCCTGTACAAGTTTTGATTATGGCACGAGGATGATGTTGATTAAAATATAGTGGCTAATTCCTTTAATCTAGATAATTATCAAGCTTTTTAGAAGAAGAATAACTTCCTTGATAGACTGTATTGTTTTGTGCACAGTATCCTGCTGGCATGTTTCCATGGCAGATGTTTTCAAACCTCAGATTCCTGAGGAAGATAAATCCTGGTGTTGTCCTCATGTCAATATAATCAATGACACCTCTCACCCCTCGGACACGTTGCAAGACATGGGCTGGATGGAACCGTGTTGCTTGGAGCCAGTTTTAACTCTACCTCTTGACCATAGTTCTGTTGTTCTTATTTGCTCATGCTCTGATAAAAGCGAATTTAGAGCTGCTCAGATCTTAGATACTTCCCAAAGGTCCACTGAAGTCTAAAATACAATGGATGCGCTTTAAAGTATTATATTTAACTTCAGAGAAGAGATATTCTGGACTGAGAAATTTTCAATGATCAAGCAGCTCGCTCAGATGTGACCTAAAATTTGCCTCAGACAGTTGCAGAAAATTCTGTCCTTTTAATCCAGCTCCCTTTCTCTGCAATTACTTTTAAACATGGTTAGTGCAAAGATTTTCTATTCCAATCACTTAAACCACCATCATTAATGGAGAAAGCTCAGCCAGGATTCTTTTTTCATTATGCATTCCTTTTAAAAAAAATAATAAATTGCTTTTTCTTCCCAAGTCAAAGTGTGTCAGTTATGAATTCATGGTGTCTTTCCAGGTTGAAAGGCTTGTTCTTCCTGACAGGTGTCAGCTTCTCTGGTGATGCAAATTAATATGAAAGGACAATAACTGAATGACAGAGGGAATCTTTAAAATCTTCTCAGCCTAAGATGCTCAGCTCTGGACTTTCAATGCCTATGAAATGAGAATTGCAACTAGGCAAATTACTGAAGGATCCAGGGCATTGTTAGGTGAAGAGAAGGAGAAGACCCAGCTGACAGGCTGGTCGGAGACAGAGCAAAGTGCTGTACGTGCCCCCGGGCGCGTAAAGGGCTCCCGTGCAGGTCTGGTACTTGTGGTGCTCGGGCAGTTCAGCGTAAGGAAGAAAATTTTGGTTGTTACTACTCAATTATTACTTACTCCCCTTCACAGCTTTACAAAGATGTGCCTCTAAATGGTACTGTTTGAAAATACAACCTTGTATCATTAAAAACATGGATGTGTATTGAGGACTGAAATGGAACAGAGAAGACCGGGCTAATTCCCCCGGGCAATCCAGCACTTTGACAACATCTCTGTTGTCAGAAGGATTTTTAGCCTTACTTTTTATATTTAACGTTGCCTTTTTCACTTCTGCTGAATGGTTTCCTCTACTGTGCTGAGAAGGGGTTGTGTCCCACGCTTCCAATTCCCCCTTGAGCTGCGTGAGGAGTCTCTGCCTGTCAGTCTGGGAGGAGAGGGCTCCCGCGGGAGCCGTTTGCTGCGAAGGCAGCGTTGCCTTCGGGTGAAATGGTTCCCTCCTGGGGGACGTCTGATGCATTATTGCTTCAAGTGTGTAGTAAATGTAGAGGTTGACTCAGGTTTGCATATACATGCAGGTGATAGATGTGACAGTAAGTGACTCTCCACGGTAAGTGTAGGACAAGGCAGAAGCGAGCGCTCGTTACGGGCAGTTAGTGGACGTGGTGAACTGCTGAGGTACTCTGAGATGCCCTTCCAAGGGGTGCTGAAGGCAGGAGCAGCTCCCTGTGATATGTGTACGTCTGTACCTGGAATGTGAGAGCAGGCGTGTAGGGCTGCCAGGTTTCCACGTGGGGCACTGTGCAAAGTGGGATTCTGAGCGGTGATGCACCATGTGTGATTCTGGTGGGCTGCAGGTTGCAGCCCGGCAGTTCTGGGCTTGTTGGACATGCACAACTCACTGTTTCATATCTGTCTTCAAGACTTCAGGCATCTGGTGGTCTACACAGCATCAGAAACTTTCAGACACCCCCATAGACAACGTGGAGGTTGGACTAGCTGACCTTTAAAGGGCCCTTCCAACCCAAAACATCGGCAATTCTATGAAATTGTGGGTTTGGTTTTACTTATCCAATGCTTTTTTCAAGTCCAAAAGGGAAATTTGTCTGTGGAAACTCATTTATGATGGTTTAAAGACATGCTCAAATACCTCATCTTCAACAATTTCTGTGTTTGTTTGTAGCAAGGACTGATGGTGTGCAGACAGACCTTGTGGTAGTCACAGGGTGTTGTAAGAAGATTTGGACATTAGGAAGAAGCTCTTTACTCTGAGGGTGGTGGAGCACTGGAACAGGTTGCCCAAGGAGATGGTAGAGGCCCAGTGAAGCTTGGTGGGGCTCTGAGCACCCTGCTGTAGTTGAGGGTGTCCCTGCTCCCTGCTGGGGTCGGACCAGGTGAGCTGTAGAGGTCCCTTCCAGCGCAAGGCATTCTGTGACTGTTTCTGTGATGGAGCCAGCAGCATTGATGATGTTACCTGTGTATTGCCTCTAACTGCTGAGCTCTTGCTTCACTCCAGTAACAGTGGTAACATGCCCTCTTAGATCTTTTACAGTTATCTCAATGTTGACAACTAAAGCATCTTAAAAAGCGACACTGCGCTTCCTCCGTACCCTCTCAGAATCACAGGTGCAGTCCCAGAGGGACGTGGTGAGCAGACTGTGCCCTTTCTCCCGCGGAGGGAAGCGTTCCGTGTCTAGTCTCGGCAGACCTGCTTTCGTGAATCAATTCAGAAGATGCTCTGAAACTTGGATACTATCTCCTGTGTGACCAGATCACATCATAACCAGGGTTTGCTTGCGCTGCCTCCAGGCTGTCTCATTCGTGTCTGCTCGTATCACCCCGTGCAGTTCCCCCAGGGCTGAAGGAAACCAGTACAACCCAGAGTCCTCAGTGCCCAGCACTGGGAAGCAGAGGTCAGTTCAGGGAGTGCCAACTGCTACTGGCACAGCTTTTCTCCAGCTCTACAATGAAAGGGAGCTTCTCTGCTATGGGTTTCTTCCCTCCTCTGTCTTGCAGAGATCAAGGGCTGAACCCAGTCCTACCTCTGCATGGTGCATGGCTTCAGGAGACCTGCTGGAGAGCCCTGGTCCGCCTTCCAGAGATAAATCCGAGAACCTGGGAGAATCTGTGTGAACTCTTCCTTCACTGGAGGGGTGCAAAAGAGCTTGTTGATCTGGTGAGGAGGCATCACAGGAATTACTGACCAGGGTGATTAACCCAGACATTTTTCAAAGTAGGAATTTTGAAATGATAAAGGTAATTATCCATGGAAATGAAGCTCCAGAGAAGCACGTTCTGACCTTGGGTTGCCTGCCCATCCAAGTGTAGGCACTCTTCTGAGTGGTGTGGCACGAGCTGCCTGAACTGGTGCAAAGAGGACTGGGCTAAATCCAGTGTCCTGGTGTGTAGGTTGTGTGCTATCCCCTGTCAGGGCTTTCACAGTAGTTGTTTAATTTACAGAGTACTGCAGTGCTGAGGCATGCTCAGGTTCATAACAGGCTCGCAGTGGTCCTCAGATCCTCACCCATAGCTGTGCTCAGTAGCCCAGGTGTGGCCACAGGCCCGGGATCTCCAGGGTGGATGATGCTGAAAGGACAGAGGGACACCACCACACGACTCCACCTGGGCATGGCCTCTTCATCTTCAGCTCCTTCGTAACCTTTTCTGGTGTTTCCACCTCTGGGGGTTCACAGCCCTTCTTTCACGTCCACGAATTGCAGCACTTCCCCTCGCTCGCCGGCTGCTCAGCAGCCTGCTTCCTCGCGTGGCAGCGATGAAGTCATCCTCAGTTAGGGGTCTGTGCTGCAGCAACGTGTGGAAACAGTGCGGGCAGCAAAAGTAAAGACTTGCATTTAATAATTTATTGTTGCTTCCAGTATTAGGCTTAATTGTTCCGTGACTCTTTAATGCAGAGATGCTTTAAAAAGATGTCTCTATATCTCTTCCGAAGGTGGCTGTCCAAACTCTGTTCATGAGGTAGTTCCTTACATTGATTCATCCTGGTTTTATGAGGCTCTGGCTTTTTTCCTGCTGCCATTCACCCATTTTGCTGTGAATTTTTAATTATTACCTCAGTGTCACTGGGAAAAGCTGTAATTGTCTGAGTGCTGGTTATAGGGCTTTACCTTTGTTGGAGTCCTGCGGTACTCTGCTGCTGTAAAACGCTGTATTGTAGAGCAGCACAGGAAAATTTAGGCTGAGTAATTGTTTTGGATCAATAAACACATAGCTGAGTGCAGCGGTGTGTGGAGGCTTCCGAACCACATCCACCGCCGAGACTGACACGCGGTCAGGGAGCTCAGCGCTCGTTGCGGGGATGGGACTGCTCTTGCTCACAGAAAATAAATGTATTGAGATCCTAGTCTGTATTGATTAAAGCATAGCTCATCCCAGGGCACGCCTCGGCCTGTATTTTAACAGGAAAATACTGTGGAACAGTGGAGAGACTTATTTTAAGTGACAGCCCTGGGCACTTGGCAAACTCATCCGTCTGCAGTTGACCCACTTGCAGCTTTCCGGTTAACTCACGCGGTGTGGGTGAGACTGATAAATACTAAATAATAATAAATACTAAATCCCAGGAACGGTCCCTGCTGGCTGCCAGCCTCTGCAACTGGTCTGTGGCTATTCCCATTCTCTTCCCAGCCAGCAGCAGCTCCCTGTTCCAGTGCAGCCCTGTGGGTACCCTGAAACAGAATATTAAACTGGTGCATCAATTTCTGTTGCCCTTCTCCAAAAACAATCAATTTTCAAGAAGCCAGTTTTTATGCAGTGTTACCTGTGAGTGTTTGTTTAGTTTTTCCTTATAGATTTTTTTACTGGCATAACTCTTGAATTGCTTCTGGTCAATAACCCCTTTTTATTGTTGGTTATCTTTCATACATAGTCCAATGAATTAATTATAGTGGGGTGAAAAAAAAGTCTTTTGAATTGCAGCTTCTGTGTGTGTTTCTCAGACATACCTGTTTAGTGGGGCAAAATCTAATATAAGTCAAAATCAAATCTCGTTGAGGGAAGGGCTTTGCTTTCTTGGAAGTTCAACACAAATACGTACACAACTAACCCCAAATGGTAACAAACCAACAACAGTAAAATTTATTACTCTTTCCCATCACCATCATCCTGCTATAGCAGAATGGAACTGGCTCTCCAGACCTTCCTTTTCATGTCCTTTTCTGAGCCCTTTGAGCAGATGAGAGCCTAGTGTCCCTTCCCCTTCTGCAGTGGGCAGACCCTTCCAAAGGACACTGAGCCACGGCCCCTATTTCATGGGGTATGCAGATCAGGTCCTTACCTGGTGGTATGCAATTGCAGGGACATTTTTGCACGGGTAATTTGGATAATTGTGCCTCAGGTGTTAAATGTTAATCTTTTTCCACACATGCCACTCAAAATTACATCCCTTGAAAATTCAGCACTGACTTGGATTGCAGTTTCCCGTAGGAGGGAGGAAGAGTTTGGTTTTATTTTTATCTCTGATCCATCATTGGTTTTATAACAGGAAGAAGCTCTTGGTGGAATATTAGCAATAAAAAAAAAAAGGCATTGAGTTTGATTCAATGCCTGAAGTTCCTCGTGGCCATTAACCAAATGTGGCAGCCATTTATTGCTTGAACAGGGCAAGGCAGGGGAGATAATCCTTTAAATATAAGAAGTCCCTTCAGTGTAATGAAGTATAAATAGTAGCGTGGTGAGGTGGAAGTTAGGTCTTTTAGTAAGGACACAGTAGTAATGCATTTTAGTAACCACTGCTCTGGGTTTCTTGACTTCTGTCAATTGTTTGCCACTTAAGTGAACACAATTTCTGCTCAAAAACCCCCCACATTTACCCGTTTACTTTTAGTTAGTAAAGAAGGAAAATGGATGGATGGATGATTGGATAAAAGCAAAGAGGAAAATCTGCTTGCCTGGGGCCCCCCCGTCTCCCTCCCCCCTGCCCTGGGCAGCGCTTTTATTCAGATCACTGCAAATCTCCTTATGACGTTGTTCCCCCGGCGACTGCAGAGGACAGCCCTTTATGTTAAATACGGCGCAGTCCCTGGGATTAGTCCAGATTCCTTTCTGAGTGCAGAGTGGCAGATCAGCAGCTGGCTGGGTTCTGCTCCCCTGCTAATGGCCAAGAGTTGTGGTCCCACAGTCAAAGGGTGCCAAGAACACCCCTCGGTGAGCGTGGGGTGGCGAGCAGAGCGCTGTGGCTCGCCTGGGTGAGCTGGGCCATGTTGCACCGCGGTGCAGTGGAATGCTACCAAAATATTTGCAAGTACCTGGGAGGCTGCTGATAACAAAGAGAGTGAAACGCAGACGTCCCCAGAAGCTGTTCCCCTTGCAGTGTGGGCCGCTTCCTGGGCTCCCCAGATAAGGTACCCGTGCAGCATCTCATCTTCCTGGTGCTAGCTGCCCCAGACTTGCCGGAGTCGTCTTAACTGGGGACAAAAAAAGACTTTTCTGGAACATGCATCAAAATTTAGATTTTACAAGAGCTTTGGATTTTTCTAGGCCACTTGCTTACCCTAAATATTTTCCCTTTCTAGTCTCTGCCTGTTTACCAGTAGACCCAATTAGGCAGATTTCAATCAGCGCTGAGCTCTCGGCCCAGGTTTAATGATGTCTTTGAAGCTCCGCTGTTAAGGCTGAGACTCAGGCAACCAGTCTCTGTTGCCTGCTTGAGAGAGCTATGCAAATTGCTTTACACAAGTGTTTGTTCTTTCTTCTGCTTCCTTTGACATCTGAAGGCTCCTGCGTCTTGTCTGTGGCGTCGGTGTGGGGCTGGAGTCTTGGCATTGGAGTTCAGAAGGTCAGATAGATCCTCTGTGGAGTTCAGAGCAAGCAATAGTTCACGTTGTTACTGGACAGAGGGATCCATCAGCTTCTGGAGGTGATAGAGATCCCCCTCTTCTTCCCCCAGTCCACAGGCAGGTTGTCTGCGCTCGTCTCCGCTCTGGTCTGGGAGATGGAGCAGCTCAGCCTGGTGTCCTGGGAGAGACACAGGGCACGTGGTGTGGCTCTGGAGGGTTCACCAGGAGGAAGGATGGGTGGGATGGATGGTGCAGAGCCGGGTGTTCTCCAGCAGCAGTGTCTGGTGTGGGATTTGGCATGGCTGAGCAGTCCCCAGAGCTGCCGGGCGAGCGGCTGCCTCTGCTCTCGGGAGGCTTGCCCTTGCCTGTGGCTTTCTTCCCAGAGGTTTGGCACGGGAATAGCCTCTTCTCCTTAGGCAAGTTTTCCTAAGTCTGTCTTTACTCATTATTTCATTGTCTAATGCGTTGTTCCTTTCAAAACTTAGCGGTGGCGACCAGCTGGAAGTGCGTGTATTATTCTGAAACTTTAGAGATAGAAAATGTGTTGGTTCCAGGTCTATAAAATACATGGGGAACCTTACAAGTTGTTTGTCTGAGAAATTAAAGTCATCGTCTGGAATGGACAATATTTACAGTATCCCTCTGGTTTTATTTCACAGCCCCAGTGTAAATCCTTCCTTCCACAAAAATTTATTATTTACCTTTGTCTCTGGAGACCTTGTCTCCCATTATTTATCATATATATTGTGTGTGATTATATTTCCACTTCAAATTATTACTGGCAGACACGACTATTTCTTGGCACCTCTCTTTATTACGCCTTGTGCTCGGCGGTTCATTTTTCCCGACCGAGTCGGTGTGTCAGCCGTGCAGGTTTCAGGATTTATTACTGTGCTCCGGTACTTTTTGTCTCGAGCATCCAGCTGTTCTCCAGCTGTTGTTTTAGCACGTGTCTTACTTTTAGAAGGTTTTAACTGTACTGTAAAAGCTCTAATGTAATTCATCTCCATAATCCAGCGTGATTATGTTAGGTACTGTAATCACTGCTGGTAGACTTTCTGCTCTTCTGTTTTGAATATGTATAGGCCCAAGAGCAGATGACAGCTATTTCTTCCTCTGCTTAGTTGGAACATCAAAGAAAACTCTAATTTTAGTTCAGGTAGGTCAGAGGTCAGAACAAACAGTGCTTAAATAGATGCTGAACAGGAGCCATAGCATGGTACTGGCCACTGGGGACACGGCGTGGCGTGCAGTCCTAGTGCCTGGGGAGTTTCCACAGCAGCTGCCCACGGCAGGGTAGTTGGTATAACCGTGACCGGGCACGCTGCTCGAAGTGCACCTGCTTAGCTTGGGGTGTAATCTATAAACTGGACTCTGCTGTTACTTGGTCACCCTCTTGCAGCCTGCGGCACGGTCAGGAAAATGCTGTAAGTTTTGTAAGATGGGTGTTTTTCCTCTCGCTGTGTTTACTAATTCTGGTTATATTATTTCAGCTACTTTACGTGTTTCAAACACTGCCTAATTTGTGCCTTCAGTGAAAACACTGCATCAAACTAGCTGCAGATTGTGGGGTTTCTGACGCATGTGATCAAAAAGCTACTGCAGTTCTACCCGGGGGCTTCCTGCGAGGTGGTGCCCGTGACTCCGCGGGGTCGTGTGGGGGTTTCTGGGATGGGCTGGGTTGTGTCTGGGCAGTGCAACAGAAGGGAGCTGCCCGTTTCACAGAGAGGGTACTTGAGCAGCAGAACAAGCGCCAGCCCTCAGAGCTGTCCGGTGATGTGTGGGTTTCCATGACAGCACCTAGCAAAAAAGGGATGTTGTAAAGTTATCTATTAATCTTCATAACTTTTTCTGTTTACTTCAGAGTAATGCTAATTACTTTCAACCACGCAGGCTTTAAAAAGGCAGTGTGGGGTTTCTCAGCAGCATAGATCACAGATCATCAAACCAACGACCCAACGTTGTCACGACCACTCAGCCCTGTCCTGAAGTTTCAGGCCTTGCTGTGAGCCAGCAGGTCTGCAGTGGTGTGTCCAGCTCTCCTCTTCCATTTCTGTCTCGTCCCTGCACAGCAATTGAGTGGGTGGGAGCTGGGCTGCGGCCAGCGAACTTGGCCCTTGTTGGTGACATTTGTCTTTGTGGTGGTGTGAAGGCTTCACGTACAGTCTGGGACCTGGGCTCCAATCTAAATTTATTCCCTTTTCTCTCGGGCACTAAATGGCCATCGTCCCCTTCGTGTGTGTCGCGCAGAACACTTTGCACTTAACAGTGGTGTTTTCTACAGCCTGTCCTGTCGAGTTCCCGTCAATCTTTTAAAACATTTCTTTAGATAGTTGCTATTGACAGGTTTTATTTCTACTGATAGAGTGGAAAAAAAGGTTCCTCTGTGTGTGACAGCAGGTCTGGCGTGGAGTCTGAGCAGGGTGAGCTCTGCCGGTGCCAGAGTCACAGCCAGGTCAGCCAGCAAAGCTGGGCATCACCGGGGATGGGCTGGGTTGTGTCTGCTGCCACTGCCCTGGGAATCTGATCCTCGGAGTGTTCTCAGAAGAGTCAGAGCTCCCTCTGCTTGCAGGCAGTTTATGTAGCGCGTTAATGACGTTCGCAGGGGGATGTGAAGATGTCCCGTATGCAATGTGGTTGGCCCGGGCTCTGTTCTAAAGGCGGTAGCTCGGAGCGGTGGGACCAGGATGTGTGTGATCTTTGGAACTGGGTGGTAAGTATGAAGGCTTCCAGTATCTAGTGAGGTTTCCAGTAAATCTGAAAGAATAGAGGGCAGTACCTGTCTTTATCCGCACTGGGAATCGATTCCAGTTTGTCAGGAAGTCATACATTTATTTGGTCACCACAAATTAGCAGCTGGGCCAGATTCTCGTCTGCTGTTGGTGACTTTGGCAATATGGTGCTTGATGCCAGCTCGAGGTACTGCCCAGAATTTCCTAAGTTTGGGGCTTTTTCTTTATCTCAAAGCAAAGGAGAGAAATACTATGTGGAAACAGTCTTGTTGCACCAGATTGGAACTGACTTGTGTATTAAACTTCTAAGAGGAGACTTTTTTATGCTTTAATTATCCAAAGGCTGAGTGTCTGCGGGGCTGTCACTTGTCACATCGCGTTCGGCGCAGTGACGTCTCTGGATTGCCATTCCAGTAAATGGGAAGTAATTGAGCAGGGATTATCCCTGGCGGTGGAAGCACAGCCATTCCCTTTGTTCAGCCAGCTCCACAAAGGGGTTTCTGTGCCTAGGCATAAAGTTTTTTTATGAGGAGCGGGACTCCAACCCGCAGCCCCCCTGCTCAGCCGGCGTGGTTCTGTGCGCCTGCAGAGGCTGTTGTGTTATGAGCAGGGTCCTGCGGGACGGTGAGCTGGGGATGAAGGCTTCTGTGCATTCACCAGTGCTGGGATTTCTGTTTGCCAGCACTGCGGGAGCACTGGGTTATAAATGAGAGCAGCTTGCTGAGAGCTGCGGCTGCTGCTCGCCTGGAAAAGGAAGAAGTCAACATATTCTGATCCACTTGCAGTGGTACCTACGAGCGGCTTGATTTCGCTCGCTGTGCTGCTTCTGCAGGGAGAGGAGCCCTTCTTTAATTATCACCACCCTCCCGAGGTCCAGAGAGCTGTAAACATGTTCTTGGGAGGTTCTCTGCAAGCAACTTGTTGACGTTTGCATTTCAAAACTCTTCTCTGGGGGTGTGTGGCAGGTTCAGCAAGTTAAAAAGTGCACCAGCCCCTTTCTCTATTTTGAGAAAGATTACATAAAATCCTCATCGTGAAGTCATTCTGTGCAGCATCTCTGAAGATACAGGTCTGTAGCACACCCGTCATTCACTGGGAGAAAAACCACAGCCATTGTTACTACAAGCAAAAGCAAGCCAAAAAAGAAACCCAAGCCAAACAAAGCAACAAGAAAACCCCAAACCAACCACCCGAAAAATAAGAGAGAGGAAAGAGAAAAGCATTCCGGGCGTGTTTTCAGGCCTGGAGAGGGTTGCAGCACATTCTGTGCTTGACCACAGATGCTGCAATTCTTGTGGCTTCTCTCCAAGAGAGTCACGGGGATCTGCGGCGGGATGAGCCCTGCTCAGCTCGGATCATCTGCATCCTTGTTTCAGAGCATTAGAGCATTCCAAAAAGTCTTTGCAACGGCACATGGCACCTCATTTAACGAGTGCCACAGGAAATTTGGAAGCAAGATCAGATGAAAATGTAGGTAAACTCTTGTCTCAGGGTAAATCTGCTGGGCTCGTGTCAGTTTGCCAGGCTAAGGACTGTGTGTGCCATGAGTAAGGAAAGACAGGGCAGTAAATGAATGAAACACGACGCGCGCAGGGCAATTCAAATCAAATTCACATTTTCAGGCCTGGGAAATAAATAGTGTTGAATTCTATGTGTCCTTCATTTCCAAAATACCCAGTGAGAACGTAAAACACTGATGCTGGGTTATGCAGAAGATTTGTGTGATCCCAGTAGGTATTTTCCCCAAAAGCTGGCACCGAGAGCCGTGGTGCTGGCAGGGAGACGCGGTGACGTGCTGTGGGGCAGGGCTTCCCTTGCCCGTCGGATGTGGGTCAGGGCTCAGCCGTGCCCCACGGACGGGGCGCGAGGGGAGGAGAGGCACCGCCTGCGACTGCTCCCGAAACGCGGAGTGCCAGTTCCTGTTCGTGTTTGGAATGGTTATGAATTGCTCCGTTTGTAACCCGACTTACAGACTCTCAGCAGAGTGGCCACCGTAATTAATCAGGTTAAAACTGCTCGGTGCTGAGAAGGATGAAAAAAGGAGAGATGTGGAAGGAAGGAAAATGAACAGGCAGAGAAGTCTCTCAAACGCTGCCGCCTGTCAGTGTGTGAGTATTCCAGTTCCGAGTGCTGTGCAGCCGTGGTGAGCGAGGCTGCCCGAGGATGCTCAGAGGAGGGGTGGTACCTTAATGAGATACCTGCCTGTAGCCCTCCAAATGAGCCCAGGCTTCCCGAGTCATCGTCCGCTCCGGTGAGACACTTGTCTCCATATAAAAAATAATCAAATATGGGTGTTTGGGGTAAAATACGACCCCTCCTTTATAAAATAGAGTATTCAAAAATCAGTGTGGTGTGCTCTAACTAGAGGGCTTCTCTAGTGCCTTTAACTTTCAATAAGCTGAAATTTTGGGGAATTCATCTGCTCTTGGCTCTTGGGGGCTCCCATGCGAGTGCCCAGAACAAGGTGCTGCGAGGGTCAGATGTGGCCGGGCCGGGGCTGCGTGTGCTCGCCCCCCTCCCAAGCACAGGGGACCAGGTTCCGGCGCAGGGCCCAGAGCAGCCAGCTCTTGGCAGGGTTTTATCGCGTGCGGTTCCGATCGCGGTCGGCTGATGAATCTTTGATGCCTTACCCAGTTCTGGTGCATCAAACACTGCTGCTCGAAGCAACCTGCCTGCTGGAGGGCAGCTCCAGATGTAGAAGCTGGTGGGACGTGAGCTCTGCTGTGTCCACTGCTGCTTTGCTGGGTGCAGGCCAGGCACGCCCGTTACTACTGAATTATTTTCAGGTAGTAAACACCATATGCTTTGTAATTTCTTTAGTCTGTGTACCTGAGGAGCTGCGCTGTCTTTCCGCACACAGCTGTTGGTTTCTTCAGTCTAAAATATTTCTCCATGCTGGTAGAAACAAGCTATTAGGGTTCTCGGTGGCTTTTGGCTGTCATGCTAAAAGTGACATACATAATAGTAGAAAACAGAAGTCTCCTGGAAATGCTGTTTAATTTCCAACCACTCTATTGTGACTTCTGCACATGGTGTCTTTCACTGTGGGGGGTTACAAGAGGACTTTATGAAGCCCTGCTCTCCCAGAGTAGCCCTTCAGGGCAAAGAACAGCTCCTTTGAGAGCTTAATTGTATTTCCTATTAGCCTTCGGTAAGAAAACCCTGTAATAAAAGGCGACTGCCTGTAGCCTTTTTTTGTAGCTCAGACAGCCTTTCTCCTCATCATAGAAGGTTGCTGTATCTCAGAGAGGGCTCCTGCACATGGCAGGTCTGTGGGAGGACCCTAAGTGCATTATAGGGTACTGCCCTGACAGTGAACGGCCCCGAGGGCACTGGGCACCGTCTGTTTCCTTGGCAGACCAGTCGAGATCTCGCCAATAGTCGGTGAGAGTATCTGATGTGGATCATTCTGCTGCTGTTTCCTTGCACTTCTCCTGAGCGTGTGGGTTCCTGCGCTCCGGGCGAGCTGTCAGTAGGTTTCAGAGTTGCCAGAGCGTGGCGGGTGTGGGCAGAGTGGGGGGCTTCCAGGTGAAGAAGCCGAGTGGTCCGATGAGGAGTAAGGTCTGGTAATGTAAGCGGGGGAGCTGGGTTTAGGATGCAAAGCCAAAGTCCCCGGTTGAATGTCAGTGTGCAGGAAGAGTGGGAGTTAAAATCCTTGCCTGCACTTTGAGCAGCTGCTCACCACCAGCTTTACAGACACTTCTGACCAGCTCCATGTCTGTTGGTCTGCTCAGTTCCTCCATAAGGCCACTCTCCCACTTACCTGGTGTGGGAGGCTCTACAGGGCTGTGCTACAGGATCCACATCTTCAGTGCTTGTAGCAGAACTCGGAGGATTTGTTGCCTGCTGTGAAGTAAGGAATATATAACCCAGGGCAGTGCCCCCTTAGGGTTTTGCTGTTGAAATTGCAGTAAAAAAACAGAGAGGAGAAAACAACCAGGAAAGGAACTTCTGTGGAGCTGACCCAGCTCGAGCGGGTGGGTTACAGCTCCACCTTCAGTGAACCTCCTCAATAAATCATCCCTTCTGCTCTTAATTTTCCTTAACGTGGTTTTCCAAGGTTAGGGGCGTGTTGCAAGGAGAAATACTAACTGCTTGATACTTCTTAAATTAGTAGAGTTTTGGAGGGTAAAGCACATTGCTGAGAGGTAAAACGAGCCCACACAGGTTGCTCAGTGCAGATGGGATTTACTGGTGGCCTGTGTGCTCTGTAACTGCCCTGGTGCATCCATCCTGCTCTGCGTGGTGCTGGAGGATGTGGACATCATTTCTGATTTCCCACCTTAGCTATGTTTATGGGAGTTATTTCTGAGGTGCAAATTATGAAACTGCACCAGAACCAAAAGCTCAGGAGCAGTAAATTCCTCTGGGTGATGTCAGATACAGTTTTTTCCATGTAATACAGTTACAAAGGAAGCGAGAGTGAACAATGAAACCCAGCAACAGCAAACTCAGAAAAGCTTATTATGTCTGTTGCTTCCCGAGAAGTCAAAGCTTTCCTCGTGTAAGAGCAGTATATTCTGGGTATAAACCGTGTGCCCTGGCAGAGATCCGGCTCCTGCGCAGACGCAGACTGGGATCACGGCACAGTCTGTTGCCCCGGGTCTATAAACTCCCTGCACACGGGCAGTGGTGGTAAAAAGATCAGCTTTTAAAATATATACACTTACAATCCTGCAGGAAGATAATTTGCTGTACAGAAGTAGAAGGAAGGCTTGGCCCCTGCTGTCCCTTGCCCTCCTGCCCCTTGCACTTGGTGATGATGCAAGGCACGTGCCCCGTGAGCAGCCTCTCGCCTGCTCGGGCACTGCGGGCAGCAGGACCTCACCCAGAGTGTGGTGGGTGAAGGACTGCCCCAAGCTGTCTGACTTCTCTCCGAGTTGTTGGAAGCATTAAAAAACCTCAAATAGTGTGTGGGGGGGAGGATTTTCCACCTGTTGTTTTAATAGGGAGGTTCAGGAGAGACCTTCTGGCTCTGCCAGCTCCTGACAGGAGGCTGGAGCCAGGGGGGTCGGGCTCTGCTCCCAAGGGACAAGGGACAG
>VWZY01007086.1:212078-225308 GCA_013399075.1 Chloroceryle aenea
TGTGACCCCTGGAGGGTTTTCCAAGCTCTCTGTGGTGCTGAGGGCCAGGGGTCAGCGGTGCCCTGGCAGTGCAGAACAGTTGTCAGCTGCTGGGTGCTCTTGGCTGCCATGGGAGGCACCTGGGAATCCCAGAAAAGCTCTCCCCCGATGTGACCTGTGCACTTCTTGCTTTGGAATGTGCCACCTTCATTTTGGGTGAAGGCTTCGTAGACTTCAACCTGCTTTGTCTTGCACCCTCGTTTAACAGGCATGGGTTTGACCAGTCTCACTCAACACACAGAAATAAAAGGCTGCTTTTGACCCTCAAAGGACTTGGTCTCTCTGGTGCCCCTTCTCATCTTCCTCTGTTCTGCTGACTATAGCACTCTCAGGACAAGGGAGATGAATTTGTCAAGCAAATAAACATTACTGGTTCCTGTCGTCTCCGCTGTCAGCAGGCCGTCGGTGGTTAACGCTGTAATTAAGTGACAATTATTATCCTTTGTTTTTTCATAAGCGTCTGGACCATTTCTGTTACAAAATACTTTGAGACAGAATGAAGTGGAATCATAGAACAGTTGTGGCTTCTGCTTCTCTTCTATCTTTTAGAATTTTTGTTTTAATATTTAACAATATTTTAATATTTAATATAACTAGGGCTTTTATATAAGCTTGTTATTCTAGACCCTCTGGTGTGATGCTGAGAAGCTGCCCAGCTAATGGGATTATTAAAATGCTTGATGTGTTGTGGTTTGGCGAGTTAATAACATACCTGTCTGTGAACAAAGCTGGTCAGACGCAACCAGGTGCCTGCTCTTCCTTCCCAAAGTTCCCTTGTCAAAAAACTTCAAAAAGTTTGGGTTCTGGCAAGAGTTGTTTGGCTGCTTACGGTAAATAAAGACAGGGGGCATGAATTTCTCTCTTATCAAGGGCCAATGATTCTTTTGGCTGGAAAAGATCTTTAGGCTCACGGAGTCCAACTGTTCCCCCAGCACTGCCAGGGCACCACTGACCCCTGGCCCTCAGCACCACAACTTCCAGTTGCCTGTAAAACCTGTAGGATATTGTCAGCCTGTGTAAGGATGAGGATTTGCTCCTCCAAATGTTTTCTGAGCTGTGTTTCTTCCTGTGCAAAACTCAGACCTGCGTATGGGTCTCCCTAAAGGAAAAACCCAGGCCACCCCCCAGTAACGAAGCGTGTGTGACAAGATTAAATGAATTGTTGGTAGTTTAACAGCCACGTGAGGCTGGGCGCTTGCTGGAGTCTGCGGTGCCGGACTACGCTCCGCTTAGGAGAAGCTGGTCTCCACCTGCTGGGTTTTGTGCGGTGTATTGATGGATGGGAGTAGCTGTGCATCCGAGGAATGCAGATCTTGGCTGCCTTGGTGAAACCTCTCCTGTCAGGTTGTTTTCACCCTTGGTTTGCGGGGTTGCAGATTTTGTGGGGCTCTTTGCAAGCTGGGATTTTCACTCGCTTTCTCCATCGTGGTGCCACGGTGGTTGGAACTCTGTGCAGACACAGAGAGAGGAAAAAAAAAAGACAGGAATTAAACCAAATAATGAAACTCGACCCAGCTTTTGTGAAGGACTCTGTGAGTATTCTCACACTTCCATTTCACTGGGGTATTTTAAGTCTCTGAGGTAGCAAATACTACTTCAGCTGTACGTTGGAAGGACAGCGCGTGTTGGTAGGCAGTAGATTCAAGCATCCATATCCTCTGCTCTTCTGCCACCTCTACTATGAGCCAGGCAAACCCGGGGATATCCCTCAGAGGGAACTTGGTTTGTCTCCCTCCACATGCTCCAGGCTGTTTCTGTCCTTCCCCACTGGCTCTTCCACCGACTCCCCCGTCCCCCTCTCCTCTTCTGTGTCCAGAAGCTGCGGGAGCAGTGAGTGATCATTCCNTTCTGTCCTTCCCCACTGGCTCTTCATGAGCTTCTGCCCTGGCTGCTCCACCGACTCCCCCGTCCCCCTCTCCGTTCTGTGTCCAGAAGCTGCGGGAGCAGTGAGTGATCATTCCCTCTCAGGCAGGCTTCCTAAAAACTTCACTGTCAGCACTCGAGTATGGTTTTTTTTGTCCTCCTCTTTCATGTTTGGTTGCTGCTCCATCACAGGGTGTGTTCAAGACCAGGTTGGCTGGGGCTCTGAGCACCCTGCTGTAGTGCAGATGTTCCTGCTTCCCGCAGGGGGGGACTAGCTGAGTTTTAACTTG
This sequence comes from Chloroceryle aenea, assembly GCA_013399075.1. Taxonomy (NCBI): domain Eukaryota; kingdom Metazoa; phylum Chordata; class Aves; order Coraciiformes; family Cerylidae; genus Chloroceryle; species Chloroceryle aenea. The sequence continues at coordinate 214,271 of VWZY01007086.1, forward strand.
TGTGGCTGAGCACAGTCATTGGAAAAAATGAGATGTGGAAGTCTTCAGACCCGTGGCAGTACACACAGGGTGCATTTGCCTCCTACACCAGACCATCTTGGATTTTTCCTAGCCTTTTTAATATGTTTTGTTGTCTTGTTTTGGTTTGTTTTCCATTAGTTTACAGCGAGTGGAATTCATTCTTTGAGGTCGTGTTGGTCCTTGCACTGCCTCTGGTATTAGCAAAGTCATGAACCATTGAAATAGAATTTACTGTGAGAAACTCCAGGACCAGTCTCCACCTGACGCTTTCAGGCTTAAATGAATTTCAGGTAGTTTAAGCTTATACTTTATTCCTCAGATATGGAAAACAGGGAAAACTACAAACAGTTGTCATTTAAAATGCAATCAAAAAGAAAGCTGAAGAAAAAGGTAAGCGATGCACTGCTCGCTTTGTATGGATTATGTGCATAGCAGAAAAATAAATCTTCCTTTTAGATCATTTGCTCTTCTGTTCTGACTTAACGTTACCAGTACTTTCCTGGAATAAAATACACACATGTGTTCGCTTGTGTGCATAGGATCTTAGGGTCATTGAAGTGGGAAGAGACCTTGAAGATCATCAAGGCCAAGTGCTAACCCAGCGCTGCATCGCCTGCACAGATAGGACAGCGTGGAGAAGCACACATGTATCAACTGATATAATGTAGAGCTTTAATAAGAACTAATTTGATCCAGTTTTAGAAAGAGAGACTTTCCAGCGTTCCTGTGTGCAGGCGTGTCTTGCTGGTTTTCATTTGGATAACGTCTTGGAAAAGTGCAGTTATTAGTGGCTCTCCTCTATCTTCCCAGGTTTTGGCCCCAGGCACGGACCAAAAGTGGCTCCACGCCGTTGCTTTCCATTCCAAACTCTCTTTGCTTCTCCTCTCCCAAATGCAGAATGGTTTTCCTTCATGATTTGTAAAAAGCTGCTCTTGGATCTCCCTTCCAGTCAATTAAATTCATTAATTAAAAGTAGATAAAGATCGGCGAGTAAAGGCTGAGCTAATATATGCTTAATGCATTGTTATATCATGCTTTGTCAAACATACTAGTAATTGCTTATTTAATTTATTCATTTCATCATTGCTGAGGTTTGGAGTCAGTTGTCATTTACTGAACGTCTGCTGGTTGCGTATCAAAATGTCAGTTTATTGTGCTCGATACATTATCTGTGACTTCAGTTCCCTCAAAACCTCTAATTGATATGACAGTTTTCACAAAAATTTAGTCCTGATCTGAGAATTATTTCAATCTTCATATGAAAAGGCAGCTCTTTTTGCCTGGAGGTTTTATTTATATGTCACCTTTGCATAATTGCAATGTCACGGGGACTCTTCCTCTCTCAGCCACTTCCCTTTCAAAGCCCCGTTGCAGACAGTCGCAGCCTTTCTAAGAGGGGTCAAGTTGTGAACTCCTTCAGATAACTTCTGGCGCGTCGCACCGAGTCGTGTGCTTCTCGTGCTCGTTATTTGTGTGCAGAGGAACATGAATCACCGTCCTGCAGAGTGGCCTGGGAGTCTCAGCAGCTCCTGCTGCATCCACAGCAGCTAATAAACCTCAAGGGTTATGTGCTCCTGGCCGGGGGAGAGGGAAATAGGAAGTTTAATGAATGATTTGAATCCTCGTGGAACCCAAAAGCAACCACAACTGCACTGGCAGCTGTTGAATAATAATGATTTGGAAAGCTTCAATGAAATACATAAACTGGGGGAAGTTTTAGGTGCTGGCAGAAGAACGCAGGCTGCCGAGCACGGAAATAGCTCAAAGGCCAAATCTTATCCCATCTTCAGAAAACCTCTAGTAAAGCCTAGTCCACAACATGAAATGTTAACACAATTATTTTTATGAAGAAAAAAAAGATGAAATTTTGGGGAGAAAAAAAAAAAAGTCAATTTCTTAAAGGTCTGGGGAGAAATCGATTGTGAGAGAGCAGTGAGTCCGGTGTTAGGAGCCAGCGGTGAGGGGAGTTGGAGAGCAGGTTTGGAACCTGAGTCAATCTAAATTGTGTGTTTTCTCCTAAGGTTTTCATAAAGAGGGCTTTCATAAGGTTAAATTCGATTCTAACCCTCCAGCAATGAGTTTCAGAGGCCGTCTGTGTCTGTGCACCCCTGGTGTATCCCCATCAAGATACAGGCGCTGTATTTCCACCCTGCCCTTCCCTGGCGGTGGGTCAGGGATGCTCCCAGGTCTGGACGCAGGAGGGTTTGCTCTGAGGGAGGTGACACGGAGAATTCAGTCACCTTTCGGCACGTGGGGCGGCTCTGTCTCGGTGTTCAGTGAACATTCATCACTTTCCCAGTCTCCTTTCCCCAGCTGGCCTACGAGGACCGAGCCCAAGTGTCTGACCAGCATTCTCTTCGACAACACCACCGACTCTTTTGGGTTTCCCATCGTTTTTGCTGCTCTCCGGGCCCTTTCTCTCTCGTTTTCCTGGGAGCGCGGTGCTGCTGGCGCAGGGTGGTGTGAGCTGGCTCCTCACCAGCCCCAGCAGCTGCAGCCGTGCATCTGCCCGTGCTCTGCCTGGTCCAAGATGAAAGGCTTGGTTCCAGAATAGTCAGATTATTGAAACATATTGGCCATTTTTATAAGGAGGACTCAGACTGTCGGGTAATCTTTGGCTTGGCTTGTGGCGAGTGCACGTACTGTAATAGTGCACGTGGAATGAGAGATGAGCTGGAACTTTCACTTGTCAGGAGGCAGTAGCTTTTTGGAGGAGGAATGGCTGGGCATCATCCCTTGGCAGAAGCTCAGCTGGTTGTAAGAAGTTGCTGCTTACACCAGTGTTCTTCAGAAGTGTAAAAATCCCTTTCCCCTCTGTCCCTTCATGTCCCAGGCACGTCTAAAATGAGATTTGCCTTTGGTTGGACTCCACCAACCTCAGAAATTTTATTTTTTTGCTTTGAAATTTTCAATTTAGTTACGAGCTTTTTATCAGCACCTATGTGCTTTTTAAGGAAGGGGAAGAGTAGGAACAGTGCAAGTGTCACAGGTAATAGTGGTAAGAACAGCGTAACGTTTCCAAAACACCGGTGTGGTCCAGGGCATCACCATAACTGCGGAAGGACGTTGGCAGCTGCAGCGCAGGCGTCCCTGCTGGTGTCCTCTCGTCCGGAGAGCGCCGAGTCGAATTGCTGTGCCCATGGCTCGGGCTGGGGAAGAGCCTGTCCCTGTCAAGGACACTGATATTTTGCTCTGAATGTCAGGCTTTGATTTATCTTCCGCTGCAATATTACTTGAACCGGGGATTGTAAACAATAATTACATCCCGTCCCCTTGGCCGGTGTCGCGGTACCGTATGCATATCAGCCTCTCGCAGGCTCCTCAGCTAGTTTTGATCCACCTCCCACAGCTTTTCATAGTTTGTTTTGTCATAAAAATGATTGATACACCACCTTTGTACCTCAGGGCTGGTTTTTTCTGTCTCGGAGGTGGATTACATCCAAGGTCACCCTAGCACTGGAGACTCCATTCTGAGGGTATTTTCTTTTGCTGTTTTACCATTGGTCAACTTAATCTGTTTTCTATTAAACCAAAGCCTGCTTCCTCTATTGTTGCTTGGGGGTTTTTGGGTGTAGGTATTAAACTGTCGCTGGAAAAACAAGAACATTCAAACATCAACTTAGAAACGTGCAGGCTTTGTTTGTTCCCTTGTCTGCGGACACAATGCGTGTGCTGTGTTCTGTTCTAATCCTCACTGCACCTCTATTAAGGAACAATTTAAGTACTACAGCTTTATGTCGCAGCCAGTTTGCATGGCAGTGGAATCAAAAGCAAGGTGCAAAGCCTTGCAGGAGCCATTGGGGTTGGCCAGAGCCTCCAGCAAGAGGTGTGCAGCCGCTGCCTCTCCCGGGAAATGGTGCTGTTAGTCTTGGATCCTCAGGGAGTCAGCATCCCGGAGTACAGGGAACCTTTCCTCTTGCAGTGTTGTGCTCCTGCTGTGATGGGGCCTTGCTGGAGTTGAGCTGATAGGGAACATGTAAGGAAGCTGTTTTTCTGGTATTAAATTCCCAGTGAATAGTGAGGGGGGTAAGATCCCGCTTCTTACCTCTTGCAGGGATATATTTTACCAAGCAGGGTGGCTCTCTTACAAAATGAGGTCTGGTGTCCTCTGCCTGTCTTTTTCCCACCTATAAAAATGTTCTTGGTTTATTCCTTATGATTGTTCTCAGCTCCGCTTCCATCAGACTCAGAAAAGATGCTGGGAGCAACCTGCAGCTGCCTACCTGTGTTGTTTGGGAAGTTGCAATGGGTACAGATGGTGATGGCTTGAAACTAAAAGAGGGAGATTCAGACTGGAGAGGAGGAGAAATTGTTGGTGCTGAGGGTGGGGAGAGGCTGGCCCAGGCTGCCCAGAGAGGTGGTGGCTGCCCCATCCCTGTCCCCATTGCAGGGGAGGTGGCCGGGGCTCTGAGCACCCTGCTCTGGCTGCAGATGGCCCTGTCCCTGCAGGGGGTTGGATGGGATGATCTTGAAAGGTCCCTTCCCACCTAAACCAGTCTGTGATCCTATGAAAGCCTGACCTTGCTTGCAGCTGGACACCACCTATCCAAAGGGGGTGGTGAAGGCTGAGTTGCTCCTGCCTCTCGCAGTTCAGAAGCATTGCTGGGGGCTCTTTTCTCCATGGAGTTCTTGCACCCTCTCTCCTTCTGTCACGTTTGGTGCAAATGGGCCAGTGTGTTCAAAGGTAACTGAGGGGGACAGACGGACGGGCATGGCACAACTCCCTGCTCTGGATTTTGTCAGGAAGTGAGGTGGAAAGGATTTCTACAGTCAGTTTGTGTGAAGGCTGTGAAAAACAATCAGTTTCTATGGAATCAGGGAAGTTGCAGCATTTCTCCTTTGATTTTCAGAAAGCTCTTAATCTGTGCTGCAAATTCTCCCACCTGCAGGATCCTGCTCTTCCTTGCTCCGCTGCCGCGCACAGCGGGATTTGTGCCACTTCATGGAAGGAAGGAACGCGGGTCTGGCAGGCATTACCCTTGGCTGTTATCCAGAGCCAAGCCACGCTGTCCTCCGTGTCGTTCTTAGAACAGAGGAAAAAGGGGGGGTATCATCAAGAGAGACTGTCTTCGGTCCCCGTAATCAGCTAGAGCCGATGGCAATGCCTTCCAAAACAGGTGTGAGGTTACTGGTTCTATCTAGCCAGTGAATTGAGCTTACTGGAGTGTCTGTTTGGGACCAGTTTGGCAAGTTGCTCATTTGTAAGTAATGAGAAGTGTGCATTACTGGAATTTTGCTTTTAAGTGATTCCCTCCCGTAGAGAAGCTGTGATATGATAAAGTCGTTGCGTGGGACGAAGTGAACATGACAGCAGTCTCGCAGGCTTAGCCATTGGTATAGATTCAGGGCAATGATAAATGATGGGATGCAGAATAGAAATTCAAACATCTGACAGCTCCTGTAATAAAAAAAGCAGTTCATCTCGTATGGAAAGTCGCTGGGAAGATTTGTAAGAGTTGTGGAAGCAAGCCAAGCGGCGTCCGTAGGAGGGAGGGAAGCGTCCAACTCGTTTGGACAAGGACAGCCCTGGAATAAATTTGGGAGCGTGACGAGCGTGACCAAAACACTGCCAATATTTTTTGTTGTTGTTTCTGTACTGAAAGAAAAATGTAGGTGCAAAAATACACTTCCATAAGTCATAACATGGGGTTTTTACAGATATATTACAAGGTGTGTTTGGATTGGGCCATCCAATCCTGGTCAAGTGAAAGCTGATGAAATTCTGGTCAAATATGAATGACTCGTGAATAACATTTCACATGCCCACGTGGAAAAGTTCATCTGCCACCCACAGGTTTAAATCACCATCTCAGAGACCTGAACAGATTGGCTGTTGTGAAACATTACAGCTTGCTTGTGGATCATTTGTAACCACAGAGCGATTGTGGAACTGATTTTCTGCTTTGAAATACTTTCCTGGTTAGCCACAGAGTGACTGAAGTTTAGCATTTCAGGTTAAATCACGTGAAGGAATTAAAGGTTTAGTCCAAAGTGGTGTGACAAACCCCATTTCTTTTGCCAGACTTGTTTCTAGGCTGGGTGACTTTTCCTCAGCATCACCTCTGGTCAACTCCTGCACTTGAGCTTCCAGCTGCTCGTTGTTAAAGGGATCGCTCGTGACTGAACGTGTCTCTCTTTTGTGGTAGATGTGAATCTAGTTCACGGAGAGCAAAGTTTGGATTCCTCGTAGCTGTTTCTTCTGGAATTCAGAATTGCAGCATCACAGTCAGGGAACAAAAGGGTCCCCGTGGACAGAGTGCCTGGTCCAGAGAGCCTGGCAATTGAAGCAGGGATGACATTAGATGCTGTGAGTTCCTGGGTTCTGGAGAGGAGATCACCCGTGTCAGCCCTTCATGGAGCTAACAGAGGCTTAAGAAGTTAATCTTTTATACCCCATTCTTAAAGCATGTTTAAATCCTTTTCTTTTGTCTTTGTACTGCATTTAGGTAGATCTGACGGGTCAAAAATATCTGAAAGTTCTTTCTTACAAAGGCACAGGACTTGGATTTTTTACATTCTTAGATGAGTCCTTCAGAAATGTCATTTTCACCTCCAAGAGGTACAACAAATGGCATCTCTATCTCAATGTAGGAAGCAGTCGTCAAAAGCAGAGAAAGGCAGACAGGAAAAAAAATAACCTTACAATGGACTTGCACAAGCCTTTGCAGAAGAAACCAGCTGATCTGATTTTACACCAAAGCTGTTTTAGTCTCCAAGCTGGAGACAAACAGAGGCATTGTTGGTGGATGGGCAGACCTCTCTGTGATGGTGACAGTCCAGCAGGTAAAAGAGCAGTGATGACAGTGTGATAGCCCTGCTCCCGGCGGAGGTGCGGCTGGACATGGAGGCAGGCGTAGGGAAAAGCTCACCGGCAGAGAGGGGTTTAGACATCATTTGCTTTAGGTATCATCTGATGACTTTTCTTTCCAGGAAAAAAAAATACAAACCAAAACAACAAAAGAACAGACAAAGAGGAAAACAACCCCAGAGTGATGAGGGCGAAGGTGCAGCGGATTGCCCAGGTCTGAAGGAAGCTCCCCTGTTTACCTGGGGCTGTACAGGCCAGCAGAGCTGCTCCTCCCACGCCGCACGGGGCTGTTGCAGCCCTGAAACAGCCCTGTGCAGGTCAAGAACAGCTCTGCAAAGCTATTGTGATTGCTCTTGTTTAATTTCCGTGGGGAGCATGCTCAGGCCTGGCCCAAACTCAGGGCAGTTATGCTGATGACATGCATTAGAAACTAATTTAAAGCATAAATAATGAGTTATTGACCAGAAGATTACACTCGGGCTTAGAGTTGATTCCTTCGTCATCATTTTGCTGCTGGGGCAAATTAACCTCACGAGGTTCAATCTGGATCCCTTTGGGATCCCGGAATCCAGCAGCAGGGTGTAGACTGAAGTTGCTTGACGTCGTGGCAGGACGTTGTTTCATCTTTATTACCGGAGGCTCGGCCGTTTCCACCGCTCCTGACGGACAGCGATGTTTCCGCTCGCGCGGCCCCGGACCAGGGGTCAGGTTTTTGTTTGTCCTGGACATCGCTTGTCTTGTTAGACAAGAGCCTGCCTCAGGGGGGATCCTCTCTCCTGCTCACGCCAGCATCACCCCCAGCGTGACCCTTGTCCCTGGGCTGTGCTCCTGGCCTCCCAGGCAGCCCAGCCAGCGTCCGATGCCACGGTGGTGGCAGGGGCAGGACCCCCTGCGGCCCTCCACGGGCAGCCTGTCTGTCAGCTGGCAAGGGAAGACTCTTTTGCTGCTTTCTTCTCTTTTCCCCTCAACGACGAGGCTGGTTCCTCACCCTCCCCTTGCTGAAGAGCACTAAAGCAGTAACAAAACACAACTGGGGGCAGGTGCTTTGCAGCTGCCAGTGGGAAAGGGTTTGCTCGGGACCATTCCCATGTTGATTTTCTGTGCAGGAATTATTTCTTTACATAACTGAGAGGGGAAAAGGTGTTAAGCTTACAGACGGACCACTGTTTTGTACAAGGATGTTTATTGGGGGGTATTTCCCTGTCCAAAACCCAGCATGGCTGTGCTGAGTTGCCTCGTGATCTAAAATCAGCGTTCCTTCCTCCCTTAGCGTTTATTCATCACTATCGATTGCTTGCTGGAGAGGAGATGATTAATCCAGCGCTGCCGCGCCGCGTGAGCAGGGCCCGGGCGCCGTTCTGCTCGCCGTGACAAGACAGTTAAGTGTCCGTTGTGCGGAGTCAGGAGTTTGCAAATAGAAGAATTTTCCTCCTTGGGAAGGGGGGATTCAAGCGTGTGCGTGGAACGCAGACCCCTCGTGTGCGTCGTGGTGTCTGCAGGCCAGCGGCTCCTACAGCCGACATCTTTACAGCAGTTGGGAATAATACTGTACTTAAAATGAATTGGCCCCTGAGGTTGACCTGAGGAGTGAGGAACAGCCAGCGCATGGACAGCACTGTCCACCTGGTCCTCACAGAGACAGTGCTTTGTATTCCAAGGCTGCTCCGTCCTATTATGGGAATTCTAATTGATTTTTTTTGCTAATAACTGTACTTGTTGATCACAGCCATTTACCTGTGCTGCGTAGAAATGCACGGATCACTGACTGATTGCTTCAGAGCGTTGGCCAGAGAGAAGGTGCTGCTGGTGGCTGTGTTCTCCCTCCCAGTAATTCCAGTACGTTTCACAGGTGCCCTGTGAGGGTGTAAAGTCACCTCACGGAAGCAAGGCTCATAAGATAGCCCTGCCTTGGACACCTTTAATTTCAGAGTCTTTGGCAGATGAAAGCTCCTGGCTGCCTAAATCGGCTTCTCGAGGCTTCCCAGGGTCCCAAGCATCTTGGGTGCCATGGGCCAGGTCATCCCGTCGGCGTTGCTGCGTCTTGTTAAAACCCCCACACTGCTGAATATTCCGCCAGGAGGACGGGAAATATAAATGGCTGATTTGTTTTGGAAGCACAGAATAAATCCGAGCTGTTGTCGTTTCTGCTGCGGTGGCTGCAGAGCAGGATTCACGTGATTCCTCTGAGACTTCCTTGGACCAGGAGTTCAGGTTTGGGGTGTCCGATCTCTGCCTGTGACCAATAGTTCAGCTTTTGTTGACTGAGAAGACTTGCCAGTCTTTTAAAATCGTTGTTAATTTCTCCCTGCCAAACGGCAACAGTATGACCAGTTGAAAGGCACAGGTTACCTTGTGCAAAGACCCTTTTCAGGGTGATAATTTACCCCATCTCCTCCAGATCTGCCTGGAAGTCAGACTGCCAGCTGCCATCAACATGCCCCGTTCCTGAGGCCGTAAAGCTCACGTGCTGGAATGTGTGCACTTGAAATCAAAGCTTTGCAGTGCTAGAAATGTCACTCTCAACTCCTCTTTTTTGATATTTTCTTTAGGAAAGAATTCCATTCAAACAGAAATGTTCTAGAGAACAAAAATGAAATGTCACCCTTTATATCTTTTCAAGCCGTATATTGTGAGGATGTACTAGAGCCAGGATAACCCTTTAGACCCAGAAAGCTTCTGCACATCAAGAATTTTACCATGGAACACTGTATATTGTCTTCCCTAAATGTCACCCCTTGTGCTCTCTGCCTGGACTGAGTGGGAATAGGAACTCACGTGAAAACGCTTGCATCTTAATATTTCATTGGGTGTTCCTGGTAATTACAGTCAGGATTAATTCAGNCTCCAGGATGCCTCCTTCTCGGGCAGGGCAGGAGCCTGCGAGCATGTTTTGTCTCTGCAGAAGATGCCCTTTTCTGTTGGGTAACTGGAAGAGCTGGCACTCCCAGGCTGGGCACGCAGATGTCGGTGTCTGCAAGAGGTTACGGGAGCGTTTTCCTAGCAGGTCTGAGCTTTGGAGAGGCACCAGGCAGGCACTGCCCTGCACACAACGCTTCCCGAGCACGTTACGGCAGCTGGGTTGCAACTTCACGGCTTTCTGTGAGTGTCTTGGGACAAAGAGAAGGACTGAATGTGAAATGCAGCCATAACAAGAGAAATTTCAATTTTACAAGGGCTGGAAAGCAGCATTAAGCTATAATTAAAAAGTTATTGGAAACCTCCACAAGGCTCCAATTGGATTTAATTAATGCAGCTCTTCCCCCGTCAAAGGCAGCGATCATTACAGCAGCATTTCAGAGGTTGCACGAGGCTGGATTTTCACCTATTTGGGATGCTAGATGTAATTGTAATTTTCTCCTGTCTATCTCGCTGCTCTTAGCAGGAGTTAAAATTGTGCAGATCTGGACTTTAGAGATGGTTCCTCATTACCCATCATTGCCCCAGCCTCACGGTACCAAGGGAGAAAATTTTAAAGCATTATGCATGAAAGTTTTGCTTAAATACGGGAGAAGACCCAGCTTGTGCTGGTCTGTATGTTAATAAAAACAGGGAATGGGCTGTTGGTGCCAAGAATTAAAGCCCAGTGTTGATTAAGTTCATCATTCTCAATCTGTGTTATTTTTCTGTCAGGGCTCTTTCTTCTGCAGCCTTTCAGAGGCTGTGAAATAGAAAAGATGGAAAGAATTCTGAAGATCTGTGGATAGGAGTTTACTTGTTGCCTGTTCTTTTCATGGTCACAGAATCCCAGCATGGAAGGGTTGGGAGGNGATAACCCTTTAGACCCAGAAAGCTTCTGCACATCAAGAATTTTACCATGGAACACTGTATATTGTCTTCCCTAAATGTCACCCCTTGTGCTCTCTGCCTGGACTGAGTGGGAATAGGAACTCACGTGAAAACGCTTGCATCTTAATATTTCATTGGGTGTTCCTGGTAATTACAGTCAGGATTAATTCAGTCTGAGAGCAGACACTGTGCACTATGGGAATTCTAAATTATTGACTTGTGAGGGTGGGTATTGGAGTAGCTCTGCCCCAGAGCTTCGGTGAAACCCAGAAAGCAGGTGAAGGTGAGGAAAGACATCTCCAGTACGAGTGTCACAGAATCACAGACTGGTTTGGGTGGGAAGGGACCTTGCAGGGTCGCCTGGTGCCACCCCCCTGCAGGGAGCAGGGCCATCTGCAGCCAGAGCAGGGTGCTCAGAGCCCC
>VWZY01007086.1:243508-269492 GCA_013399075.1 Chloroceryle aenea
CGTGACCTGGCAGCCCGTGGCCAGGCCGTCAGCCGCAGGGACCGGTAACGGTGGGACAGCGTCCTCTGCAGCTGTAGTGGTTTCCATCTCGGCCCCTCCTGCAGCTCTCTCAGTCAGCAGTGCCTTTCTGTAACTTTTTGCCATCGCCACGTCCGTGGCCACGTGGGGTGATCCCCGAGCCCCCGTGGCAGGTCCCCGCGGGCGCACGCGTCACCGACACTGCTCAGCCTTCCAGACAGCGGCCGGCGCCGATCAGATGGATGTGGAAATGTAACTCCCCGTGTAACTGCAGCTTTCCTCTCTCCCATCTGCTCCTGCTTGTCTCTCTCCCTTATCTGCCGCTGCCTTTTTTTGGACGTAGGCAGCATCGCAGACAAAATCCTTCATTCCTCTTTCCCCTGGGGCCAGCCACCTACATCCCGGTTTAAGATCTATTTTCAGCTGGCTCTAGCAATTATCATGTGATATTGGAATAGGTCTGGGCAGCAGAATTATTGGGTCATTTCACTGAAATGTCCATTATAGATAAATATGCAATCGGGCATCTGTGGCGGTGCAGGGAGGCAGCTCTCCATTATCCTCTGGTACACAGAGAGCCATAAACACGCTGCTGTGCACACAGGCAGAGTGTGTATTAAAAATACTGGAAATCTGCATGTGTACAAACACTGGGCTTTACTGGAGTTACCTGAACTGAGGATGTGTCACAAGTAAAGCTGGCTCAGAGGGAGGTTGAGGTTGGAGCTGAGGAACAATTTCTTCCCCCCCTGCAGGGCTGTCCAGGGCTGTGCCAGGCTGCCCAGGGCAGGGGGGAGTCCCCGTGACCCCTGGAGGGGTTTCCAAGCCCCCCGTGGAACTGTGGTGCTGAGGGCCAGGGGTCAGTGGTGCCCGGGCAGTGCTGGGTTGAGGGTTGGACTGGATGAGCTGCGAGGTCTTTCCCCAGTTCTGTGATTCCATACTTTTCTACAGCACTCTGCAGATGCGCCATTCCTGTGCAGCTGTGTTTGTCAACTCTGTCTTTTCCTAACACAAATCCAGCAAAGGCCAAACACATCACAAACTGTGAGGTTCCTCTTCTCCACTCCCCTGGCCAGCGGTGCCACCCCTTTAATTGACCACGTAATGCTTCACAACTGCCAGGATTCGTGTGAGCTCCTCCTCAGCATGTGCCAGAGGCACAGCCTGGCCCCTGACACTCGGCTCTTCCCGAGTCCTCATCTTTCCTTCAGCTCCTCCCAGGAACTGGACCAGGGGCTCTGGGACTGACTGACTGACTTTCCTGCCTGCAGAAGTCAGGCAGGTCCTGGAGTCTGCAGGACAGCAGCCTCTTTGGAGGACTGGGACTTTATGTGATACCTGTTACTCTGTTTAATACATAAACCCCCCATCCACTCTTACTGCAGGTGAAATAAAGATTTCAGTCTCTGAAAACCAGATGTTGTCTGGCAGAGCACCACCCTGAAATTGTAGGTAGCTATTTGGAAACAAATCTCCTATGCAGGAGTAGCAAGTGGGTTCTGTCCATTTTCCTGTTCAGGCAAAGCCAAGTGCAGTGTCCAGGGTAGAGCTCCCGTAGCTTCAGCTCCCTGCGAGTTTGGAGATTTTAAGGCAGCAGCTTAGGCAGTGGTGCAGGTGAGCTGTGGGAGGTTGGGGCTCAGCACAGCAAACTCACCTTGTTCTAATAAAAAGGATGCTGCTCCCCAGGGGTTGCGCAGTGCCTGGCCCAGCTGCCATCCCAGTTTAAAGCTGCCATCCCAGTTTGAAGCTCCCTCAGGTGCCCCAGTGCTGGGCAGCTGCATAGACCTCTCCCTAAGTGCTTTTCTGTCCACACCCCCTTTCTTAATAAGCCATTAATTTCAGCTAATTGTCTCTTCTCTGTGACAAATCAGCGTAAATTATTGATGTCTGTCGAGTTGTCTAAAAAGAAATTGTATTTTACAGTTCTGTGATGAAGAGGTGACTGTCAGGCAGGGAGAAGAGGTGGGTGCCTGGGTATTCTCTGCAGAGATGGTTTTTATTCTCGAGTTGAGATACTGCTCACGAGCCCCCAGCTGATTACTCTTAGTTGTATGTGGCTCTCAAAGATTGATTCCTCACTCCAATTCATGCTACTTATGGCGCAGCTCAAACGTTTGGGTGTTTTTAAATACTGAGATGTAGAGCAAACGTTTTCCAACCATCCCAGCTCAGCTCCCAGATTGACTCTCTTCCACTTGCTCTTGGAGTAGATGCTTTAAAAAGAAGTATTGATTTTTAGTGCAGCAGCCCTAATAGCACCGAGGGTGTGTAGGTAGATGAGTTATTGCCTGGGGGCAGCAGACTTTGTTCCTTGCTTTTCTTGTGCCATTGCTGGAATGAGGTCTTTGACCCTGGTTCTTAGATAAAAATAGGTTTGCTTGTAAGATGTTCTGTATAATATATTGCTTATCTTGCATAGAATATGTTACGTATAATGCGTGGTGCAGAACACATTGCACAGAATACACTGTGTGGAATATATTGCACAGAACACGCTGCCTGTCGTGTAGAGTACATTACATGGTATGTTATATTGTGTATAACGGGGTGAGGTCTCTGTTCCTGCCAGTACTGGTGGGAGCAAACCCGTGAGCTGCTCCGAGTGTCTGTGAGGAGGACGAGTGGGGATGTGGGGGTGATGCTGGTGCTTGCCCCGAGGACGACTGCTCCCCGCTGGCTCCGTGCCTGGGCTCTTCTGTGTTCGGTACCGACCGGCCCGTGGGTGCTGCCGTGAGGAAACCACCCGAAAAAGGGCAAACCCAGAACTCTGAAATGGCTGGAGCGGCCGAAACCTCGCTCAGCTCCCGGGCAGGCAGCGGCTGGAGGGTTTGTCCGGGGGGAGGAGAGGAGGTGGATTAGCAGTCCCAGGACATGGGGTCGCTCTCTCAGACGTCATGGTGATGTTCCTCCAGCAGTTTCAGTTCTCTGCCCCAAACACGGCCAGGTTTGGGCTTGGTTTGTTCCGTTTCTTCTCCTTCCCAGGGCTCTGAACTCAGCTCACCTCTGAGAGCCGAACTCTTTCCAGTTACATTTAATAAAGCCCCAAGTGGCTGTTTGCTGAGCTCAGCAAATGCTCCTGGCCCTGCTGAGGGGTCACAGAGCTGTGCTTGCCCACGGCCCTGCCTGCTGCAGGGAGCTAGAGAAGAAAACACCTTTTGGCCATAAATTGTAATGAACACTGATAAATAGACGTGTTTGTGTGGCAGGGGTGAATTACTAAGCAAGATAAGGTTGCTGCTTCGAGCCTGTCAGAGCACTGTCCCTTTTTCTCACCCGAGATGTCCAAACCCACCAAGAGCAGGCTGTGCTGGGGGCTTTAGAGGCCAGTGGGCTTTGTGGACGTGAAATCCTGATCATGAGCTGCCCTCGCCTTCCCCTCCACCCTGACCTGCTTTTGGTGGCTGCTCCCTCCTCGCAGGCTGTAAACCCTGAGCAGGCTGCGAGCTGCTGAGCTACCCAGGGACAGTTTGGGATGGAGCTGGGCATTGATCTCTGCATAGAGCAGGCGGGGAGACCCGTGAGTGGTGCTGGTGCTGGAGAGGGGAGACCCGTGAGTGGTGCTGGTGCTGGAGAGGGGTGAGCTGTGCAGCGTCCTTCAGCCCATCGGCTGCTTCTGGTGATGGTGCTGGGCTGCTGCCTCCTTGTAGCTCGCAGTATTTACATTTGTGCTTTGGCCATCAGTGATTTTAGCCTTAATTTAAGGACCTTTCTGAAAAGGCACAGGGATCATACCTGTCTCTGTACCATGATTATACAGCGAGGGATACAGAACGTACAGTGACATAGATTCCACATTACTTACATTTTTACATCTGCACATACACCTGCACGTAGAATCCTAGAACCATTTAGGTTGGCAGAGCCCTTTCAGCTCATCGAGTCCACCCACTCCCCCAGCAGTGCCAGGGCACCACTGACCCCTGGCCCTCAGCACCACAGCTCCACGGGGGGCTTGGAAACCCCTCCAGGGATCACGGGGACTCCCCCCCTGCCCTGGGCAGCCTGGGCCAGCCCTGGACAGCCCTGCAGGGGGGGGAAGAAATTGTTCCTCAGCTCCAACCTCAACCTCCCCTGGGGCAGCTGGAGGCCGGTTCCTCTTGTGCTGTCCCTTGTCCCTTGGGAGCAGAGCCCGACCCCCTGGCTCCAGCCTCCTGTCAGGAGCTGTTGGGAGTGATCAGAGAATTGTAGAGAGCTTTCCTCCAAGCTAGTTGAACATGAGGCAATTTCTACTCGATCCTGTGTATGTTATAAACAAGGATCCACAGCAGCAATTAGGAGCAGACAAAAACTTGGCTACGTGCTCGCTCCGTGGCCGCGCTCTAGGACCGGCTCCGCAGTGTGGTGGAAGGTAGTGGGAGAATTTGCAGCCAAATCAGCGTGTGGGAATCAATAGCTGTGATTATCCCGCAGTAACCGCGCTTAATGGTGGCGGGCCGTGTTCTTCAGAGTGGATTACGGAGGCAAGCATGTGGGTGTCTGCTGCGAGAAGATAAAGAGCACCAGTTGAGTGGAGATGGTGGTTTTGCTAAGTAATCGACTTCCTTGGCTGCCTTCTGTAAAAAGCTGAATTCCTCCGGTAAAATTTCTTTTCACAATGAGTGAGTCAAGTGGAAATGCAGCATGAGAAATGAGAATAGGCTTCCAAGGTGCTCAGGAAAATGTTCATCCTATTAGCAGCACAGGGACAAGAAATAACAAGCCTGGGCACAACATTTGAAGATGTATAATCTATTTAAGGCATCCTCTCAGATTTATAATAACCCATTCGTGTCTTCGACTCGGGATGGTTTAAAAGACACCCACGGGCCAGTTCTTGTTGGTTTCCTTTATTGGTGGCAGTGGAGAGCTTCATGTTGCTGTTCTGCTTCCTTTGGGCTGTCCCTGCAGGTCAGGGGTGGCATCCTGCACGGACACAGGACGTGTCTACCTCAGTCTCAACCCAAAGATAAGGAAAGTGCTGCTTTTGTTGAGATAATTACAGCACCCAGTGTTGTCTGCTAAATTAAGCACAGGAGATGCTGCCTCACGCTGTACGTGGGTTTCTTCTGTAAGAGCTAGAAGATTAAGCACCACATGGACCATGAACTCAGCCAGGTTTAATTTCTTCCCCTGATTTCAAAGCCTTTTTGTTATAATTTGCCATTCTAAAAGCAAACCCTTTCTCTGAATCTTTTCCATTATCTTGCGCGGTGAGACTTAGATGTGAGTGATGGGGCAGGGACTGGATCCAGGATCTGTCCTCCCGGTGATGGAAATTCAGAACGTATGGAATGGAAGATGCAGGAAACTCCTTGCTGTGCCCCTGCAGCGACGTGTTGTCTTTACCTGCCTGCTCTGATGGTGCTGGGACATAAACAGAGAGACCAGGGCCACCAAGAGAGATCTGCAGGACACGTTGGAGTCGTCTAAAAGGATTCCATTGGATGCTGTCCAGACCTGCAGATCCTGGCCCTGGGCAGCTCCAGTGGGGACTGGGTGGATTTTACAGCCCAGCATCAGCACAAGAGTTCCCTGAGCGTTGAATTCTCCCAGGGTAGAGCTCATTTACTTTCTCCACCAGTGTGAGGAAAAGTGATGTCAGGGCAGGACGGGGTCCACCTCCCGTGACCCTTCCCAGGCGCTGCGCTGGTGGGGTGGCGAGGAGCGGCTGCACCACGCCGAGATCTCTCCCCAGGGTCTTGTTTGATAATATTATTAATAATGTATTAGTGGTGGTGTACTCTGGAGCCAGCAGCTGCGAGGTTCATCCAGAAATCTGGCTACTGCTGGCAACTGCATCCCGAGGCATCTGTGTGCCAAGTGCACGGCTCCGTCTGCAGCCTCCTCTGCCTCGCTGAAACAAAGAGGTCATCCTTATTTCTCCTGAAAGGCTCATCATACTGAAGGACTGCAGCGTGATTCCATCTGCCTGTAAAAAAAAATTATTCCTAGTATTCCAAACTGTAGCATATCAGCAAACTAAACGTTCCAGGAGGTGGAATCACCTGCCAGCCCCAGGAGAAGTCACGTGAGCGGAGTTACTTCGTTACTGGCTCGGGTGGAGAATTCTATTTCATGGAAACCTTTGAGATTCTTCTGTTTTCATGCTGCAGAGGGATGGTGAAAACCTCTCAAATACTGCACAGAAGTGGAACTGTCAAAGGGGTCTCATCAGCCAGCTGCACTGTGTCCCCCCAGCCTGACACGTGGGGCACCCCCGGGGACTCCCCGTGCTGCCCAGCAGAGAGCGAAGATCTCAGCCGGACAATTCCGAGTTCGGAGCAGGGATTAAACCAGGGCCTGAAGTAATGTTGAAACCTTCAGAGAAATAGGAGCCTTCTTTTGTTCTGCCTTTGGGCTGCTTTTCCTGAGCTGATAAAGGCCCGGTGGCCGAGCACGCGGCCGGGCTGCAGGGACGGTGCTTCAGGGAAAGGTCTCTCTCAGAATGCCGAATACCTTTCAGAATCCCAGGATATTTTCATTCGGATTCTTTTAGAATCTTAACATATTTACTTCATCTGACAAAACCAAGGAGTACTCAAATTCTTCCAAGCACAGAAATACTGATCCATTGCACTGTCCTGCTGACCTCGGCAGGCTACCAGTAGCAGCTCCAGGACCAGCGCAGGAGAACTGGGGTTCTTCAGCCTGGGGGAGAGAAGGCTCTGGCGACACCTTCCTGTGACCCTTCAGGACCTAAAGGGGGCTGGCTGCAGGAAAGCTGGGGAGGGACTTCTTGTAAGGGCTTGTAGCAACAGCACGAGGGGTGATGGGTTCAGACTGGAGAGGGGAGATGTAGGAGAGAAACTGGAAGTTCTATCAGTCAGGTGCATCTCTTGCACGTGGTGGCAAACCAGGATGTGGATGATACCCATGGATGTGGATGATACCCGTGGATGTGGATGATACCCATGGATGTGGATGATACCCGTGGATGTGGATGATACCCGTGGATGTGGATCATACCTGTGGATGTGGATGCTGGCGTGGGGCTTCTGTTTTCTTCTTTTGTTTTCACCAAGCTTGAAAACGTTTCTGTGTCAGAGGCTGGTTAAAGCACAGGCTAATACCTTAGTTTGTTAGACGTGCAGGTACCTCTGTGGCTGGTTATTTATTTATAAACTTGCCATCTGGGCTCTAAAAAGAGGTGTAATACCCCACTAATAAATGCATTCATCACCACATCTTCTGTAATCACTCCGGTTCCTGAGCTGCTGTTTGGTGCTCATTAGCTGGAACTCCCATTCACCTATAATTTATGAGAAGCATACAATTATGTGTTATCTCTACTTGAAGTGATTACTACACTGTATGTTTTTAAGATAATGGCATGAAACACTCCGTGATGAATTACACCTCTCTAGGAAGCTTTGCTTCTCTCATTAACTCCATTATTTTACTCAGACCGACCTGGAGAGCGCGGCGTGGCAGGGTTGGTTTTGCCTTCTCAGAGAAGGGTCCGGGTCAATACTGATCCAATAAAGGACACGACCCAGCACGGTTATCTCCCGCCTTGTGTCTCCTGCCTGCTCACAGTGTAGATGGTACTATCAGGAAATCCTAAAATACAACTCGAAAAGAGTGTTTTTTTGTTAAGCCTTGTTAGTGAAAAAAGCCTGTTCAGGAGGAATGTCTGAAATGTAAAACCTGAATGTCAAGAAATCCCCGGAGCCAGGTCAGCTGCAGCCTGTGCCGCTGCTCTGCCCGGAGAGGGGAGAGGTGAGAGGTTCTCACAGCCCTGCTGTGGAGCAAAAGCACCTACGTCTTTGCCTCTAGAAACTTCTTTCTCACTGTGTTTTCATGTGTTTTATACTTAGAATCATAGAATCTTAGAGTCATAGAAGTGGTTTGTGTTGGAAGGGACCTTAGAGCTCATCTGGTTCCAATCCCCTGCCATGGGCAGGGTCCCCTCCCACTAGAGCAGGGTGCTCAGAGCCCCATCCAGCCTGGGCTTGAACACAGCCAGGGATGGAGCATCCACAGCTTCCCTGGGCAGCCTGGGCCAGGATCTTACCACCCTCAGAGGGAAGAATTTCCTTCTTATTTTTTGCTCTTAGCAGCTGAGCTGGTGGAGAGGGCATCACCGCTGCACGCACTCCTGCTTGGCTGGGGTGGAGTGGCTGGTACAGGGCTTGAAGTCCCTGCGGATTAAAATTCAAATAACGTCAGCTCTGGAGCAAGTCACATTAAAAATCTCGGAGAAGAGTAAACACTTCTGCTGTTAATTACTAACACTGTACTGATCCTCCATGTGAAATGTTCCTGGTTAGGGATTAGTTCCTCTTTTATCTGCAGAGAGACTTCTTACAGTGTCCTAAAGCAGCATCCCAAGGCAGAGGAGTTTCTAGGATGCTGGAGCTGTGTAACACAGAAGATGGATGCTCTCTTGCTCCTGGCCCCTCTGTCCTGCTTCCTCTCGCTGCCTTGTCTGGTGTTCCATCCTCAGGGACCTGGCAACTTTCTCGTGTCCACCTGCAGAGCAGAAAATCTGACCAGTTCTTATAGGACCATGGACTGGTTTGGGATAGAAGAGACCTTCAAGCTCATCCAGTTCCCACCCTCCTGCCATGGGCAGGGGCACCTCCCACTAGAGCAAGGATAAGAAACCATGGCATCGATTCTCGGGAGGGGCAGAGGTGACCCAGGAGGAGAGCAGGGGGGTTAATTATGCTAATTACTGATGCAGATTCCGGTAGCAGGTATCCCCATTTATTCCAGGCAGCGTGCCAGGTGAGAGGCTCATACGCAGGGAAGTCCGTGGGTCAGCAAATAGTTAAAGAATTCTCTTCAGTTTCTCCTGAAGTTTGCAGATCTCTGGTTCTCAGCTGCATTTTTAGAAGGTGACTCAGTGGAGTGCTGAGGAGTGCAGGAAGACGGGGTCCTGGCTGGGGTTAGAGGGGGGATAGTGAAGAAGTGTGTCGATGGGGTGAATTGTCTGTGCACACAGTGTGTAGTGTCCCAGGGTACAGCGTGGGCAGCTCCTTTGCTGTCAGTGCAGCACGTTAGGCTGGGATTTGCTCAAATGCGAGCGCTGCTGTCGTGCTTGAAGGTTTCTGGTGTCATTTTCAGGTTCTGGAGCTGGAATGTATCATTTGATGCTCTGAGCTTCTGGGTGTTTTCTGTGCTGAGCCCTGACCCGTGCGTTTCACTCTCCCCTTGCTGCTTAGCTCAAAGCCAGCCTCCTTTAAAGCAGAAAAATCTTAGCAACCCTCGTTTGTTTTTTTTTTTTTCCCCAGATTTTCTGTGTTCTGAGGAAAGTGGCTATAACTCAATGCCAAAACCAATTGTGCTGGAGAAAAAGATGCTGCAGTAAGCAACAGCAGCTCCGTGAAGTGCGGCACATCCGCCTTGGTGAGCGCTCGCCCGCCGCGGGGCGAGGGCAGGGGGAGGCTGTTGGCCCTGGTGGGTGTTTGTGCTCAGCCCCTCCGGCAGCCAGAGCACCAGTTCTGCAAAACCAGGGGAATTATCACATGGAGTTCTTCTGGGCTTTAAGGGAAAAGAAAGGATCTCAGGACTCGCTGTAAATGAGATGGAACTTTTAACCTGAGATACAGTGGGATTACTGGTTTTAGAGACACAGCCTACACAGGAACAGGCTGGCAGGACCCTCTGGAGATGCTCTGGTGCCACCCCCNGACTCCACAGCCTCTCTGGGCAGCCTGGCACAGGCTCCCACACCTCACACCAAAGAACTTGCTCCTCCTGCTCAGGGGGAACCTCCTGGGCTCCAGTTGGTGCCCCTTGGTGCCCTTGTCCTGTGGCTGGGCACCACTGACCAGAGTCTGTCCCCATCCTCTTGCCCCCTCAAGGGCCCTTGAGCTCTTGCTCAGCTCCCCATTGATCCTCCTGCTCACCTCCCACTGTCCCACCTGGGGAAGGGGCAGAGCAGAAACAGATGATGTGGGAGCACTCAGTGGAGGCCCGTGGGGCTGAACGGGTGTACTCACAGGGTTTCACGGGTTGAATCTGCCTACAAGACAGTTTTTAACCTACCCATTTAGCTTTGCAGTCTGGGTCAGGCTGCAGAAGAAGTGAGAGCAACAGGAGATCTGGTGCTACCTGAAGGAAGGTGTTTTCTGTTTTCAGTGCCACCCAGGTGCTATCCAGATGCAAGCCCAGCGAGCGTGTGCAGGCTCTTTGGAGTTGGGCATCCCATCGACTGTGGCAAAGCCTCCTGTGCCACCCCCTGTGCTTTGCTTCAGGGGCAGCAAGGGGGGAGCTCCAGCCTCACTGCTCAACCAGGCTCTGGCACACAGAGGCCGTGTGCAGTTTTAATTAAGCTCCGGAGAGGAACTGGTTTGTACGAAGATTAATAGGTCTATCTTTTAATTATGGGAAAATAATAGACTGGAGAGCTTGGAAAGTGGGAGGTATCAGAAAGAGAGGATTAAAAACTTTAAGGAAGCTGAGTGAGACTATATTTT
Organism: Chloroceryle aenea; assembly: GCA_013399075.1. Taxonomy (NCBI): domain Eukaryota; kingdom Metazoa; phylum Chordata; class Aves; order Coraciiformes; family Cerylidae; genus Chloroceryle; species Chloroceryle aenea. Next base: position 253,930 of record VWZY01007086.1, read on the forward strand.
TCTGTACTTACAAATTACAGAAGATCATCCCCATTAATAATGATCGGAAAAATAATAAAATACCTTCGGCCGTATATGACAGCTTAACATTAAAATCTATTCTTTATGCTTGTTGAGTAGAGAATTTCTGATTACAATCATCAGTTAAAAAATAAATTGTTCTTTTTTCCAATCTTCTAAGTTTAAAAATAGAATAATTATCTTCTGAGTTCAGCTGTAGTTTAATCAATGCTTTTCTAAACAAAGTAAAGGTAAAAATGAGCCAAAAGTCACTGTTCTTTAATGATTGTTATGCTTCCTTAGTTGTGCTGCCCTGTTATTATTAACTTCTAAAAATAATTGGTCCTGTGCATGGATTTTTAAAGTCACATTGCAGAAAATGCTGCCGTGATGCACAGCAGGCTTGGAAAGAAGCACAATTTAAGGAGAGGAAAGGGAGAAGAGAGGGTTGGAAGGGACCTTAAACCTCATCTGGTTCCACCCCCAGCCATGGGCAGGGACCCCTCCCACTAGAGCAGGGTGCTCAGAGCCCCGTCCAGCCTGGGCTTGGACACTTCCAGGGATGGAGGATGCTCTTTATTAATTGGCAGCATATAGAAGGAGGTCGACTCGAGCAGGATTTTGTCTCTGGGTAGAGGAGGAGTTTCCGGGAGGATTTGGGGCTTAGGAGCCGGCGCTGTGAAGAGCTTTGGAGCTGCTGTGCCAGCCACCGCGGGCACTGCCCTTCTCGCCGTGGTGTCCGTGCGCGTCGCTTTGCTTCTCATCAGGGTTCTGCTCGTGTCTTTAATTAATGACCAAAACCTGCAACTTTTCTCCATAAATTTGTTAGTTTTTTTAAGCAAGGCTATTTTTTTCCTTGTAAGCTGCACAGGGGGCAGGGAATGGGACTGGGTTTGTGTGCTGGGAGAGGGGGAGACTGGTTCTCTCATTAGCCAAAGTGCCTGAGCTTCCTGGCGTGTTTCTGGATGCGTGCGTGTGTATAAACAACGAGGGGCTTAAGTGGACTGGTAAATGGTCACTGGAACTCCAGGCTACCTTCAGAAACATTCATTATAGCTGGCTGCCTGGCTGCTGGAAATTCTGCTAGAAAAGGAACGCCTTGTAGAAAAGCTCCGGCTAATCTGAGGTCTCTCTGCTCTCCACAGTCTTCTGTTCATTAGAGGCAGCTTGAAAATGTTCCTAAGACTTTGAAAGCAGCTCCTTGTCTGCTCCAAATGGATCCAGACCCCACAAAACTCCTCCTGCTGGGATGCAGAGACGTCAGCTGCGCTCTCTGTGCTCAAAGTGATGCTTCCCCAGGACACCCCGCTCTCGGCTCCGTAAACTGTCATTTTTCATCCCCCTTGGTACGCGGCTCCTCTCAGAACTCGCTCAGGTTTCCTGTTGAGCCCATTAATTAAATGAACAGTTATATTCATGATCCATTTCTGAAGATTTTCAGCCTGATGCTTCTGGTTTCTTATTCCTAAAGGGAATGTGGTTTTTCCCCTTAAACAATGCCGCCGTAGGCTGAGGCCACCAAATCACCGTTTTCTCCCAGCTGGCCGTTTCCATGGCTGTGCTATTTTCATGTTTCATCAAAGGACGAGTCTGGCGCCTTCTCTTCTGTCGGGTTTCCTTCATGTGAAAATCCTCTTTGTCAAATGAAAGCGTCCCATTAGTCCCTGGCACTTTGTGTTACCTTCCTTCAACTTTTAAAGGGGTTTTGAAGCCTTTAGTCCTCTCGTGGGCAGGGTGCTCAGCCAGAAGTTTGCCCGATGCGCTCTCCGCGCTTCCGTAAGTGTCCGAAAGGCATTTGCAGCTCCCGTCACCTGGCTCGCTTCCTTCAGAACAGCCCCACGTGCTCCTGGCTCTGCAGTTCCGTGCTCTCTGCTGTGACTCCAGCAGCTGCTCTGCCTTTGCTGGGTGTCCCCTGCATTATGGAGAAGCAGAGCGCAGTGCTCTTCTGAGCCGTCGTTGAACATCCTGAACCTCACTCCAGACAGCAGTGGAGTTAAAGCTCCTTGTGCGTGCTCTCCCTGTTCTTCCATCCCCTCCCTTCTCAGCCGCCGAGAGGGACTCTCCCTNCAGCAGTGGAGTTAAAGCTCCTTGTGCGTGCTCTCCCTGTTCTTCCATCCCCCTCCCTTCTCAGCACCCTTCTCCCAGCCCTGTTTTCTCATGATCTCTACCCAAGCTGTCACCATTTTTTCTTTGCTCAGGTCTCATCTCCTGTCTCCACTTCTCTTGTTACAGCAAGTGCTTCCCTGTCTGTGGCAAGGTGGTGCTTTGAGTCTCTCCGGTGTTCGTGTTCTCCCTGGATTCTTACTGCACACATCCTGTGCTCTGCTGGTGTTTACTGGTCTTCTTACCAACATTATGTAGCTTGCCCAGGCTAAAATGTTTTTAATAAATAGTTATTAAATCATCATTATTTTTTCTTTAGGCTGCCCAGGGCAGGGGGGGAGTCCCCGTGACCCCTGGAGGGGTTTCCAAGACCCCGTGGAGCTGTGGTGCTGAGGGCCAGGGGTCAGTGGAGCCCTGGCAGTGCTGGGGGAAGGGGTGGACTCGATGAGCTGAAAGGGCTCTGCCAACCCAAACGATTCTGTGATTCTTTGATTGTTTCTTTCCTCACTTGCTGCTCTTTCATGCATTTCCCTGGCTGCTCACAAAACCCTTGACGTTCACGAGAGCATCTCTAGCCTGTCGTGCCCGGCGACGCTTTGACAGTCAAACAGCAACGCAGATCATGAGCGGCACCACCGAGCTCTGGCTAAGGTGCCTCTTACACCCCAAAGAGCACTGGTTTGGGTATTGTTCTAATAAAAACTGAAAAGCAGCTGACGTTTGGCACAACAAATGAATGGCATTGGTTTGAGTCGCTGCCCTACCAAAGATGGTGTTTAGCTGCTCTACCCTTTCTATTTCATTGTCGTCGTCATCAGGGAGATCCACGCTCGCTGAACGTGTGTGTGCCTTAAACGAGGTGTCTCTGGTACGAGGTTAGCAGCAACAACGTAATAACCTCTTGAAAAGAAATAGGTGTTATTTTGGATACTAAGATGTCCTTATAGATTTGGTGGAAAACGCCTCTCGGTTCCTTTCCCGAGGCAGCAGAAGTTGATGGTGTCTCAGGAAAGGGCAGTCATTCTGTACAGGAACACAGGCTGACTCCTGGTCCCTACGGCTGAACCTGGAGCAGAAAGGGTGGCTCTGGTGAAGCCACTGAGACTTTCTACCTGCTGCTCCAGTGCCCAGCTGCAGCTGGGGGATCCGAAAGGAGGAACGTGGCAGAGAAATCTGTTTGTTGCACGTTTGTAAGACAGGCTTTTGCCTGTACCATGAATCAACAAGCGACTGGTGTTTTGAGGTCTGAGTGATGTCCCGTGGCTCTGTTCAGTCGACACATTGCTAGCAAGTTACTGGTGTTGGAAGCCCCTCCACTTCCATACTTACGGTGTCACCTTCTTTCCCAGGTGTTACTTGGAAGATGGAGCTTCAAAAGGTGCCTGGCTGAACCGGTCGAGTATTATTTTTGCTGGAGGTGACAAGTGGTCAGTAGACCCTCGAGTTTCAATCGCGACGGCGAACAGAAGAGAGTACAGCCTGCAGATACAGGACGTGGACGTGACGGATGACGGTCCCTACACCTGTTCTGTGCAGACTTCACACACTCCCAGAACGATGCAGGTGCACTTAACTGTACAAGGTATGTGGAGAACTGCAGACTGTTAGAGGAGATGTGCTAGAAAAGCCTGTGTGTGGGTGGGAAGCATCAGCTAGGCACATTTTAAAGGTTTTTTCCATGCTTGCTTGCTCTGTTGTTGGATGCACGTAGCCACAGACTGTGTGTGCCTTGACTCTGGGCCCCTGCAGTAGCTAATTAGCCCAGAAGGGTCTCTGGCTTGCCAAAATCACATTTAAATCCTCACTCCTGCTCTGCTGCCAGTTGAAGAAGGTATACAAATGTAAGGAGAAAACAGAACAACACTGGATGCAGAGTTGCCTGCAGCAGCGCTGGGCAGGGGTCTGCCATCTCGGTGTAGGTCTCCTGCGTGGCTCAGAAGGTGGTTGTTTTGTGTGCTGTTCACGGTCACGGGGTAAAGGTGCTGAGTTCAGGGGAGGGTGACAGCCGTGGCGTCGTGACACCGACACCGAATCCGGTCAGAAACCTCCTCGTTTCCTCCAGGCTGTCAGATCTGTGCGGACGTCGCCGGTGCTGCTGCCGCGGCACGTCATGGAAGGGTCGCTGGGGGTCAGGACCCAGCGGTCCTTGGGCCAGGAACAGGACATGTTGTGATGAGTCTGTGAGAGCAGTGTCGAGTAAAAGAGGTTGGATGGATGCAGTGAGACAGACGGAGTCACGCAGTCACAGGCTGCTAGGGTCGGAAGGGACCTAGACACTGAAGGCAGACCTCTCCAGGGACAAGGTCTGTTCCAGCCCAAGTGACTCTGTGATTCTGTCTCTGTGATCCCTGCACTGTGTGAATTTTGTTACTGTCTAGAAGATGCAGTATCTCATTTGAGCGCCTCAAGTGCCTTCTCTAGTGCGTGCTGTCACAAGAATTGTTACAAAAGCAAGAATTAACTCCTCAGCTTAAGCAAGAAAGCAAAGCTGGAACACAGAGAGCAGTTTTTCTAAGCCAGGAATCCCACTGGAGTTAGAAATTTAATATAAATTCATTAAACCCAAAGTAAACAAGTGAAGACAAAATAAGCTGGGTTTGCAGTAAAATTGGTGGCTTTTGCTTCTTCCAGACCAGTTTCCTCACAGAAACACTAAGATCCCAGGGCTGTTAATAAGAAGAGTGGCTTTATTTCCCCCACAGTTCTGTTAGGAGCACTGCAGACCGTCGGTGCCGGTCCACCCCGCGTGGAGGTGATATTTACTGAGCAGTTCTTTGCCTTGTCTTTGTAATAGTCAGTGCCCTCATGTGAGGGGCTAAAAAAATTTTTAAAAAGTTGGAAATTAATTGAGTGTATAAAACATGTAAACAGGAGCTTAAAATTAATTAGGCTAACTACAAGCATAGAGAGAAATAATAACTCAATGGTTAAAAATATGCATAATTATTAAGCGATTGCATTTATATCTTCAGAAATGCAAAGTATAACCTAAGGGCTTAACTTATTAGCCTTTGGTGCAATCATCATTAACATTTTCTTTTTGCATTTTTATGAGTAATAAAGCAAGGAATAAAAAAGCACGGAGTGTAAGTGGCAATCTCTATTAATCCATATGGCACATCAAAATCCCTTCCAAGTAACGGGCGTGAAATGCTTCTCCAACTAATTCTCTTTACCCACTGGACCTTTAGCCCGGCTGGTTTGTTAGAGTTAGGCAGTTGATTTGTAGGAGCTGAGTGTTTTGGATGCATCAAGAGCATTATTTTAGGAGTGCCCCCCAAAAGCCATCACGTTGTCATTTTTATACCTTCCTCGGAGGCCACTGCTGCACAAAGACCCCTGAGTTTATGGGGGGGGCTGCGTAGGGGTCACAGAAGTGTTGCAGGGTTCCAGGTTGGGAAGCTGGAATGAGGAAGCCAGGACAGTCTCTATTAAAGGCTCAGTTGTGTATTTGCACTCGGTTACTCCAATATTATTGCAGTTATACCTCATGTAGGACTTTGGGACTGCTTCCGTGAAGCACAGCCAGAGCAGCCCAGCCCTTTGACAGATGAAGTGGAAAGAAAATCCTTGCCCCTGTGTTTTTTGCCACGTAGACCTCTTAGCACGAAGGGAAAGCTGCCGAGCTCCCTGCCTGTGGAGTGAGGTCCTGCATCCCATGAGCACAGAGCGGGCTCAGCAGCTCTGGAGGCTGCTCCATCCCATCCCCGGGGCGATCGTGGCCGTTGCTGTCCATTCAGCTCGTAGCTTTGTGTNGCACGGGTGCAGGACAGCACTTCTAATCGGGCCGCTTCCTACCCCCGCTGCTAATTAAGCCATCGCTTCACCTTCCGTGCGCTCTGAGGCACGGGGGGTGAGGATGCAAGATTCATGTGTCCTCTGGGAGGGAGGTTGACCTGTCAGAGAGGAGCCGAGACTGTAAAGGGAACATCAAACAGCTAATTGGTGCTGTAAGCTTATATATCCCCTCCTGCTGGAGAGGGTGCAGAGGGATGATATAATAACATTTTATGGAAACAGTTTTATGTTGCCTTTTAATATTGTTCCTGGCTTTGTATTTCAAGATTAGAAACAACTTCTGCTGTGGGAGAAATAAATGAAGGGAAGAGCAAGTCTTTTGGTAGAGTAGAATCATCCGAAGGGCTGGGATTCCTTTACATCGTGAATAACTGATCAGCAGCAGAGCTGGAGCAGCAGATGAAATAACTGCAGAAAAAGGAAATTTAAAAGCGAAGTCTTAGCCCTTTGCAATTCCTCTGCCCTGCAGGCTGCATTCTGTGGAGTGATGTTGAAAGAAGCCATTCTCCTGCTGAAAGCAGCAGAGCTGGAAAGAGCTGGGGGGTGTGCACTGGGCCATAAATTAAAGGAATAAAGGCTTTATCTGATCATAAACTCCCAAATACGTTCACACGCCAGATTGCAAAATTATTTGCTGTGAAACTCCCCTTTAAATCCAGTTCTCTCTTTTTTTTGGGGTGTGTGTGAGATCTTTCTGTACACACAGACCCTCATCTGGAACATCCTCTCCTCTGCTCTTTGGGCTGACAATTTCTGAACACACTCCTGTCAGCGGTTCGGGGAATAAATACATTCTAGGGGGTTAAAGATGCCTTAATTTGCACCAGTAGAACCTAGAAAGGGAGCAGGATGAGTGGACCACCAAGGCTGAGGGGAAGCAGCAGCATCTCCAGCCCTGTCCCACGCATGGACACGGGAGCAGCCTGTGTCCTGGCCCCGGTGGCTTTGGCCACGTCCGTCAGGAACCTCTGCCAGAGCCTGATGTTCAGGTTCACTCTCCCAATTCCCTGCTCAAAGCCTTAAGGAGTCAACCAAGTCAAGTCCAGCTCTCTGCTGCTTATTACATTGTGAGACCTTTTTATAGCAAGAATATTAATCAAGGTAGTTATTAAAACCCCCTAATGTGTCTTTAGCCCACATTTACACCAGTGAAAGAAAAATCCCATGAAAGAGAGGAAGATAATCCAGTTAACTTTACTTCAGTGACCTTGTCAGAAAGAAGAGAGAACTCCGAAGTCATTAATTAAAAGTTGAGAAGGTAGCTGTTTGCAGTCAACTCAGTCGAGCTCGCTGCCCCGTGCTGGATCCGCAGGGTCGTGATCCACAGGTGATTTAAGATGTTTGCCACAGCGAGGTGTGACACGAAATCCCCCTCGCCGCGCTGCTCCTCGCTTCTGCAGCAAAAAGCCTGCAATTTCTGCCCTTTCTACTCTGATCTTTATCCTCCCGGGTGCAAATCGCATCCTCCAAGCTGCCTTCCCCTTTCAGTCTGCGAAAACACTGGGAAGCGTTTGCCCATGGATTTGGACGTTGGGTGTGGATCCCAGGCAGGGAGAGCACTGGCTGAAGAGCAGGCAGATACAACTCAGCCGTGTGTGAATTACGAGGGGAAGGTGCCGGTCCCCATCGAGTTGTAGGTGGGATGTCCAGGGACAGTGGCCAGGGGCTGGGACAGCAATTCCAGCAGGGGCTGGTAGGACAGGGGTGACCTTGATGTTGCTGAGGGAGGTTTGTGGCTGTCGTCTTCCTAGTGCTGGGCTTATAAAATCACAGGGTCACAGGGGCTTGGGCTGGAAGGGACCCGGAGGGCTCATCTAGGCTGTGTTGTGGCCTGTCACAGATGCACAGCTCCATGGTCCGTGGTTTAGGCTCTGGTGAGTAGAGAGCAGCTCCCATTCCCTTCGCCACCCACTGTCTCCAGCTCCCCAGGGTCTCTGCTGCCCCTGCCCACCCCCACGGCACCCTCTGCATCCCGCAGGAGCCCGGTTCCCGGTGGCATCAGCGGTGCCAAATGGCTCATAGCAGGGAATCGGTGACACGAAAACGTCCTTGCATTAGTTACTTGACATCTTAACTTTTATTTGACTCTGGCCCGTGCTGGACACGTTCGGGGCTCCCGGGGCAGACCCTGCACGTGTCGGATGCGGCGCTGGCTCCCGTCCTGCCCTCTCTGCGTCGTCTCCTTCCCCGTCCTGATCCGCACTTGACACGGCGCGCGTGTAAATAATTCAGTTACCCATGCAAATGTGATTTATAGATTCAGAAACTGCAACCTATATTTTTTATTTAAGCACGGTTAATATTTCCAAAGTAATACCCCAGGCCCTTTTTCTGTTTAATAAACCTCCTTAATGTCCCCTAAATATTAATGTATTGATTTAGTCTTTGCAATGTTTGCAAAGTCTAATTTGTTTCCTCAATCAGGCCAAGAGGGACTTGCATTTGGAGCTAACGAGATAAATCTTACCTAAATTTATTTAAAGTGGGACAAAATAAATATGCAAAAGACTTCTAAAATCATATAACAACCGCTTTCCAGCTAAAACTGACAATCCATTACTCTTTTAAATTGCCAGCGCTCGAGTCGGGTGTCGGTTTTTGTTACAAAATTAACTCACTAGTGTCAGCCACTGTTATCATCTTGTCCCTGCTCACCACAAGAGCAAAAAAACTTAGAGAAACTGCTCCGGAGCCAGATTTGCTTGGTGATCAAGGCCCCCCCAGCCCAAGGAACCCCCTGTTCAGCAAACAGCATCCCCAGGCCACGCCGCAGTCATCAGGGCATCACCAGTGACCCATCAGAACCTTTCCTCTGGGATTTGTATTTTTTATCTGGTCATTCAATTCCTCCCACTCGGCACTGGAATGAGCTGCAGGGGCTCTCTGCTAAAATCCCTACCCATGGCTCTTCCCCTCCTTGAAAAGGCCTGACCGGTGGCAGACGGTTGCGTTGGCAGCTGGTCTCATCTACAGCACGGAAAGCAGGAGCGTTTGGTCTCCAGGGGCTGTGCTGGTCTCAGACTCTGGATTCTGCAGAGATGCTTTACCCTCGGGGCTGCAGCTGGATTTCCATTATGACCCTGAAATTTCCATCTTCTAAGATCTGCAGGGGAGGGTAATCTACACAAAAAAAGTCATTTGCTCTCTGGTCTGAAGGGTATTAGTCCTGTTGCATTTGAATTACGGTGAATGAGTTGTTTGGTGACCTGAGAGCCTTGCAAATGCTGTGCTCAGCAGAGTCCAAAGGGTCTTTCAGCAGCTTCTCCTGTTAGATGGCATTGCTAGAATCAGGAGGAGTTAAAAATAAAGGGCAAAGAGAAAGCCCCAACAGCTCGGGATAAGGGATGTGATGATGTAATGCAAAGGGCAGAAATGTAGATTACTAAATTCTGAGCTTTGTGTTCACTGGTGAGTTAGGGTCTTCATCCCCCTTCTCTGCTAACCCGGAGGGCTCCTCACGCTTCCTGCTGGGCACAGCATCTCCTGTGCTCTAAGCTCTGACCTGGTACAGTCCCCCCTACAGAGAGCAGAGACTCCTCAAATGAAACAAATCCGACCAGCTGGGAATGTCATGTGAAAGCCATCAAAAGCTGGGCTGGGATAGCTTTTCATTCTCTTACTTACTCATTGAAACATAAAGTTGTTTGGGTTGTCAGAGACCCTTAAGCTCATGGAGTCCACCCAGTCCCCCAGCACTGCCAGGGCACCCCTGACCCCTGGCCCTCAGCACCACAGCTCCACGGGGGGCTTGGAAACCCCTCCAGGGGTCACGGGGACTCCCCCCCTGCCCTGGGCAGCCTGGGACAGCCCTGGACAGCCCTGGGGTGTGGGGGGTCTGCTGGCCACACGCAGGGAGATGGTGCTGACCCCACACTGGTGTGGGTCTGGCCATGCTGACGGAGCGATGGGAGTGCACTGGCGAAAGTCCCCGGTGGCAGAAGGGGCTGTGCCCTGTGCAGCACAAGGAGTTCTCAGGGCTGCCAGACTGGCTGCTTTTTGAAGCCGTGGTGTCTGCTGAATGCGGGTGGGAAGCTCTCACAGCTGTGTGAGCATGCTGCTCCCTCTGAACCCGTCCACAAAACCCCGGGGAGTTTCGCTCCAGGAGGAGTCAGCACTGCTTGCAAGGGTTGCTTGGAAAACGACCACTGAAATGGGCTTTATTTCCTGAAGAAGCATTGTTTTAAAGACAGAAGATTTGGCTTATACCACTTCCAAGGGTTTGGTTACACACAAGCACGTGTTCTGCTGGTGACGGGCTCTGTTAGTGCCTCCCCAGTGCCTCTTCACCGTCCTGTTGATTCAGTTAAAGGGAATTGGGCTGCCCTGGAACAATGGAGTTGGTAATTATTGTTATTCGTCGCCAGCAGTTCCACCTTGCACGTGCTCGGGGAACTCTGTACCCCGAGCGAGCAGTGGGTAATATTTGACTGAACTTCCTGCTGTCTGTCACGGTGATCACTGTGATTACTGGGATTTAGCCCTTGTTTTGTCTTTCACTGGATTTCCTGTGATTTCAGTGTCTGCAGTGTGAGACTGTCAGTTGTCAGGAGAAAAAACCATGTCCCATGTTTCCAAGTTTGTTTTGTGCCTGGAGTGATGTTAACAACGACATTGAAATAGCCCTGGAGTGTGCTGGAAGCAGATCTCTGCAGCTCTTCCTCAGGGTGCCATCCTTCCCATCGCCTCCGTGTGGAAGAGAATGTAAAAAAACACCCCACGCGGTGCCGGGCAGATCTAGAACCTGCTGGCTTTATCCTGCCAAAAGGCTTTCAATCCAAATACTTGGTCTTGATAAGGAGGTGCAAACCCACTAATTATCCTCTAATAAATTCCCAGTGTTTCTGAAAACCCTTCTCTTGTGTTTCTCTGAGATTGAGGTGAGAGCAGTGAAGGTGTTTCACAGTCAGAACTTGGGCACTGTAAGATTTTCAGTAAATTCTTCCTCACGAGATTCTAATTAAGGCAATTAAAATCTGCCCTGTGAGGAATTCTGTTCATTGCCATTAATGAAAAAACAGATCTGTATATGAAATCACTTCTATAAACAGAAGAAATGGAAAGAAACAGGGGAATAACCTAACGGGACACATCAGACATCCGCAGGTGGCACGGCCCTGTCCCTTCATCCCGCGGTCGAAAGCGGCTCGTCCGCTGCGTCTCTCTGAAGGGCCATGGTCAGCATCTTGCTTTTCACCTGATTAAAGCTAATGACATCTGACACGCTAAATATCCTCGCTGAAATACTGTAATCTGATAAAAACCTTTTGTCAAGTTCAGTTAACGTTCAAAGCGGGAGACAAATGGAAACTGTGCGGAACCTACAGGTTTCCCAGCGCGCGGAGCTTCCCCTGTAGCATCCCTTGTCTGCTGACGCCAGATGAGCTTTAAGGTCCCTCCCAACCCAAAGCAGTCTGTGATAAGCACTAGAAATACTGTTCCAAGGGTCAGTACAGGAAATTAAAAATTCTATTAATATAACAAAAATAACTCAACTTGTGAGATTTTTAAAAAATAAGAGCAGGTTTTTGCAGACACATCCTGTTGTTGAGGTGGAATTAGAACGATGTCCTGTAAGCTGAGCTAGGGCAGCTCCTGTTCTGGTTTTGATGCTGCATTTTTGTCCAGTTCTCCCGCTCTGCTTCCCCGGAGGTTTGGGGATTGCATTCACCTGCCTGTGAAGGATAACGCCGGGCAGCCAAACCTCACAGAATGCTTTAGAAATGCTCAAGCTGGAAACGTTTTATGTTGGTACAACATGATGAGTTCTGAGAACAAATAGGAAAGGGAGATAAGAGTTAATTACAAATCACACTGACATGAGACTTTCCAAGAAAATTTGCGATAACCACCGAGCGGTTCTCAGGCATTTTATTGCTCAAAATTTGGAACAAGTTGGAAGCCACTCCAGCCCGCCAACGGGGCCGTGGCTGGGTGCCAGGGGGCTCTGTGCCGGCAGGTGCTGAAGCAGGAGGATGGAGCCGGTGTCCTTCCTCCCCTGCAGCTCCCATCCCCTCCTGCCCGCCACCCTCGGGTTTGCTTCCCGTGTTTTGCTGCAGCCCCGGGTCTGGAAGCGGGGCAGACCCAGAGCAGCTGGCTGGGGTTTCTGCTGTGGAAACGCTGCTGGAACTACGTGGTGCAGCAGCAGCTGCTCTGAATTCTGTGCCACGTCGTCATCGAAGGCAGGCGGGCTGCGACCGGCCGGAGGTTCCTGCGCTCCCAGCTCAGGGTGCTTCTTGCTGGACACTGGGACCTTTATGAATTTATTTGTAATTCATCCTAAATTTAGCCTTTTGCAGTGTGCTGATCAGAAATGCTGCAAATGCATTCATACGAGGATAGTTCATTGATATTGGCTCGAGACTAAAATGGCTGTAGTGGCAGTAAGGAAATAATGACTGTCCCATTATAACTGTATTCTTTTAAAACTTCCATTTCAATTTGCATGGCTGTTGCCAACTAGAGGAAAGAATTACCTTCCATTTTACAAATGGGGGACCCTGACAGGCTGGAGAGGATAAAATCAGACCTATTTCATGGTCTGAAATTGCCCTTCTGATGTTCAGCACAGTGAAAATCCAGCCAGCGAGGCATTAGTGGAGAGAAATAAAACCGGTGGATGGCTTCACCCCCATTGATTTCTGAGTGGAATATCCATGATCACAGAGCAGCAACTGGCAGGGATAGAAGGGTCTTTATTGCTCTTTAGACGGGCTCTGTCGGTAATGTGGGATCCGGGGCGCGGAGCAGGTCCAGGTGGGTGTGGATAGACACGTCCCTTGTTGTACATATTCATATCGTGGGTCAAACTGTGGCATAATTCAGTGGAGTGGAGGCTGAATATGGAGAGATTTTGCATAGATTTGCCTTTTTCCCCAGGTGACAGCCTTTGGTAGTGGCAAAGCAGCACTTTGTTAGCAGTACAGCCCAGGTACATCATCTGCATATAAAATCCATCTGTAGTTGTACAGAACTGTTTATAACTGACGGGAAATAGCTTTGGCTGTGTTCACCACTGACCTTACATTTGTGAAGGTAGTGCTGCATGTACATTGAACTGTATCTAATGGGTAAAAACAAACCCCTGTGCCATGAATCTGAACAGTTGCAAATGCGAGTATCACAGACTTAGAAGAACCTAAGCCCGTTGACATTCGTATCTAGAATTTAGAAACCCCGTTAGCTTTAGTCCTACTGGAATAACTAGGGAGCAGCATCTCTGAAAGCGTTCTCTTCCATCTGAAATTTCACAGTAAATACTTGGTGACAGCTGATGCAAAGCATTTTGTGTACTTTTAGCAGGCAGTTGGTGGGTATTTTAAAATAAACTAAAAAGCATTTTAAGTGCAGAAGCTGGGTGGAGGGGACACGCTCCTGGTAGGTGTCTAGGGCAGCATTTCCCTTTACAATATGACCTTTGTCACTAAAGATGTTCCAGGATGAAGCATAAAGAACTGGTGATTGAAAAGCTAAAGACAGAAGCAAATGAAGTAGAATTAAATGAGGAGGAAAACGTGAGGAACATTCCCCATCTGTCTTTCACCAGTAAGAGATGGCCAAGTACAACAATGGAATCTAACGTGGCACCAATGCAGAGCATGGCGGGTTTGGGGGGCTTGTTTCAGATGCTTTGCTATTCTTTCTTCTGTGTCAGTCTCTTCCCACACTTCTTCTTTTCCCTTTGAAGAAGCATCAGTTGTAGGAGTGGAACTAGGCCAAGCACAAGGAGAAATGGAGTTGGTGTTACAAGCAGAGAGAGTAGTAAACTTCGGAGGCTTTGATAGAGTATTTGTGATAAAGCGAGCTGTCTGCTGCTTGTTACGTAGCCCCCTTTAATGCTGGAGAAGCTGATAGCACAGAGACCCGGGCTTGCCTTTTATTTCTTTAGATGATGCATAATGCTCATAGCTGCACCGCTGCTGCTCCGCTTCTCGCCGTAGCCTGCTCTGAAGAAATCCTGACGTGAGCCTGTGTACCTGCTTCTAAATGACTGCTGTCCTTGAGAGGTGGCTTTATTATCCCTGGCAGTAAAGGACCCTGATTTATATCCTTTGTAGCCGGCTCTGCTGGGGCAGAAAAGCTGATGCGTGACCTCTTATCCTGCCAGCCTGTTTCATAAAGCTGACTAAATTATACATAGGCAGAAATATTCTACCTCCAGTGACCAGTCCATTAACAAAAATCCATAAACAGGAAGGGGTAGAGAGGTCTCATTAGGAAAACCAGATGAAAGAGTGAAATGCGTGAACTTAAGGTATTTTAACAGCTAGAGACTCCATCAGAGAAAGCGAATGTTCAGTCCGAGAGGAGGAGCTCCCCTTGCCTCAGAAACAGCCGTAGGTTCTGCTGGAAAACACGCAGCATTTTCCTGGAGATGTACAGAGCTCTGGGCCCAGCTTCTTCTGGAGTTCAGTGACTAAGTGAATATACACATGCAAACTATTAAGTGAAGATGAGACCTCTTCTCCATTTGTGTCAGGGACAGCATCTCCATATTCCATATTTATGGAAGATTGTATTTGCAAGAGAGTCAGTCTTGAAATAGATGTATTCCCTGTACTCCTGGTAAGGCTTTTCCATCGAGCCTGTCTCTTCTGTCACCAATGCCCAAGGGTAATTCCCATTCATAGTGAAGCCCATTAGGAGAAAAAAAAAATTGCCTGTGCAACTGAACAGCTCACAAAGAGTTGCTAAGGATTTTATGGTTTCGTTGGCACGTCGTCTGCTGAGCTATAGCAAACTTTATCTGCGTGGCATCGGTGGTTTAATTAAATGAAAAATCAGAATGGTACATTAGCTCTTTAAATCCCACATCCAGCATATGAGGATGCGAGTACTCGCTTTGGATTTATTAGATGGTCCATCTTGTCTTGTTTTTATGAGCTGGGAACTTGCAGAAGAAAAATACTTTGTACTATGAGCTGTGTTGGATTCATGGTTATGGGGGAATTACCCAAACAGAGCAAGCGTGGGGATGGATTTATTAAAGCAGCTCCTTCTCATATACTGCCTTTTCTTCTGGAATCCTCCACGGCTTAGTTGTGATTTTACAGCTTGAGAGGGTAAGAGGGGGTGATGGTAATAGCTGGTACTCGTGAGCAGCAGAATCCAACAGTTGAAAAAAGCAGAGTTAAATTAATATCTTTAAAAAGAACTCGTAGTGCTAATTTGGGAAAATTTCTGGAAAGGGCTGAGAACAACTGGCAAGTCAAGTGGCAGATTCCTACTGTAATATTGAACTGTAAGGAATTTGAAAGAACACTTCAGAGGATATGGATTAAATGTTTCCTGCCTGGAAAATCTCCATTTGAAAAAGTTCACCTTTGATGGTACAGCTTTCAGAAGGATGTCAAGAAAACTTTTCCTGTTGTTATCCATCAAAGATTGCAGGACAGCAAATGCAGAGGTCACCGAACCTGAGCCGTCTGGCAAGGATGCGAGGGAGCCTTCTCTGCAGGGGAAGTACAGATGCTGCTGTTCTTCCTTTCAGCATTTGAAATACCTGCATACTGAGGTTTAATTCAGGAGGCTTTAGCCTTCTGAATCAGGCCTCCAAAAAAAGGAAGCTTCTGCTCTTCTCCGGCTGGCAGTCGTGAGAGGATTTCTCCACCTCCCCTCAAAGCTTGGGGGTTGGGGCAGGCTGAGCATCCTCCTCCTCCTCCTCC
>VWZY01007086.1:269504-280618 GCA_013399075.1 Chloroceryle aenea
GTGGCCAGAGCACCCCACTTCTGGTGGCTGACCTGGTGTCATCAGATAGCTGGAAACTGGATCTGGAAGTTTTCCACGTGTGGTACACGAAGCCACAGTTACAACGCCATTCACAAGCTGTAAAAACCACTTCAGTGGTGACTGAAAGCGTGATTAACTTCGAAATCCCTGAACAGAAAGAACAAAGAAGAAAGTAATGAATATGTAGCTGTGTATTGACCTCTGTTCAAACTTTGATTGCATTATATCCCGTCCGGTTGGCAGGAGCGGCCAACAGCTAAGGAGCAGCTCTTGTTGGTCAGGAGTCACCGGTCTTCCGTGAGCAGATTCATCCGTGGTTGATTAATATCACTAGGCGAGATTCAATTAGCCCTTCTTTTGTAAGTAGAACTGAAAAAATAAGTCACCCAGGTAGTTTTCCGTTTGCTGGCACGGCTTCGAGCATCTTGTCCTGGAGCTACGCTCCTCTTCCCTTCGGGAAAACCACAGCGCCGCTGGCGGAGGGCAGCCCGGACCCTGCTTCTCTCTCCGACTGGGAAATTCCAGCAGTGATTCAGATTTGTAGGATACATTAACTAAGAAAATGGGTCTGAGTTTCCCGGCAGGAGATGCGGTCGTGTCAAAGGCCCCCGTGTCCAAGTCTTCATCTAGTGCGAGATACGGAGTCCGGGCTACAAAGAGAAAGCCTCTCACAGAAGGAAGGGAGGGAATGAATTTCAGAGCAGCTCAACGAGCCCCGAACATCACCGCACTCAGACGCAGCTGCAGCCTCACGGGATAAACTGAATTAGGATAATGTTTGTAGCAAACAGTAAATCGAAGCCCTCTTTGAGGCAATTAGCGAAATCAGAGCATCCTTTGACGCAAACAGGCAGGAGAACGCTGTTCTTGCGATGATTTTTCCAACACTTTATTTTGCAGCTTTCTTGAGAGTCTCGGAGTTTGCTCAAAGGGCAGCAGAACTGAACGTCCATCCCAACGCGGTTCCTGAGTTGGGGTGGTTTGGGGTGTTCTGTGAGCTGCTCACCCGGCCGCACGCGCGCATCCTGGGTGAAATGGGTGGGGAATGGGAAGTATTAACATAACCCCCGTGGTGGGTGAGTTATAATTACAGCCAAACTGGGTTTGATACACTATTACATATGTGGATATACATGTAATTATGCTATAATGACACCCCTTTGGATTTCTGCTTTGCATCCAAGTGAGGGGTGATGATGACGAGAGGAAATCAAGGCGAGGAGTGCAGAGGAATAAAGTGGGGAAAGGCAGAAGGATAAAATCATGGCTTTGATCCAGATCTGAGGAGTTAAATGTCGTCGTCTTCTTCTGTGATATTACTCCTATTTAAAATATTCAGCAGAACATCTGGTCACAAAGCAGGAATTCAGATGGTGTCTTTTTTCCTGAAGTCGTGGTTCACATCTTCACCCCTCAATGCTTTAGCAGAACTTTCTACTTCTTAAAGGATTTGTGTCCTCGTCAGACAGTGTTCAGGATTTGAATCTACTCAGGTCTGGTGAGGAGTGGCTGAGGGCCGTGGGGTTGTGGAGCCTGGAGAGCAGGAGGCTCCGGGGAGCCCTTCTGGCTCTGCCAGCTCCTGAGAGGAGGCTGGAGCCAGGGGGGTCGGGCTCTGCTCCCAAGGGACAAGGGACAGCACAAGAGGACCCGGCCTCCAGCTGCCCCAGGGGAGGTTGAGGTTGGAGCTGAGGAACAATTTCTTCCACCCCACCTCCGCAGGGCTGTCCAGGGCTGTCCCAGGCTGCCCAGGGCAGGGGGGGAGTCCCCGTGACCCCTGGAGGGGTTTCCAAGCCCCCCGTGGAGCTGTGGTGCTGAGGGCCAGGGGTCAGGGGTGCCCTGGCAGTGCTGGGTGTTAATGGTTGGACTCCAGGAGCTGAAAGGGCTCTGCCAGCCACAGAGATTTTGTAATTCTGTGATTTTATCTTCCTTTATCCCGTGTGACTAAGAGACATGTTGTTTCCTCTAAAGAACAAGTCATACCACACTAACTGTTCATTTATAGGAACAAATCTTGCACAGAAATGTTCTGAAGAGTTTCCTTAAAGGAACCACACAATGAAAACTGTATGACTGAAATTACCGGGTCTGCGTTCCTCGCACGCTGTAATTTCCGGAGCAGTAACAAGGATAATGAACGGTACCAGATCTTCTGCGCCGTGCAAGAAAACTCTGTAGCAATGTGAAAACCATATAGCACTGATTCTTAATGCAATCCCATAATGTGACTCTAACTTCTATTATACCTCCTTATCACTGCTCTTTTATCGTAGCTATTCAGATAAAAGCTTTGGATTTTTTGTGAACAGAGTAGTCTGGCCCCGTGGGTAAATCCCAAAAGCTGCTCAAGGAGATGCACGCACGAAATCTGTTCATTTACTGCCTCTTTTGGCATTCTTTTTTTTTTGTCCTTTTTTTTTTCACGTGGTATTTTGAGTATTTATCCCTTCAGGTTGATGTGTTCTTTTAAAAGGGAAAAAATTAAACAAAAATCTCACAAGAGACACGTGAAGTTGGATTTGAGTGCCCAGATTTGAATGGATAAAGCGGCTCTTCGGGAGCTGGATAAAACAAACGCGTTCATAAGCCTGTGATTTTCAAACCTGCCTCAAGGCCAACAGTGCTGAAGACATTAGAGTGAGACAAAATAAATAGTTAGATTTTTTGCTTACTTCTAAGGCTTTATAATACTGAGGGCTTTAGTACGGGATTGTAAGATGGTTATTATATTGTCCCCAGCAGATTACTCGTTTTGTTGTCTTTAGGATTCAGAAATGTTCTTACTTTATTTAGGCTGAAATTTCAATCATCCCCACTTTGCATTTAAAATATGATATTATTATTTCCCCTTCTATCATCTGAAAGAGAAAACTGGAAAATTGCCTTAATAGTTGGCAGATTTGCTTTGTTATGTAAAATAGAGCCTTGGCAAAAAAAAATAATAATAATTAACACAACAGTTCCATTATACAATAAAAGGGTTGGTTTATGTAGTAAAAAAACCTTCCTGTTTGAAATACTTCAAAGGCAAGACACTGTTTTGTTTCCATAGTGGGTTGACTGTAGCTGGCACAGGGAAATATTTTGCCCTGAAATGTGTCTGCAGTGGGAGCGCTGTCAGGGCGCAGCGAGCTCTGCCTGCTTCCCACGAACGCCCCGGGGTCGCAGTTGAAAAGCATTTGCCCAAAGTCTCTTTTGAGATGATAACCTTGCTCTGAATGAATCCGTTTTCTGCAGACACAGCTGTGTCACTGCAGTGGCCACCTCCTTAGATAACCTGGGCAGTGCTGGGTTGGTGGTTGGACTCCAGGAGCTGGAAGGGCTCTGCCAGCCACAGTAACTCTCTGCCATTCAATACAGATAGTTCCAGGTTTACAGTAATTACTCTCCACCACCCATAAAACCTTCAGGTGCTACTCTGGTTTACTTCCTGTCACTGGACTGAAGTCAGGCTTTGTAGAGAGCTCGTTCTCTTCTAATCCCCTGTGGATTGTACAACTTTGTTAGACAAATGCACTCTTTTCTCACTGCAACTCAAAATGCAGTGATGTTGGACACTGCCAGTTTCAAGTTTCTCTAATATCAGGCTTCCCCAGCTTATAGAATCTTGGTTTCAAATGACAGTGAATGTATGTGGTGTGTAACCTGTGCCTTGCAAGCTTCCTACCAAAACCATCTTTGTCGATTAAATGATTTTAGATGATTTAATGCCTGTCTCTGGCACACCACAGGGAATATTTTAATCACTTTGGTGAAAAAAATACAGATTTGCCTTTTAGCCCAAATTAGGGAGGAGGGAAAATGAGAATGAAGTTTTGGGTTCACACAAATATGATGAAGCCAGGAAGGTTTCACCCAGAGACATTTGGTCCTTTGAATTTTTAAAGCAGTGTCTGAAATCCTGATCCCATCCAAGTCATCAGTGTCAAGATTTAAAAGGCATCATCTGAACAGGATCTTACTCCGCAGCCCAAGGGGTGTAGCAGGGATGTCAGACCCCTGTGTCGCAGAATCACAGGATCCTTCTGGCTGGAAGAGACCCTCAGGATCACCCAGCCCAACCATGGTGGTACACGTGAGCAGGTAATTAGAGCAGCTCTTCAGAATCAGCATCTCCTGCCGTCAGCTGTTCAGCTGTCCTTCTCCAAACAGCCTTGTTCTGAAGGAAACAGAGGGTTTGGGTTAGGTTGGACAAAACATTCTTATTTCCTCAAGGAAATTCTCTTGGTTTTAAGCAAAACTTTCCTCTCTTGGTTCTGTGTGAGCTGAAATTTTCATTTTCAAGCCTGGGAATTCAGGTACTCATGAAAAACAATTCCATTATTCATCTAGACTTTGCCACATGAATTTCCAGATCTGCAATTTGATATTCAGGTGGGTAAGATGAGAACAGGTAAATAGTAAAAGTTCTTGCTTGTCTCTGTTACACATCAGTTTGTGTATTTCCACAGAAGCTTCTTTGCTACAATGCTCGGTTCTGATCCCTCTTAAGGTCAGCTCCTCTGTCCTTCCACTCTTCATCACTGGTGTTAGGAACCCAGTCGCTCCATTATCACTTCCTATCTCACTCTGAGTGCACTGAGCCTCCCCCGCGGACCCTCCCCGGTGCAGGGTGGTGCCCAACCCTGTATTTCTCAGCGCTGATCTCCTCGCTACCGTAGCGATGCTTCACTCCTCCGAAGCTTCCTCCGGCCACAGCTGCAGCCCTGTCCTGCTACCACGTGCCAGGGTGGAAGCACCTCTAACCCTAGTGTCTGAGTCTCCTCCCCTGCAAAGGTGGCTGCCCCTGGCCGTCGGGGCTGGCCCAGCACCGTCCCTGCCCGGCGCTGGCCGGTGGCCCCACTGCTGCGTTTACGGCCGGGCACCGGAGCCACCAGAGCTTGACCACCACGGCACACGCTGAAAAATCGAATGCTGATTGATTGCTGGGTCCTCCCAGGCAGCTGCGAGGTCCTGGGGAGGTCGGATGGTTTCTTCATGTGCTTCATTTAGCACGGGCGCTTTGTGCCAGGGCGAGGAGCCAGGGAGCTCAAAGCTCTGGTTTAGCCATGATCTCATGCTCTCTCCCGAATGAGCTTTAAAAATTAATTTGGCGACAAATAAAAAGTTCCCTGACTAATTCACGATTTTATAATCATAGCTGCTCCCGAACTGCCGTTGTACGAATAAAAAGACCTCAACTGGTGAAGTGCTTTTAACTCTCTCGGTCTGATATTTCCAGCGTGGAGAAATTCATTAACCCGGAGTCCCCAAACTAATCTTTCACAGGATGCTCTTAATAACCTCTGTTGCTATGGAATGGAAAGAATAAAACCAATGTTGAGTAAATCCTCAAACCCCACATTGCAAACACCGTCTCACCCTGACTGAAACACCCGTGGACGGTCATGTTTTGTCACGAGGCTTTCGCCTTCCAGAGGCACCTTTTAGCAGCTGGAGCACTCTTGCTATGGTTCGTCATTGATGAAAATTGAAAATTACCATGGCAACCTCCCAACTCTCAAATGTCCCAACTGTGCAAGCCTTCCTCGGGCACCGAGGACTCTCTCTGCTGATTTTTATCAGGCACGTTGACAGGTTGGAGAAACAATGGGTTTGTCCACTCCACCTTCTCCCTCATTTTCTTGGGAAGAGCCGAGTGCCGTAGACACGGGTAAGCTGGATGTCACGGGTGGGTACGGGGCTCTTGTTCTGTTCTTGTTCACATTTTCCAGGGACTACCCAAAGGCTGTAGGACATCAGCAAATACCTTCTGCCTGCATGCTGCCATGGTGTCCCCCATCAGTTTTAGCCCGAGATGGGCAGTGGTGCTCTGTAGGACAAAGCCAAGGCATTAGCTGGGTGTAGAGATTCAACAGGATTTTGAGCACTCAGCTCTGCATTCCACGTTAACTGGAGTAAGCCGCCTCCTTGGAGTGGTTGTGAATGTGGTGACACTTCTGCAGAGTAGGGCAGGTTTGATTTGTTCGTTGTTATTGGAGTCTTTAATAATCAGTGTAATTTATAGGGACAAGTGCAGAGAATCCTTTTACATCTTTCATCTTTATTGATTTCTGTGAGCAGAGACATTCAGGATGGTAATTGTGTATTGTAACATAGTGGATGTGTCACTGTAAGGGGGAAACAGAAACAGCATCTGTGGCTGGGATTCCATGGCTGAAATGATGGTGAAATTCCCCTTGGACCTTTCTTAGTCAAATTAAACACCCTACCAGGGAGGTGGCGTTCGTTCGGCGCCCAAATACTCACTGGCCCCGAGCTTGCGCTGAGGAAACGCTGCAGGACTTGGCTTTAAAAGATTATATGTTCAGTTAGTAGGACAGTACTCCTCTGAAGGTGCTATGTTAACGAGGAGGCAGAGGGTGATCCTGTCATCATCTGGAGGTCACGCTGGGCTGAGCATGTTGGTAAAGCAGAAAACCCCTCCACGTCAGCAATAAAACCTCGCCTGCCTCTGCTGAGGCTGTACAAGCACCGGGTTGGTTGGCCAAAGCCATTCAGAGTCAGAATAGTCCCAGCTCCAGGTCAAATTGCTCACTTGTTGATGCTGTTTTCAAGAGCTGCATCAAACCAATGCTCAAGTTGCAAAGTTAGGAACCCAGAGCAAATACTTTTTTCCTTTCTTGTGCTTAAATGTTACAGGAGCCTTAGTGTCTGTGGTCGGGGATCCAGAACTGTCGGGCAGGTAGCGGTTTGATTTTGATGTGGTGTTAACTGTCTGTAAAATGGGAGTGTTAATAATGCCATTAATCCCCATTAATGGCAGTGCTCCCGTGTCACTGGGACGTCATGAAGATTAAATCGCGCCGCTCGCAGCGCGTTCCCTGCGACGGGGACAGTTCTGCAGGAACTGGAGAGAAGGAATTAATCACGTGGAAAGCGATTCCAAGTGAAATGTTAGGTAATTGTTACTCATTCCTGGGCTATGTAGCGAGAACAAAAATAAATACTGAAGAAATACTGGCCAATGGACTTCATCCCAGGCTCCAGTCACGTGAATTGGGTTGATGCACTCAAAACTTGCTCAGTATATGGTTGTGTTATCACAGACTCACAGGCTGGTCTGGGTGGGAAGGGACCTTGCAGGGTCACCTGGTCCAACCCCCTGCAGGGAGCAGGGACATGTGCACCCAGAGCAGGGTGCTCAGAGCCCCGTTGGAAAACAGTCTCTGAAACCTGGCACAGTTGCTTGGGAAGCAAACCCAGTATTTAGTTTTCAAAGAGCAGTTAACAGAAGACCCCAGAAAACATCAAGAAGTGAGCTTAACTAGTGATCTGAAAACAGCCTGGAATGAGCAGGTTACAAAAGGCTGTCTCCTAAGCAAGCAAACAGCAATAGATGGTGAAAGAGCAAGGGTAATTTTGAAGGCAGGGATTATGAAAGACCAGTCTGCCTTCCTTCTCTGAGGAGGGAACTCACCTCCTGGGGAAGGACAGGCAGTAGCTGGGAATTGATGTCAGAGTGATGTTCCCCCAGTCAGTGGTAGCAGCTCACTGACTGGGGGAAAGGAAGCATCAAATGAGTCCATCGTGCTTCCAGGAGGATTTAACAGGAATTTCAATAGATGGATTGGAAGCATAGAATGGTTTGGGTTGGGAGGGACCTTACAAGATCATCCAGTTCCACCCCCTGCCATGGGCAGGGACCCCTCCCACTAGAGCAGGGTGCTCAGAGCCCCATCCAGCCTGGGCTTGGACACATCCAGGGATGGAGCATCCACAGCTTCCCTGGGCAGCCTGGGCCAGGTTCTCACTATCCCCAGAGGGAAGAGCTTCTTCCTCCTTTCTCATCTCAATGTCCTCTCTTCAGGTTTGAAGCCACCACCCCTCATCCTGTCACGTCAGAGATGTCTCTGATACTTTTGATCTTCTCTTGGAGCAAAGGGTTGAGGTCATTGATTTATTCTGTTCCTTTCAGGCCCATTTTTAAGATGTGGCTTGACAATGTAGAGAAGCTTTTCCGAAGCACCTCTGGCCCACTGTGCTTTTCAAGTCACCCTGACCTTTGGAAGGTTTGACTTTCAGCTTGCTGAGAGTTCAGACTTGAGAGCACTGGGCTCCATTACCACCAGGAGAGGTGCATTAGCGCTGCGACCAGCGGGATCCAGCTGCTCCCCTGTGAGATCACAGCAGTGGTGGGTCCTCAGGGGTCACAGGGATGGTGTGGTCCTTCCCACGGGGCTCTCTGGTGTAGATGAAGGGAGATGGTGCCAGCCGAGCAGGTGGCTGTGGGCACAGTGGAACTGCAGGTCACATCGTAGCGGGCGAGAGTGGACACGTGCCGAGGAGTAAAGGACAATGAATTGCTTTTCAGATAAGAGCAAGATACTTAAAATGCAAAGTAAGCAGAGACATATGGTTGGGATCCAAAGAAGGGGGAGTGATGCAGTCAGAGAACTGTCAAGGGAAATTATTTTAATAACTATATTGGGAATACAATGTAAATCTGTCATCCAGCCTGACTGGAGAAAAATCGAACCCCTACCGTTCTCCGAAAGAGAAAAATGCAGTTGCAGGAAAGCATCTTGAATCCTTACAGACCTTGTATGGAGCTCATGTGACAGCAAGCGTGGCAACAAGTAGATTCTTTATCCCCAGAACCCCAACTGCTCTCACCGTGCCCGTAAAGGTCACTGAGGACCTTCCCTTTCCTATTCTCACTTTTTCCTTGGTATGTCACGTGAAGATTTGCAGTGAAAACTCGATGCCCACTTAGGCTTTAATTTGTCTTGAAAATCTCTGCACGCCACACTTCTGCATTTTACCCATTTCTTGCCCCTCTACGTCCTCTGTTTCTATTAGTACATGTATGTGTGTGTATATATCACTACAAACACAGCAGCTCCTGCAGCCTGCAGCCCCTCTCCACTCTGCCCAGACCAAGCACGACTGCTGCTCTGTCTACCCCGTGGGATGGGAAATTGGAGTTTACTCTGGTTTGTTACATGAGGTGGCTTTTCTGGCTTGGCCAGACTGGTTTTCTCTCCTCTGGTTTCAAGCTGAACCTTGTAGTATTTCGCTTGCCTTGAGGAGAGGAGTGGAATAGTGGGGGTTTAGAGATAATATGTGAGCGCTCTTGTGTAATAACCAGCAGCTTATTGACACCTTCTGGAGAAAGGAGGTCAGTGTAGCTCGTGTCTAACGGTGTAGGAAGAAAGGGAGGAGTTAGAACGTTGCTGGCAGACTCATCCCTGGTGCACGTGGAGCCGTTGTAGCTCGCCCTGAAATCCTGGGGAGGGCACCGGGGGCAGCAGCCGGGGCCTTTGGCACCGCGCCGGCTCACGGGCAGCGTCCACGCGTTCCACCCGAGACCCGACTGAGCTGGCATCATGCTGGGGAGTAAACTGGGGAGTAAACTGGGGAGTAAACCAGTTGTTTAGAAAGCCACGGCGGGTGTCGGGGTTTAGTGGTACTTCACAGGCAGAAGGGATCCACAGCTTCCCTTGCCTATCCTCTTCCAGCCTAAGTCTGCTGAGTCACAGAGAGCTGCAGAAGTTTCCTGTGGACCGTGGGATTCCCAGCGCGTTGTGTTCTCTGCAAACTTACTCAGACTGCATTTTACCTGGCAAACATTTGTCCTGTTCCAAGAATTTTCAAGAATAACCTTTCTATATAATTTTAATTTACATTTTCTAATGAATTGGAATTCTCACGCCTTCGGCTTGTCAGGCTTTGCATTGATTTTCTGTGACAACACCTCCCAGACTCCCCCTGAGTGATCCTGAGCTCCTGTGCAGCAGCCACTGCTCGGGCACAAACCCTGTCCCGGTGCTGGGCAGAGGGGCTGGGGGTTGGCATGCACAGGAGGATCTGAAGCAGAGAAGAATCCCTGTTAGAATCATAATGAAAAGTAAATCTGAGTTAATTCTCCTGGGAGATATTTAAATAAATCCCATATTTAGTGGTCTGTAAGATACACAGAAAGAATCCCTGATTTTTCGGAGCACTTTCCTATCAGTGTGTGCTAAATGAGCTTAAACAATGCCACTGAAATAGACCTTTCACTTAGGCAGCAATCAGTCACCAACTGGGAAAACTTTCCGTTTACCCAGTTGCTTATTGCTTTTTTTTTTCCTTTTTTCCCCTTTTTTTTAACATTTACATGATTAAATCCTTATCAGTGGTTTGATTGAAGAGCAACTGAAAGTAGCTCCTGAGATGTCTGAAAGCTCTTCCAGGCAGTGGGGAAAACAGAGGGTGAAAAATGGGAGGTGAGGGCCCTGCTCTGCACCTTCTGTGCACCCGAGGGACGTTCACCGGGACCCTTCACCTTCTCTTTAAAGAGAAAAGACCCCGAAAGACCCCAGATCCCACAAACCTCACCCCCCTTTGCTCATAAAACACTTCTGGCAAGCTTAATTTTGGCTGAGGGACCCTCTCTGAAGCTGGAAGGCTTCCCTCTCGCACCTGCACGAGGCACACGTGCGTGCTGGGTTATGGATGCGATTGCTTCTTCACAGCTCCCAGAAACAGGTTTTCTCATTTCCGTTTATTTCTGTTTCTCGCAGCAGAAAGACACAACATTGCATCATCCCAGTACAGCCCCCCAGCACCCCCCACACGGCTGTTAGCCGCAGGAAGCTGTCAGGGGCTTTTTTGTAAATCAAGTGATTTCCTTTTCATTTGAACCAATTTCAGTTGTGCTTAAAGAAGTTAAGATGAATCATTAGACAGTCAACAAAAAGAGCACCTAATTACTCCGAGCTTCTGAGTACAGCTGAAACTGTGGCTGGAAAAGCAGAAGTGCTGGTGTTACAGGAAAACGTGTTCGGTCAAAACCGACACCTCCTGCACAGGCTGCACAACTGGGCGAGCACCGAGCCAGCCGTAGGATCGCAGAATCATGGGAGGGCTGGGACTGGAAGGGACCTCTCAAGGTCACCTCCTCCAACCCCAGGTTCCAGCCCTTGGATTGTTGCTATGGCCTCCATCCCTGGTTTGGGTTGGAAGGGACCTTAGAGATCATCCAGTTCCACCCCCTGCCATGGGCAGGGACCCCTCCCACTAGAGCAGGGTGCTCAGAGCCCCGTCCAGCCTGGGCTTGGACACATCCAGGGATGGAGCATCCACAGCTTCCCTGGGCAGCCTGGGCCAGG
>VWZY01007086.1:292001-308939 GCA_013399075.1 Chloroceryle aenea
TGAAGGGTCACCGATTCTGCAGGAGGGTCCTGTGCTTGCCCACAGAGTTCTGTGGAACTGGGGAGCTGGGGGGAGGGAAGGAGGGAGGGAGGGCTCCGTGCACTGTCGCAGTGTCCCGCCGGGTCCCGTCATCCTGAGGAACCGTTCGCTTTACAGAGAGAGATCTGAAAAAAAAGCGACCAAAAACTTGTGACCTTTATGACAATGACAATGAATTCTCTGAAGTGTCCTTTAGGGGACTAGGGAAAGAAATTCTGTTGTAGCAAAAATGGATTTTAACTAAATGTCAAGTAAAATTTTATTAGAAAGTGTGGTGATGCTCTGCAGTAATAGCTTAGAGCGTTAGATCGGCTTCAGAAAGGAGCTGCGACGGTTTTCCTGGAGAGGGAAAAAGCTGAAAAGGAGAATTAGTGCACTCAGGCTGGAGAAGGGCTCTGAGCAGGGATTACAGCCTCCGCCTCTTGAGTTCAGACAGAATTGGTGCACGGAATCACAAGGGCCATCAGCGAACCCTCCGACTCTGTATCGGAACCAAAGGGCTGGCAGCAAGGACTGAGGGGGGAATGTGATTGCTCAGCTGCAGCTCCATCCCCACAGGAGAAACCATCACGGCATGGGAGGAAAAGGCTAATCAAGGGTATCGTGGTACCGGGAGAGCCCGTCAGAGTGCTCTTACCAAGGGCTCGTGCAGCAAACTGCAGCAGGTGTCCTCTCCAGGGCAGGCAGGCACAGCCTGCGCTTGCCCAACATCTGCTTCCTTCAGCCTTCCCAGCCCTTCTGGGAAGTGCACGTGTAGGAGACACAAACTCGAACACGGGAGGTTCTGTTTAAACAGGAGGAGCAGGTTCTTTGGTGTGAGGGGGTGGGAGCCTGTGCCAGGCTGCCCAGAGAGGCTGTGGAGTCTCCTGCTCTGGAGAGATTCCCACCCCCCTGGACCCTGCGCTGCTGGGCCCCCTGCTCTGGGTGCCCCTGCTGGGGGGAGCAGGGGGGTGGCACCAGGTGACCCCCAGAGGGCCCTGCCAACCCCACCACGCTGGGATTCTGGAGAGAGCAACATGCTCAGTATCTCATCCTCTCTGCTGGAGCTCTTGGCCAAGCACTGGGGAGGAAATCCTGCCAATCCCCACACCTCTCCTGCTCAGATGTGGGTACGGGTGCTGTCTTGGATCGGTTTTGCCACATCCTTTGCTCTCTCACCAGGAAGCCATAGGTTAGATTGAACACAAACCTGAACTTAACAAATTTGGTACTTGGAAAAAACAGGAAAGTCACAGAGTTGAACCACAGAATGGTTGAGGTAGAGATCAGCTCAGAACATGCCCACCTCAGTGTGAGTATCCTCAAGAATGGAGATGCCCCGGCCTCTCTGGGCAACCTGTGCCAGTGTTTGATCAGACTCACTGTAAAAAAATCTTTTTTTCATCTTTAAATGGAATTTCCTGTGGCTCCATGAGACCCTGTTACATCTTGTCCTATCACCAGCACCTCCTAGCACCTCCCATTCCATAATTCTACGAGCGTGGGGTCTCCTGTGGCAGCCCCTGCCCATCTCTGCCCACCCTGTGCCCACCTCCTCCGTGCCCTGTCCTGTGTCCACCTCCTCAAGCCCCCGCTGCCACACCAGCCTGGGTTCCTCTGCCTTGCATCGTGGTGCTGTGGTCATCAAACCTCACAGAGGTTCCGCACGGAAAGGGGCGTCCTCTGCTTGGTGAGCGGTCAGAGCTGTGTCCAGAGGGGCAGAACACGGCATCCAAACAACTTCCTGATCGGAAAGATGTTGGATGTGATGGAAGCAAACGCATACTTCACAGAGCGCGTTCGCTCTGCTTGTCTACCAAACAAAGAGCAATTTCTCCATCCCAGTACCACTGTCCCACTTCCGAGCTCGGGTGCCCGTTCTGGTGGACAGACAGTTACAAATGACACCCCAACCCAATTAAATACCAGCCTGGCAAAGGAGGAGCCTGGGTTTATTAGAAAACAAAGTGCGAGGGGGTTGAAAACACCCGCCTTCTGCAGCAGTTTGTATTCTGTCTGCAGCAAATTGCCTTTATCTAAACATAAGCTTCCTCTGCACTTTGCAATTTCCCCAGTTTTCTCCGGTAATTCCCGGTGGCAGTAATGAGGTTTACATGCAAGCATCGCATCTAGAACGCGACACTAAATTATATTAATGAATCATATTTAGAATATTCCGAAATTGTTTGTCAAAGCTGCTACGAGAAGATAAGGAACTG
The DNA here is from genome assembly GCA_013399075.1 of Chloroceryle aenea. Classification (NCBI taxonomy): domain Eukaryota; kingdom Metazoa; phylum Chordata; class Aves; order Coraciiformes; family Cerylidae; genus Chloroceryle; species Chloroceryle aenea. Next base: position 294,239 of record VWZY01007086.1, read on the forward strand.
GAATCTCTGAATACAAATGATTCAATGTAGGCTAATTCCAGAATATTATCACGGTTTGCATCAGCTCAGCCTTCCCTTGGATAAGGTCAGATTCTTTTTTTTGTTGTTTTTGAACAAGAAGTAAAATGAACCTTCCGTAGGAATAAAGCTAAAATGTATTTAGAGGTGATTTTTAACTTAGTACATAAATTATTGGCCTGGAATCTTTATTGTGCACGTTTAACTCGCAGTCATTATGTAAATGCTTTCATTATATAAATATTCATTATACAAACCCATTATGTAAATCCACAAAAATCCACACATCCAGCGTAACTCCGCGAGAGACGCGGGGCCGCCGTTTGTAATCTGCAGATCTCCTATTGTCCAAATGTCATCTGAATAAATTGCAGGTATTACTTATTTTGTTCTGACATTTAAGAGCAAAGTGCAGCATCAATAGTTGAGGAATGAAACCAGAATTTTAAAGAATTAAGGTCTGCCTGGCACAGGACTCCGGCTTTCCACGGCGGCACGTGCCGCGTGCGTGTGGCGACCTCGCCAAGTGCTGTAGCTGGGAGCTCTTTTCCTCTCTGCTTTTGACACAACCTTCCAAAGGTGACTTGAGCAAAACCTTCCACAGGTGACTCTTCCCAGCTGCAGAGGGCCCGGTGCCCTGGGATGCTTGGCTGGTGTCTGGCCACTGGCTGCAGGCAAAAAAAGGAAGAAAAAATACAATCTTGAGACAGAGAGATCTCGGGGTTTGTCAATAGCTGTGTGTAGCGTGGGGCGGTGTTTCCTGGCCGTGCCATCCCAGCTTCTCCAGCTCATGCACACTGAACAGTTCCTCTCTGCTCAGCCTGCATCCTCAGCATCATCACCAGTGACTTCAGTTCGTATTTATCCCAGCCGGGCTGTCAGTGCCGCCCGTCCTCGGAGAGCTCTGGCGATGGGGTTGTCTGGGGAGAACAAGTCCCGGAGCCGGCCCAGTTCAACCCCAGGAGCAGAGGTGGTGCCGGTCCCCGCGCGGGCAGAGCGGGACTCGGGACAGAGCCTTCCTGGAGCCCATGGCTGCAGGAAGATGACCCCTCAACGATGGGGGGAATGCAAAGAGCCCTTTCCAGGAGTTCTGCCTAAATCCTGGTAAAGGAGCCACGCTCGGTATGAGCGCAGATAGTGTCACATCCTCTGTTCCACTTGCACTTCTGCTGGAGAGACGCCGGTTTTTCAGATGTTATCGCACGTGACAGAAATGAGAAGTATTTGTTGAAACGAGCAGTGTTTTGTTGAAATGAGCAGCGTTTTGTTGAGACGAGGAGCATTTTCTTGAAGAGCAAGTCCTCTGAACCTGGATTTTCAGCCTGAAAACACTCGACTGACATGAATTATTATCAGATTTCCAGGGCTTTGTGTGTGTACAAAATGTGAGCTCGTCTTTTCAAAATAGTTGTAAAACTGGAAGCTTGAGATTCGACAGATTCTGGCTTGTGTCTTTTGCCCTACAATATTCTAAAGGCAAGTGGATCTCCTGTCTGGGGGGGTTATTCCACACCACAGTTCCCCTCTGATGGATCTGCAGCTGTGCATTGAGCAGTTTTTGATCCCTGGTAAGCTGCTCTCACCCGGCTTCTCTGCTGCCTTCGCACGGTGACGCTGCTCCCAGTGCTCACCACCTTGTGTGAAGGATCTCACCATCCTCCCAACTTCATCAGCCAAAGTCCAATTAGCAGGTGCTGCAAACAGCCTGGCAACACTGCCACCTGAAAAGGCCTTTTCACTCCAGCTGCTTTGTCCCAGATAACTTAAAATAGAGGATTCATGTTTCGTGGCTCGCAGGTTTGGGTTTGCAGTGCCTGGAGTGGCTGGTCCGTTGTCTCTCCCCCAAGTGATCCCTTCTCCCTTCCCCAGCAGCCTCTGAAGGGGTTTCTCATACGGAGCTATCACTTTGTCACAGTGGTGTCCTGCAGGAGATGAGCCCTTGAGGCCAGAGCCGATGATGTGCAGTGTGGAGCGAGCTCCTGCCCAGCTTGAGACGTGTTGTCCTGAGCGGCAAGGACACGCAGCCACCTTAAAGGAGGTAGATTTATTGCTGCATTAGGCCAGAAGCGAAGCTAGTTCCCTTTAGGTGTCTAAGAAGCAGAATGTAAAATAATTCAGTGATTTAACCTGATCAGCCATGACAGTGATATGCTTCCCTTATGCCATCATTACTCATCTTGCAGGCAACAGCTTCATTACCGTGCCAGCGCCGCGCTCCTCGTTCAGGTGAAGCATTACCGGGCTGAGCCGAAACATCTGTTCCTTGCAACCGAGCTGGAGGGGTTTGGAGAGGAGCCAGGAAATGTTCAGGGATAGAACGAGGCAGCGACGATTGACCGTGGTCAGGGAGGGTTTGCTTGGGAGGTGGAGGAGAGGAGATAACAGGAGAGTCCTGCACAGATTTGTCTGCTCCTCAGCCACTCCACTTGGCCCCTGGCTTCTGACGACGTTGTCTATCCCAGCCTGGGGAGGAGGGAAGGACGGGAATGTGCTCTCAGCTGTCCTGACCCACCAGAGAAACCTGCAGACTGCCTCTTGGCTGCGAGCTGCACATGTTGGCACCAGCTGGTTGTCAGAAGTGATACCTTCAGCACCGGCACCTCACGCTGACAAAGATAACGTCAAGTTAGGGCTCAGGTGCTTTAGGGCTTTCTCAAGTTTTTGTGTCACCAAATCCCAGCATAGTAGGGATTTGAAGGGCCCTCTGGAGATGCTCTGGTGCCACCCTCCTNATCTTCTCAGCCCCCTGTGTTCCAGTTTGTGTAGATGGATCAGTCCATGCTACAACCATCTGGGGACTTGAAGCTTTGTGACTCGTATTTTATATGGTTGATGGCCTGGCTCGTGACCCCAAAGGGAAGTTTTTCAGTTGGTGACAGCATCACATGTCATGAAATCAATGGTTCCCTGATATCCCCACACAGCTGGCAGCTTCCCGAGACCCCTGGGGAAATGGTGTGGAGCTCTACATGGAGTAAATGAGGGGATTAATTAATGGTTTAAAGACTGCAGTGCAAACACCAGTACCCTGTAGAAACTGCCTGTTGTGATCCTTCCCTTTGCCTTTGGTAAACAAACCCTGCGGAGCTTCCAACATCCCACCTCCCCCGGAGAACAGCCAGTGTCTCTTGCTTTCAGGTTATGGGACTTTGACCTTCTTAGCAGTACTTGCAAGTGCCATTCTTGGGAGATTTACTGTTAGGGTGCAGTTCAGTGACACGCAGCACCACGAGCCATCGCTCTGGGGTCGAGTGACATTACCCTGTGCTCGGGGGGTTTCCGAGGAAGACCCCCCCAGGAAGAAGTGATGTTATCAGGCCCATCCAGTTAGAGCATCCCTACAGCAATTAAAGGTATTCCTAGAAATCCTTGTGTCGTCTTAAAATCTTTAAGCAGGCTGGAAAAAAGGAAAAAACCTTGTTAAAACACAGTTGTCAGGAGAAGAATATTCAAACGAAGATGGTCAAATAATTGGGTCTCTGTGAAGAGCTGAGAAACCAGAGTACGATTCCAATCTTAGCGGAACGCAGAGGTTCCAACTGGAACCCCACAAGAGCATTGCACGGAAATGAGTCTGAGGTGTTTGATGATGTTATAACAAATGGAAAGTATTTCTCACTTTTCAATAAAAGTAGATGAACTCATTAATAGAGCTCATAAAATGCTACGGAAATTAGAATTTTAATACATGCTTCGTTGATTCTCTCAGAGACCAGTTCATTTTCAGTTGAGAAATTCCGCACTTTGCAGTGAGCAATTTGTGAGTCATAGAAGGTATTTCTGTGAAACAAAACCTTTAAAGTTCAAAAGCAGAGGAAGCAACTGTAGCTTTCACCTTTACCCTGCTTTTTCTGTAGTGTCTATCGGGGCTATTTTGGGAGGTACTGGTCTTTTGAAGAGAATGTGCCAATTTTGGGGCTTGCACAATATTTTTTTTGGAGAGAAGTAGCAGATAATCTGTAAAGTGCAACACGATGTTCCTCTGTTCTGTTTTTATGCCGGGGCCCTCCCCTCCAGGAGGGCATTGGGCAGGCAGAAGGCCCAGGCTGGGCACGGCCAGTGTGGGATCTCCGTGCCTCCTCTCTTCTGGAGACACGTCACCAGGCTCCAGCAGTCTCTCATGTGGTCCTTGAGTCCATGATGAACCAGGACTGGCATCAGCTCAGCCTTGTGCTCTCCACACTCCCAGCCCGACAGAAGTCTTCACTCTGTGCTGGAAGATGAGGCATCTCAAAGACTGGGTCATTAAAACCAGTCCTGAGCACTGGCTGACTGGTTCATAAGCTGGGGCTATACTGTGGTTATTTCACTTCATAGCAAATAGGGAAAAAATAATCGCCCTTGGCTCTGAAGAAGTTCTCAGAGATTTTTTTGGAGCTCCCCTGGACTTGCACCAGATTTTTACTCTTATTGACACGTTTAACACCGGGGAGGAAAATGCTGCCCTTGCAAAACTCATCCGGCCGAGCCTTCGAGTCCATATGGCAGCGTGTACGTGTGCTGCACCTGGTGCCAGGCACCGTATGCGTGGTGAGAAAACACAGCTTAAATTGTGTACCCTCCTGGGGAATAACAAGTGTGATGATTTATCAGGCATCGTACCCCACGGCAGGACCAGAAATAGGCACTCAGGCTGATCTCAGACCTTTCCCTTCCTGGCTAGAGACCCTAAGACACCCAGAGCAGATGACTCATGGGTCATCATGTGTATCGCTGCATCTGGTTAAGAGATCTTTGGAAAACCCACCAGGAATGGCCTTGGACACGAGGCACTTCCATCTTTATGGGCTGTGCCCACCTGATAGTGCTGCAAACGCCCGGCGTCTCGTGCAACTCAAACACTGAAAATAGGAAAATTAAGTCATTTGCTAAACCCCGATGTCCCCAGAAATTTTGCATCCAGCTCACATAAGAAAGCTTTTAGTAAATAGTAGAGATAAATATTTTTCTTAGGGAATACGCAGATCCCAGTGTTTCATCTCCTCTCTTTGTCTGCACGGTGTTTCATCTTCTTCAGCTTGTTTTTAGTTCTAGAGATTTCCCCTGGCTGTGTGGGAGAACTTACATCGTGTTAAGTGAAAGGCATCTGCACGCGTGCACGTAAGCGTGTTCACGTGACATCGCATGCACATCCAGCTCCAGAAGGATATCCATAAGCAGCAGGGAGAATAAATTGTGTGTGAAGACACTGGTGAACCAGGACGAGTTTCAGAAGGGAGCTCAGTTTCCTCACTTCATTCCTGTGATGTCTGACAGCCCGAGGTACCCACACCCAGCTCTGCCCTTCTGCAGACCACGTGCATTTCATGGACCCATCAAGATGTCAGGAACATCCCTGTCTGGCTTTTCTGGCCATAGAGAAAAGAGTTAGCAGACTTGGTAGATGAGAAAAAAATATCTGGAAGGTTTATTAGCACCAGTCATGGAAGGGGAGTTGAAATCTAAGTCTAAATTATCTAGTCCAAATCTCCCTCTTTGAGTTCAACCATCCCCCCTTGTCCTGTCCCCACAGACCCTGCTCAAAAGTCCCTCCCCATCTTTCTGCCAGGCCCCTGAAGTCCTGCCAGGCCCCCAGAAGGTCTCCCCAGAGCCTTCTCCTCTGGAGGCTGAACCCCCCCAGCTCTCCCAGCCTGGCTCCCAGCAGAAGTGCTCCAAGTACTGACTCTGTTACAATTTAATAGTCATTTTTAGCCTGACCCACGGGAGAATTTTGCATTTTCCATAGTGGCTTGTTGAACAGTGTCAGGCAGAGACTCTGCCCCTCCTTCACTGCTGTTCCAAGCCACAGTGAGTAACATTTTCCTAGGAGCTGATTCAGCCTGGCCAGAGCGGAGCAGGACGAGGACCGCGATGCGCACAGGAACAGCCCCTCTGGTTTTTTGGTAATTTATTCCTACAAACAACACGGAACAGAAAAAAACTCTGATGCAATTTCTCCTATCCCATAAATTATTGCATTGGATTTTCTGAATGCTCACTCCAATTCACAATAATTTTCCAATTTCAGCCTTATCTTTCTACTTCCCATCGGCAGCGCTCGCTCGGGCTCGCTCCCGTGACAGCCGTGGCACGCCCTGGTTATTAATGAGCGCCATCTCGCCAAGCCCTGCGCTGGAATAATTGATGTTTTGAACCTTGCACACTTTAAAACATTAATCCGTGAACAGATAAGCAAATGAAATCCGCTGCTGCGAGGGACACGAGCACCAGCCTTCTGCTGAGCTCTCCCACCCGGCTCAGAGTTGTGTCGTTGCTCTGCAATTTGCAAAGTTATTAACAGTCAATTAAAAGCTCGCCTGGCTGGGAGAACACTTCCAGCACGGCTCTTCCACCTTTAGACCTGTGATTTCCAGCGCCTGTGTCATGACTCCTGTGATATGTTGGTTTATGATAAAAATGATATTTAAGTTTTTTGGTTTATTAAGTGGCGAGTGCCTTGTGAGGAACTGAAAACAAGTTTTGGTCCCCACCTGGAGGGCACTGCTCGAGAGATAGGGGGAGATGAACTTTGAACCAGGGAGCAGTTTCCATCTGAAGGATCTCGGAGCTCACTGCATGGTGGGAACCACTGCAGGGGAAAGCTGGGAGCTGCTGGGATTCAGAGGACTGCAGGAGTTCCCGTGGATGCCGTGACTCCACGTCAAGTGGAGGTGGATTAGCTTTTGGATAATACTGTTGTTCTTGCTCTCTAAACCCATTAATGTCTTTGGTGATAGGGCACTGAGGAGTCCCATACAGAGACATTTCACTTTGGTCTTTCTCTGGTTTGACCTCTGCCTGCTTCCCTCAGCACTCACACCGACTGTCCTGAGTCCTGCGTAACAAGGCAAAGGCTGAGCCTCTTCTTTCTTCACTTTGGGTCCCTTAAGAAGCCAGAGATGCGATTTCAATTCTAATTAACCTGCTGAATCATTTCTTAGTGCACAACACAGGAGCACCGAGCAGTGTGGCGAGCGAGGCTGACAGGGCTTTCTCCCTGGAGGTGGGGTGGGGGCAACCCACCCACCCATTTTGCACCCCCGGCCACCCCTTCGAGGTGACCTCCAGGTCATGCCTGGCTTTGGCACCCTCAAGGCATCCCACCCCCCACGCCCAGCTGAGGAGGTTGATCATCCTCACCAGCTGGTTGATGCAGAGCTACAGCTCGAGTGCTTGTTGAAAAGTGAGGGCACCTGTGATGGGAAGCTGTTGCTGGGCCCACCAGCAGCAGGGGTGGAGCGTCTGCCCCAGGGCTGGGCTCTCTGTCCCTTTAGCTTCCCCTGATCACGGGCTTTGCCTCTGGGAGCTGGAGGGGGCAGGTCTCCTCCCATTTGCAGACCATCAAGCCCTGATGGCTGAGGAAGCTCTTCAGGCAAGGCTTTGGCTGGGGACCTCTCCTAATGTCCCTGGAGCCCATGGGGTACAGAGCTGTGGGGATGTGGGGCTGTGGAACTCAACTGTGGGGCAGAGCGAGGAGAAGACCTGTGGCTAATTCCAGGAGCTTAGGGTAGGTTGCAGCCTGGCTTAGAGCTGGGGTTTCTGAGCAGAAGCTGCAGCACTGCCCTGGGCCCTGGTTTATCTGCAGCACCCAGCAAAGGTCCCCAGCGGCTGTTCAGATGCCAGGGAAGTTTCAGGTATTTTGTGCTCAGCTTCCAGTAATTTCTTTCTCTGATTATTTCATTTCAGCAAAGCCCTTTGAGAGCGGACAGTACCTGGACATCAATGGAATCTCAAGAGACCAGGCTGGGGAATATGAATGCAGTGCAGAAAATGATGTCTCCGTCCCAGATGTGAAAAAAGTAAAAGTCACAGTAAACTGTAAGTGGTGTTGATTTTTAATCACTAACTCCCGTGGAGGCGAGCAGCCTAAAGCAGGGAGCTGCTGCTTGTGGTGCAGTTGTTGTTTGTTGAGGTTTTGCAGCAAAATGAGCTGTGCTGTTTGATGTATGAGTTGGCCTTGCCACGTGAGCTTAAGGTTGAGATCCTTCTGCTGTCTGCCGAGGGTCGGTGGTGCTGGTGTCGTGTCGTTGGCTTCGTCGCGGGCGCGCTCGCTGCTGTGCTGAGACTGGAGGCTCTGGAGTCATTCTTTGAGTTGTTACCTGCGTCGCATCTGATGACTGTTGGGCTGAAGGGTTTCTGATTTAATTTGGCGTGGGTGTGCAGGTGTTTAAGAAGATGAGAAACCCTCTGAAATCTGTTGGATGTGCAGGTGGTGATTTGGAAATGGTGATGGAAATTTGAGGTCCTCCCAGTAGACAGCAGGTTGTTCATGTGGTGTCCCCTGTGTGAAGGGAAGAAGGACTCTGGTGCCACACTGATCTCGATGTGTGGACCGTGGGTGACACCAGGAGCTGCCAAGGTGACCTCTTAGCTGTTCCTGCAGCCTGCTGTGGCTGTGAGGCTTTCCCAGCAAGGGGATGTCTCCAGCTTGGGATTGAACTTGACTTAGCACGTGGTATGATGTGAAACGTTCAGAGCAGCATTACAAGAAATAAAAAGGCAAGAAGATGTGAGTAATGGCTCTCGGGCACCCTGATGTTTCTCAGGTTAAGTGTGATAATCCAGCTTGTAATTTGTGACAGTTTCAGGTTTGAAAACTTCTGTGGCTACAGATTTTTGAGGCATTAGCTTTGTGTCTCCTTCGGCAGGTGTTGTCCCTGTTGATGAGCCCCTTGTCCCCAAGTTACTGCAAAGCTGGAGGGGGGTTGTTGTGGGTGGGACCCTGCTGGGGCTAACCATGCTGCCTGGGCACTCGTGGCACATTCCCATGTTCAAAGGCTGACCAGTGCTCCTCGGTTACATGTCTGTGGGATGCCTCTAGCTCATGATGTCCTAGACCCTGGAGGATCCGTGCACTCCATGCTTGCAGAACAGCTCGGTCATGTGCTGGGTCTCATAGGTGACATCCTGTGCTGCTTGGCCACACAGGCTGGTGACACTGCCTGCAGGTCCTGTTACCCCTCTGCTCCTCAGGCTTCTGCGCTGGCAGAACACACCATGGCCACCAGTCCTGGCTTTACAAGGCACAGCAGCTGATGTTAACTGCAGAGCAGCTGGAGGAGGCTCACGCAGAGTCCATTGCTGGTCCCGGTGCTGCTTTGCTCTCGTTGGTGTGTTTCCACCTACGTCAGCTTTGCTGAATTCCCAAAAACAGTGCCCAAAAACCTTGGGGCTACGTGGGAGGCCAATCCACAAAGGATGGTGCCCTGTGGAACAAGTGAGGGTCGGTTTTTGTGCAGTATGCTGTTACTGGAAGGTTCCCAGGAAGCCATGCGGGGATTTGCATCGCTGTGTTGTGGAGTGGCACCTTTTGCACAAGCTCTACTCCAGAATGGTTTGTGTGCTCGGAAAAATAACCTGCAAGAGGGAGCAGGAGGAGTGGGGAGGTCGGTTTAACAAAGGTGCAGCTGTTTCTGACCTCAGCTCAACGTTATCTTAATGTGAGTTTGGGTCTGTGGGTGGGAAAGGCTAATGCTGCTGGGAAGGCAGGGCTGAGCAGTGTTGGCTCATTCTGCCCCAGCCCGTGGCCCTTCCACCAGCACTGCCAGGGGGCTGTGTGGTGAGCAGAGGTCTCACTGCAGCACCAGCAGCAGGGGCTGGGCTGCAGGCGGGCTGGGATTTGCTCTCCCTGAACAACAAGACATTACAAGGAAGGATTGGGAGAAGCTGTCTGCGTTGCAGGATATGCAGGCTCGGGAGGCCCTACCTCTTGGGCGCGTACAGGCACGGAGTGCTCAGGTCTGACAACAGCATGTGGTGTAGGGGCACCTCTGGCTGCAGCGGCACGTACGTCACCTGCTGCTGAATCAGCCACCGAGCTTGGAATAAAGCATCCAAGCTGAGCTCTGTCTGGCTTGGCTGAGCTGGAGGTGTCTTTGTCCATAGGTGGGTGCACGTGGCATTGCGTCAGATTTGGGCAACCTTCGAAGGCTGCACTGGGGATGTGCAGAGCATTTTTTTGTTTATATCTTTCTTACGAATAAGAAAATGAAGGGGGGGAAGTACAGCTGAAGTCAGCGCAGAGCTGGGATCTGGCCGTGGCATGAACAGTCTGTACACACACAGTTTGTGGTTGTCAGCTAATTGGTGACGCGCCGCTGTCGGGATTGCCCGCTGTCCCCGTGCCAGTTCAGCGCAGTGCAGAAGCACTCGGAACATCTGCTCCCTGCTGCCGATGCTCCGCCGTTCTGACCAGGAGGAAAATCAGCTCCGTGCCTTCTGGAGAGAGTCGTGCCAGAGCTGGGTGGTGCTGGGGGAGCTCGCTCGGCCCTCATCAGCCACGGGAGTGGGGTGGTTTTGGTGGGTGGATGTGCTGGGGAGAGCTTTGCTTCCCAGCACCTCGTGTGGGCAGCCCTGTGCAGAAAGGGATGTCACATGTGCCATCAACCCAGCCCCTTTGGTGCCTGCTGAGCTGGCCTGGTCAGGCAGCTTTGTGTCAGCAAAACAATCCCACGAGAGAGCTGTGGTTTGCCTACTGGTCACTGCTTATGAGAACTGGTATCAAATTCATTTTCAAGCTTAAATTTGGAAAGATTTTAATGAAGGAAACCCAAAGGAAGAAAGGAGGCCTCCAGCTCCTTTTGTTACTCTGTGTTGGGCAGTTTCCTTCGTCAAACGTTCTTCAGCTTGGTTTCTTCTCATAAGGCATCTGCTCCTTAGTCTGACGAACGAACAGAGTGGGGCCTCCTCCCCCCACAACCAAACCCCTTCTTTTATTTTCTCTGGTTTTGCCAACTTACTGAATTCTCCTCCCAGCGTGTGCTCAGCCCCCTCTGCAGCCTCTGCTGCCCCTCACCCAGCCCACTGCTACCTGGAGATGGTGCCCCTGGTGCAGGCTGTGGCCAGGTACCTCCAGCGTGTTTTTCACTCCACTCACTCACGACTCGGCAGCAGCCCGTCAGGCTGTCCTCCTTCAGATGTACAGGGGTGCTCTAACTTCACAAGCTGTCTGTCGCCTTTCCCACCCGTAGCACACTGGATAGAAAATACTCTTGGAGGTAACACGTGGCTGTTGCTTCAGCTCCTGCTTTTGCACCCTATGCTCTGATGGGGTGTGAATGGTCTCCTCTGGAGATGTTCTAAGCCCCCTGGATGCAATCCTGGGGGACCCTGCTGGAGCAGGGGGCTGGAGGAGGTGATCTCGAGAGGTCCCTGTCAGTGCCCACCATGCCGGGGTTGGTGTGCTGCAGAAGCATCACCTCAGAGTCCGAGTAATCCCCGTGTCCCTCCGTCACGTGCCGTCACCTCTGGACACACCAGCTCCAGCACGCTGATGCTACCGCCCCACACTTGCACGGCCACGATGGTTTAACTGCAGCTTCGGGCTGTTTTGACTCCTGTTTCGGTGTTGTTAAAAGGACTGTTCTTTCCTGCAGACGGGGTAACTGTAGAATAAATCAAGGTTTTATTGTGCCCAGTTAATAGGATGTATCAACGAGCCCTGAGCAGTTACGGGGGTATCAGCATCATTGTGAATATGGATATTCCTCGCGCGTGGCGGCTGCTCACCCATCCAAGCATGTACGAGGAAATTACCAGGTTTAAATTACTTCCTGAATTTCAAGTTTCTTGGCCGGGCAGCTCCCGGCCGTCCCCAAGAGCCAGCTCGCTCTCTGCCTTGCCGCGCGTCTCTTACGGCTCTCTGACTTCACAGGGTGCTTTATGCTGCTTTGTGGTGCATCAGCTGCATTTCCTCCTGAACTCGGGTCTGTCTCCTGTAATTTCCCTCTGAAAAATGGAGGCCTGAGAATCCGGGGTACGTTTGTCTGCCTGAATTCTGAGAGAGGAGGGAGAGGAAAGAGAAATTGAAGCTGCTGGTTGATGAGGGAGGAATACCCTACCACATCAAGTTAAAATAGATCAGATATAATCCAATTTCGTTTCTCAAGTAAATCTTATTAGCATTTTCCATTACATTTTATAATGCAAATACTGATTTATAGATGATAATATTGAACCCCACTTTGAACAGACCGGTGTCTGGGTTTGCGAGGCTTTAATATGTCATCTGAAAGCTGCTCTGAAGCCATCCCCGTGGTGCTGGAGCTTTGCCAACTCGCTTCTGCTTTTATTTATACCTACAATGTATGAGGGGTGAGAAGTTCCAGGAGGGAGGCTGTGCTGAGGGGATGGAGAACGGGATGTGTGCGTCGTCAGACTGGCTTTGATTTTAATCCATGTGAAATGGTCAGCTACAAAAATAGATAGCAAAGGTGGACTTTGGAAGGGAAGCTGTGTTGCAGTGTTCCCTGGTATTTTTTTTGTACACCCCCCATGTACTCTAGAGGTCTGTTTTTCTCTAATTGTATCTTGAACAGCTCTGTTAAATCCGGATCTTGCAGACTTGACTAAATTAAGATCCGGTGGCTTTGGCGAAGAAGAGGGAGAAGAAAGCTATTCTCTTGGAATTAAAAGACAACAATTTAATTCCAGCCCTTGGGAGCCCCATCAGGCTGCAAATTGAAGGCCAGGTTCACCGGTGCTTACTGGGGAGGTGAAAATTACAGTTCCTGAGCTGAGGATGCCCAGCTGGTACTGGGCAGCACTGGTGGGGTCTGGTCCCATCGGGTCTGGTGGCTTGGCTGTCTTGGGGCCCTCCTGGCAGCGCAGGAGGGAGGATGGGTCTTTGCTTCTGAGCCAGGACCCCCCCCGAGCTGTTTCTGGCATGAGTTGTCTTGAAGGCAACGGTGCCTCGTGCAGCCTGGTCTCAACCTGCGGCACTTCTCCTGCCTCCGCGGTGCCGCAGCCTGCAGGAGAGCTCCTCTGCCAGGTCCTGCAAACACGGGCAGTGGAAAGATAACTCAAAATATTCCAGACGCTGAGCCACATCTGCTGGGAGCAGCATCTCTTTGTACAGCTCTTTTCCATTAGATCTGGGAGCAGTGAGGAAGGGATTGAGGGGACCCTAAGATAACCTGTAAAGCTGTGAACCTGGCCGGTGGTGCCCCCGAGTCAGGGCTGCCGAGGGGCGTTTGCCCTGCCCCCTGTAAGGCATCCCCAGCTCCGTGGGTGACGTGCTCCACTCCATCACAGCCCTTAACTGACTCCACTCCATCACAGCCCTTAGCTGGCCATCTTTCACAGTGTCTAATGGGAACCTTCCCCACAGAACTACAGCCCATCCCTCACCTGTCCTCCCAGCAGCAGCCCACAGATCCGTCTCACCTTTCGATCCCTTGGGAGACAGACTCGTGCTCCCTGTGTTTGCCTCCTGATGCTCACCAGCCTCGATTCATCTCAGCTTTGTCCTTGGGTTGTGTTTTCTACAGGACTGACCGCACGGCTTTTTTCTGCAGGTCGGTTGATGTCAGGGAAGGGATTTCTTGAGCGAGGCATTTAATGCTTGAGCTGATGTGCCAGGGGAGGCTGTGGAAGGATGATTTCTTGATGCCTGCTTGTGTGTCTGTCTGGGGCATTTCTCCTTCCTGTGACAGCAGGACACTTCAGTGGGGTGTTGTCCCCGGCAGCCCCGGTCACCCTCTGCAGAGCTGCTGTCTCCCCTCGCTGCACTCGTGCAGCTGATGAATCCTCGGTGTTGAAGTTGTTCCTGTTCTGGTTCCATCCAGTTTCTCAGGGTTGTCCCTTTTTCTGGAAAGGTGACAGTGCTGCTAACGAGACCCCTACCAGCAGCAAGCCAGGGCTGGGGCAGCCAGGGCAGCAGACCCCTGTGTGCCCATGGGAAGGCAGCCCCTGGCCAAGCCCAGTTCGCTCGTGCGAGGGGAACGTGGCCAAGTGCTCGCTGCCGTTCAGCTGTGGCACCCGCTGCTGTTCCCTGCAGGAGCCGGTGACCCAGCACAGGCTGCTGGTGGCAACTGCTCCTCTACGTGTTCTCCTCCAGGTGCTTTCATGTCCTTCGTTGCTCAGACAGCATTTTTATGGAAACAGACGGGCTTGTAATTCCCTGGCTCCTGGTGCTGTCCCTTTTTCTGGAAAGGGCTCATGGATGCTGTGTTAGGAACTTACTCCAAGCCTCAGGAATAACCTCGTGGCTCTGCACTTGTCTTCATCCAGCTCCTGAGTACGCTTAGAAGTTTTAGGCTAATTGGTTTTGTATCAGTTTGGTTTATTCAGGTATTTTTATTGTGAAGATGAGCTGGGGGGTTCAGCCTGCAGAGGAGAAGGCTCCATCTGGGGAGACCTTCTGGGGGCTTTGCAGGACTTGAAGGAGCCTGGCAGAAAGATGGGGAGGGACTTTGAGCAGGACCTGTGGGGACAGGCCAAGGGGTGATGGGTTGAACTCAAAGAGGGAGATTCAGTCTGGAGAGGAGGAGAAATTGTTGGTGCTGAGGGTGGGGAGAGGCTGTCCCAGGCTGCCCCGAGAGGTGGTGGCTGCCCCATCCCTGTCCCCATTGCAGGGGAGGTGGCCAGGGCTCTGAGCACCCTGCTCTGGCTGCAGATGGCCCTGCTCCCTGCAGGGGGGTGGCACCAGGTGACCCTGCAAGGTCCCTTCCCACCCAGACCAGCCTGGGATTCCATGATACTTGCTCCATTATCTCCATCCTAACCTGAAATATGAAATGAAAAGTTAATTGTGGTTATTAAATTGGTTATTTTCTGCTTGGAATGATTCTGTCTCCCTTACCCTTTCCTTTTTCATGTGTGTTCCTGTTCTTCAGGAAATCGTCAGAGCTGAATTTTGGTGGTTTTGTTTTTTCCCTCCTTTCATCAGATTTTCCTCTTCCTCTGGAGCACAGAGCATCACTGG
>VWZY01007086.1:318347-329581 GCA_013399075.1 Chloroceryle aenea
TTCTAAATTACCAACGAGCCTTATATGCAAATGGTGTTTCATGTTTGTGCATCGTGGTTTCCAGAGCGCCTGCAGACAGGGCGAGCGTGATGCTGGTGGACAACTGCAGCTCTGAGATGCTCCAGCCCCCTCTGTCCTCCCCCAGCTCCTCTGATGTGCCTCGGGAGGTCCCTGACTGGGGGGAGGTGAAGGTTCTGTTCGTAGCGTGAATTGACAGGCACTGCAAGACTTGGTCGACCAAAGGGGTCGTGCAAAAAGGCTGGAGTGTCAGCCCAGGGCTGGAGAGAGCAGGGATGCATCTCCACCCTGGTCCCCGGGCTGTTTCTGTCCCCTCTGTGGCCGAAGGGGGTTTGATGTGATGCTGTCGATGCTCACACACAAACAGTGATCTGTGTAATAACCCAGGGAGCCCAGGTCACCCAACACAGGGACACTGAGCAGATGCTCACGTGGTCCTGGAGCTGCCCAGCCCTCGTGTGCCACCACCCACAGCGCAGATCGCTTGAGGAAAGGGGATAAAAATATCCCCGGGGATGAAAATGCATCTACAGAGCTACCTTGAGGGGAATGCGATTAGGAGAATGCTTTGTCGGGACAGAGAAGGATTAAATAGATGAAGCAGTGAGATAAAATCTGATGGACAGAAAAACAAAGCACTCCTTCCGCCCGCGCACCGGCTCGCCTTCCTGCGGTAGCTCCCTGGAGGTCTTTGTTTGCTCTGCTCGTCGTAGGGGTTTTTGTTAAGTTTCTTCCACTTCTTTCTTGTCACTCAACCGCTCGTAAAACACATTGTTAAGAATTCCTGCCTGCTGGCCTATTATTTTTAAGTATTATTTTGTGTTGCTGGTTTATTTTTTTTCCTCTCCCACGTAACAATCCCTTGTGACTGTCGAGCTTTCCTCGCGACGCTGGGAGGTTTTCTACTCAAACCCCTCACTTCCCAGCAGCCGCCAGTTTCCAGGGGCTGCTCCAGTGCCATCCCTGGGTTGTGATGGGGAGCGCTTGGAGATCCGCTCATCTTCTGCGGGCTAGCGCGCCGTGTTTACACCCTCACTTAATTCATTGGCATTTGAGGTGTGCTGGTTTGTGAGGGGAAGCCCTGAATGGGAAAGGGAAAAGCCCGGCAGAGACGCTGGGTCCCGTCTGGAAATGCAGGAGCTGGGCTGTTACCGACCCCTCCGGTGTTTGCGCGTGGAATGGACGTGTTCGGACACGGTTTGGTCCCGCTGAAGCCCCTGCCTTTGATAAACCCCTGAGAAAAGATGGGATAGAGGAGCTCCGTCGTTGCTTAGCCTGGTCCCTGTTCGAGGCACATCTCTCCAAGGCTGCCACGTGCTGGAGAAGTTTCTGCTGTGGAGAGACATTTATTAAACCACACCATCAGTCTGGGCTGGCGTAGGAAGACAGCAGGAGAGCTGAATACTCTAGACCAGGGCAGACCATCTTCCCTATATGAAGCACAAGCAGTAGCAGTTCCCTTGCTGTCAGTAAAGCACGCGGTGCGTGCGCGTATCTAAACGAACACAGGGTTGTAGTGCTTGCATCTGCTGTTCCCAGGCAGAAAACAGCCCTTGGAAAACCTCTTCTCTTACCTAGGAGTCTTTATCTTAACACCCCGGAGAGCAATTTCACTAACAAAAGACCGCCTTGGGATGCTGAATTAAAATCTGATGAAAAGTGGGGAAAAAATAAAAGACTTTTTGACATTTACAATTAATGCCACAAAAATGTTAGTTTAATCAGACAGCGTGGTTAATCACAAAGGTGAAATTGGAAGTTGCCAGCCCTGAATGCCGGTGTAAAAGTTAATAAATTCAGCTCATAATCACTCTGCACATGCTAGTTATAATAATTTACTGTCCATACCAAATCTTTATAAGCATTGTAATTAAATATAAAATGCACATTAGAATTATAATGAGTAATTAGGGCAACATAACTAATATGCATAAAAGTCCCGGAGCTCATTAAAATGTTAAAAGACAAAACCTGTTCTAGCTGGAGGTTTTTCCACCAGCTCCCAGCGTGTGCGCCCCTGGAACTGCTGCTGCTCCAGCTGCTGAAGCCCAAAGTGACAATCTTTGTGCGGGGGACCGGAGGGGCAGCGCGCTGCTCCGGGTGATGTCAGCCCAGCAGGACACTGAGCAGAAAGTAGAGCTTTGCTAGTGCCAGGGGGGAGGTGAGGGCGGGTGTTGGGGTGTCTCTTGCTCAGCTGCTGGGGGTGTGCTCTGNGGTGCTGGGGGAGTGCTCTGTGCCGCCCCGGAGAGGGCAGCGGGGCCTTTGCTGGGACTCCCCGGCTGTCTCACCGCGTGAGAGAGGAGGAGCAGAGGGATGCACGTGGTGCTGCGCTCGTCTCTCCCCACCTCGCTCCTGAAGTGACCCCAGACACGCAGCGAGTGGCCCCTGGTGTCCTCCATCTCCTCTCAGTCCAGTCCTCGTCCCACGCTTCTCCTGTCAAGCCCCCGTGGTGGGGATAATAAATGGGTATCTTGGGTCAAGAGCGGCCTCACCTCGCGTAGGGAAAGGGTGCCAGTAAAACTCCAGTTAAGCCAAGTCTCTGAGCACCCACTTGAAAAAGCCTTTCCCAGCAAAGTACTTACAGGAGATTGAGAAATTGATATTAAGTAAGTTCCAGTAATTTATTTTCAAGTCAGAAATGAAGCATTTATTTGAAGTGCTGTGCTCCTTGGGAGAGGATGGAACAACGATCCACCGCAGGCAGAGGAGAGCTACAGCCATGAGTCACAAAACCCAGAGCTGCTGACAGATACATATCATCTTATTTTTTCCTTTGTTATTTTCTATAACTGTTATTTAGGAGACATAAAAATGACAAGCATGCTGAAAATCACCAGCCTTGCACAAGGTTTTCTTGTTAGCATCCCTGTTACGTTTTACTGCAGCATCCTCTGTCAGACCACTGACTTTCCTGTGACGTTCTCCCTGGGGGCTGCCACCCCCTTCCCTCCTCCTGGAGCCCTTCCCCAGGAAGGGTTTCAGCCCTGCTGAGGCTCCACACCTTTTGGACAAGTTGCTGTTTTCTATCTTGCTTGTGCATTTGTTCTTATTTAAAATGAAGCACTCTGCATGCACTTGGAAGCACATCTGTGTCCCTGCAGCACAGCTGGAATCTCTTCCCGCATAACCTGGGGTGGGAAGACCTGGAGCTGGAAGGAGGGTGTGCGCCTGCCCCGTGCCTCCCTTCGGCCTCGCGTTCTGTGGCGTCTTTAACTGAAGTTTCTCTTCTTTTTCCAGCTGTAATTACTTTATTCAAGATTTATTAAAGCTGCTCTTTCTAAGGTTTCATCAGCTCCCTGAGCTCTTGTCCACCTGTATTTATCCCTTGCCTTCCACTGCCCGCCCAGGGCTTTGGAGAGCGTGCGTTCGATCAGTCGGCGGGATCGCGTCGCTGGTGATGCTGAACGATTTGCTGTAATGCTTTAAGCCATCGTTATTAAACTCCGGGATGAAAACATCTTCCTAGATGGCCAATATTTATCCTTGCTATTGATTCTCTGAGCAGCTGCAGAAACCCAAGAACAGCGGCCTGGATGGGGGGCAGGGGGGTTACCTGCTGCAGTGTGGGCAGCCTGGCAGCCACTGGCAGTGCTCCTGATGGCCGGGCAGGAAGCCTGCCAGGGGCTTTGGAAGGCATCTAATTGCCCCTGGGTTGGGCAGGGTTTGGATCATCCCCCTCAGGAACTGAAGATGGTCAGAGTGGAGAGCTCCCTCCTGACATCCCCCTGACGGGAGGCTGGAGCCAGGGGGGGCAGGCTCTGCTCCCAAGGGACAAGGGACAGCACAAGAGGAACCGGCCTCCAGCTGCCCCAGGGGAGGTTGAGGTGGGAGCTGAGGAACAATTTCTTCCCCCAGCCCTGCAGGGTTGTCCAGGGCTGTGCCAGGCTGCCCAGGGCAGGGGGGGAGTCCCCGTGACCCCTGGAGGGGTTTCCAAGCTCAGGTGGATGTTTGGCTCAGCACATCACTGCTGAGTGTGCCAGCAATGCACCTGCATCCTGCAGTTTGTCTTTATACTAAAAAGGAGACAATAACTTGACAATGAAATATCTAAGCCAGCAGTGACTCTGAGCTATCTCCGTTTGTGTTTTCACACCAGTATTAACTGGGGATTTCCTGGAGCAGCGAATATCGATTTTGATTTTTATTCTGAACAAACACGAGCTGAAATCCTGAAAAGGGAGAGCTAAGAAAACTTCCTGCTCAGAAATTTTCCAGTATATTCCAAACAAAACTCTGCCTCACCAGTCAGCAAAGCCTGGAGTGGTGGTTTGTAGCTGGGATCCAACCAGCAGCCCCTTCCCGGCTGCACTGGGAGCGCAGTGCCCACAGCTCCCATCCACAAGCTGTGTGCTTTTCTGGATCGTTTCATTTTAAAGTTTATTCCTGGTGATTTTCTGTCTTCATTTAAAATAAACTTCTCTCCAAAGGGAAACTTCCACCTAATCTTCCTATCGCCAAGGACAAAACAAGTCCTAGATTAAAACCACAGGGAGATGCTCCCCTGCAGCCGCCGGGTAAGCACTCCCCAGTGCATCCCTCCAGGCAGGCTGTGGGTCCCCCGGGAGCGTGGACACCTCAGGGTGGACAGATCCATCTGGACCACCCAGGGTTGGGCTGGCCCCGCTGTGGGCAGGTGGGGAACCAGGTCCCCAGCCCCACAATGTGAGATGGACATGGGTAAGCAGGGAAGGGAGCTGGTGCTTCTCTGAACGCTGGAGTCTGGGGTCGGTGTCCTCCAGCCAGGAGACCCAGGACCTGCCTGCTCAGGGTGGTGCTCCCCAGGAGCTCAGCAGCACATCTGGACCAGCCTCAAATGCACCGGCCGTGTATAAACAGTGGAGAAACACCCCAGGGGCTCTGCTGCAGCGGTCACGTTTGGTACAGCCTGAGGGGAGTGCTGGGGTTACTGGCACGCAGTCCCTGCTGGAACCCCCGTGTGAGAGGTGGCCCTCCCAGCCACAGACCAGGTTCTGGCAACCTCCACTGGTCACGTGCCCACGCAGTAGACTTTAATTTTCTTCCATCCTCCCGGGGGTGCTTTTGTATGGTTTGATCTAATGCGAGTTTTGCTTTTCTGTGGCCCATCTTGGACATTTTCAGTTGTTATTCTTCAAGAGCACAAGCTGAGCTTTGTGGTGCTCTGAGTAGGTGCTGCTGCCCCACGGTGCTGTAGGAGCAGAGGCAAAACGTGACCAGTTCCCAGCTCTTCATGTCAGCAGGTCCACTCGTGTAGTTTCTCAGAGTCTGTGCTGCACAAACTGCTTCAGTTCTGGGGAAGGAGGAACCTTCTTACGTCCCGGTTGTTTTTATGGTGTAACTAAAGAAAAAGGTGAATTGTGGAGTAGTGATGGAGATGGGCTCCTTGTTTGTGACCGCTTGAAACGTTCATGTGACCGGTGGAAAGTTAATGAACTCTGGGATTGGTTTGATGTGATCATTGGGAAGAGAACGCTGAGGGCAGAGGGAAATTGTAGTCTGTCCGTCTGTCCGTCCGCTGCCTCGGGGCAGGGCGTGAGCGACAGACAACCAGCTCTGTTTGATCCCACCCGAGACGTCCTCTCCTGGTTCTGTTAAGCACCCAGACTCGTGTGTGAGCGCTCCGAGCGCCTGTTTGCGGTCGCTGGGCCGCAGCAGCCGGATCCCTGCACCGTGTCCTCCACATCCAGCAAAGCAGCCGTTGATGGGGGGCTGTGGGACGGGTGGGAGATGAGGTGTGCGATGGAGCCTCCCACCCGCCCGGGGAACTCTCCTGCTGCTCGGCTCCTGCGTGTGTCTGATGCTTCCGAGCGCGGCTGCGCCCCGGGGGAGGTGGGGGTCTCCCCACGGCGCACCCGGCGATGTCGGGTGGGGTGGTGGAGGAAGCAGGGGAGAGGCAGCAGCGTTTTCCATAAACACCTTAAAGAGACATCTGGAAAACTGCTTGGAAAAAACAAACCAACAGAAAAACCAAATAGATTTTTATTTATAAGCTCTTTGTTTTGAGCTTTACAGCGTTTTTATGATGCACATAAATTATTGTTTAAAAACAGAAAATGTAAAAGGAATTCCAGGGAGAAGGCAACTGTTGTTCAGCCCTGCCTTTGATAATCTCTTTCCGAGGAATTTGTCGTGTTTTATTTTCAGCTTACTGTCGCCTTTTGCTGGCAACTGGAAAAACTGACAGTCGCTTCTTATCTTCTATTTGTACCTGTAGCTCCTAAGCTGAAAATGTTTATTGCAATCTGTGGTGTTTACTATTAAAAAAGACCAAGTGTATTTACCAGAACACCCCTATACCCAGTGCAGGACTGGAAAAGTCGTGCTGGTCAGTGGTATTTACAGTGGGCTCGTGATGGTGGAGGTAAGTTTGTTCCTCTAACATGCAAAACAGGATCCCAAAGGCCACCCACGCCGCGGGGTTTACGGGGCACGTGCCGCAGACATGATGTAGAAGATAGCAGCGCTGGCCCCCTCTTTGCTTTGGACCCTGCACCCTGGGTGCTGCCGTTCCCCTCCCCAGGTGTGGGGGTCCCCCCGGCCGAGCCCAGCGGGACCCCGTGGCCTCTCGTGTGCCTTGCTCCCACTCTGGGGTGTTAAGCAGATCCCGTGCCGCACAAACGCCTCTGGGGAGTTATACTTGGCACTGAGTAACCGAGGTGGGAAAACGGCATTTTTCAGCACGGGATCGCTATCTCCTCCTGTCTCGGTTGTGTTTTTACACCAGATACACAGAATATGTATCAGAATCTGCTGTGTGGGATCGTTTTTACGCTGCTGGAAGGCAACGTGGTTGAATGTGAATCGAGCCGGAAAACAGGCGCCAGGCTGAGAGTAACGCGGAGCGTGCTGAGGAGGAGCGGCGTTGAACGGTCTGCCTATCTCGATGCAAACGTCCGTTTTACAATTCTTTTTTTTCAGTTGCTCCCACAATTCAGGAACTTAAATCCAGCGGTGTGATGCTTGGAGGGAACGGCCTGATACGGTGCGAAGGTGCAGGAGTTCCTGCCCCGGTCTTTGAGTGGTACAAAGGAGAGAGGAAGTAAGTAGCCGGCGCTCGCCGACCCCCTTGTGCTGCCGGGGACGCTGCCCGCCCGCGGGGACCCGGGTGGCAGAGAGAGGAGACCGCCGGGCTGGGCTCGTCCCCCAGGCTGATGAGTCCAGCAGCCGTTTGGAAATGAATGCCGAGCTTTAAACAGCCGGCTCTCGGAGGTGGCAGCGACCGGCGGCCCTTCCGCGCGGCTTTCGGGGGCTTCCTCGCTTTCCTCGTGGCCATAGTTGCTGTGCTTGTGCTCTAGGATGAGGTGTGAGCGGGCTCTCGGGGCTGTGGTAGCAATAATGGCAATGATGAGCCTAGCGTGCTTTAGTAGCTGTGGCCTTCTCTGGGTAATAACCAGAAGGGCGCTGAAAAAAATCTACTAAAAGGATTTGTAGCTTCTTTTAAATTCATCTTTATTGGTTTCCCGCTGAGGGGTTTGGGGGTGGAAAGGTTGGCTCGTGGAAAAGACTTTCAGCCAAACCTTCACCCGGTTTTGCCAGGAGTGGCCCAGACTGCAGGCGTGGAGCCCCCAGCTCGAGCAGAGCCGCTGCCATCGGGGGGTCAGGGGAGCAGGGGGCCCTAAGCACGGGCCGTGTGCTGTGGTTTCGTCTGCAGCCAGCTGCACTCACACGTCTTTAGTGCTGGGTAATGATAACAGCCATCTCCGTAGGGTCATCTTTATTTTAAAACCTCATTAAACAGGTAGATTTGATTTTTTTCTTTGAATAGGAAATCTTGTTGTGCAGCCCTCAGCTGGTGTCTGTTAGGTTTACACATCAGCGCAAGAGCGAGCGGATGTTGTCCCTTGCAAGCAACTGTCCGCACGCACCCTCGAGCTTCTGGAATTTCCTGGCTTCCAAGTGCTGGGTTTCTCAGCTCGAGTGTCCCATTAAAGCCGGGAGCTGACATGAGAATATTAATCACCATTTTCATAACGAGCCATCTGTCAGCTCGTCCCTCCCTGGCCAGCTGCTCCCCTCCAGGAGCGTGAGCTGCTCATCTTCTCCCGTGAGTTTTCAGAGCAGTCCCAACTATCGCACTTTGGCCGTAGCCTAAAGCAGCCTGTGAAGCACTCTAATCCATCTTTGCTCTGTAGAGCAGTAAATCCCTTTCTTCTGTTGGCAAAATTCATCTGCACCCTATTCCCAGAGGCCGGTGTTCTGTGCGCACGCCGGGGGAGTTGCAGCAGGGACGCTGTCGATGCAGACAGTGTCGTGGCCCAGGTTTTATCCCTCTGGAGTCAATTAGCCGCTCCCAGCGCGGTGCCCACCTTGCTGGTTAGAAGGTTGGCCAATTCCTTTCTCCGTGAGCTCGCTCAGTGCCGCGGCGGCAGCAGGAAAGACCAGGCAGAGCATCTCAGGACACCCAAGTTGTGCCTTCTGTTTTTCCGCTTCAGTTGGTGTTTCACCTGAGGCTTGCTCTAATCAGCCAGACATGTCCTGTCCTGTCGTGTCTCGCTGCTCGAATATTGTGTTCAACCTAACGGCCCATCCTTTTTTGTTAAACTCTTCCTGGCAGATGCTCTGGATGTACATGACTGCAGAGGTACCGGGGATCTTTGAACCTCCACCTCTAGCAGCAAAGAGGAAAATACATAAGACATTGATTTTTTTCCTCCAGTTTTTTACCTCTGGATGATGGAAAGCCTGCCCAGAATAAGCCCTGGACAGCTCAGTCATTGTTTTAATGCAAAGCGGAGAAGAGTCAGCTCTCATAGGCAGCTCAGAGCAGATAACTGCTGGATATCCTGCAGGAGTACATTTCTATGCTGGGCGTGCACACTGCTGTATTTTCTGCGGGTGGAATAGAGAGAATCCCATTTTCTTCAGTTAGTTAGTCTTGGTTTGGGACCTTTTTTTTTTTTTTTTATATAGATGTGGATGAATTGTTGAATAAATGAACAGTGGGAGTTAGATCAGAAACCCTGAAACGAGCCGTTTGGGGCTGCAAGCCGCGTTGTGGTTACTCAGATTAATGTAAATCCAGCCCCACCGTCTCGACTCCAGGGAGCATCTCTTCATAAAACAACCACTAAAACTAAACGTTAAAGCAGTTGCAGGCTGCAGACAGTTAAGACTGCTGCTCTTGGAGGCAGGGAGCTCGCAGGACTAATTCTGCCTGATCACCGAGCTCACACGAGCTGCTCTTGGTTAACTTTCCCTAAGCTCTGGTGCACAGATGAGCTTTGGAATCTTCTCCCCTGGCCAGGCGTGAGGCAAGGAGCCCAAAGCCCCAGGTACCTCAGCTGGGGAAGGGCACGGACAGTTCTCACGGGCAGGTTCCAGAGCATTTAGCACTTCAGCATCTGTCCAAAGCGGTGCCCTGAGCTCCAGGGAGCTGTCAGGTGGCTGCGCAGACCCTGAGCCCACACTTGCAGATGTGCCTGGGGACCAGGGCAGCTCCCAGGGATGGCCCCCAGAGATGTCATCGTGGTGTCAGTCCCCATTAGAAATCCAAAATACACAATTGCATCATGTTAACAAGGGACTGGACATTTTTTGTTTAATAATTTAGTAAAAGCATCTTAAAATGTCAAAAGTGTGCAGCCCACAACCTCCCCAGCCGATGGGAGAGCTGGGGGGGTTCAGCCTGAAGAAGAGAAGGCTCTGGGGAGACCTTCTGGGGGCCTTGCAGTATCTGCAGGGGGCTACAAGAAAACTGGGGAGGAATTTACAAAGGCCTGTAGTGATACAAGGGGTGATGGTTTGGAACAGGAAGTGGGTGGATTTCAATTGGAAATAAGAAGGAAAATCTTCCCTCTGAGGGTGTTGAGACCCTGGCCCAGGCTGCCCAGGGAAGCTGTGGATGCTCCATCCCTGGCTGTGTTCAAGCCCAGGCTGGATGGGGCTCTGAGCACCCTGCTCTAGTGGGAGGGGTCCCTGCCCATGCAGAGGGTTGGAACCAGATGAGCTTTAAGATCCCTTCCAACCCAAACCAGTCCATGATTCTGAAACTGCAGGAGGACTGCAGGCTTCACCACGCCAACCCCCAGTTTCTGGAACCCAGAGCTGCTCGAGCCCATTACATTGCACAGAAATTAGATCTCAGACATTAAACAGCCACAGAGAAGCCCCAAAGTCACTGTCTAAAAATACGAATTCCCTTCTCCCCAACAAAGCAAACAAGACTTATATTTGAAAT
This sequence comes from Chloroceryle aenea, assembly GCA_013399075.1. Classification (NCBI taxonomy): domain Eukaryota; kingdom Metazoa; phylum Chordata; class Aves; order Coraciiformes; family Cerylidae; genus Chloroceryle; species Chloroceryle aenea. The sequence continues at coordinate 328,522 of VWZY01007086.1, forward strand.
AACAAAACTCATTATAATGGCTTAATAGACTATAATAACGTGGAGGTGTTCAAACATGAAACCACAGGTGGGAAGCCCTCGGGGCTGGCGCGGGTGGGCAGGAGCTCTGCGGTGCAGAGGGGACCCCTCCTCCTGGGGTGCCACAGAGAGGGGGGAGGGAACACGGGGAGGGGTGCTCAGAGCACCGCTCCAGCCGCAGAAGGCAGGCGGTAGAACCCAGATGAGCAGTGGATGCTGTGCCCGGTCGGTGCCAGGCAGAGCAGCGCACACAGTGATTCATTTTAAAGTTCTTTTTAATTTAAAAGTAAAAGTGTGGTTCTTCCAACTGCAACTGGAAATGCTCAGAGCAGCTGGGGTTCTTCGAACTAGCGCTGAGTCCTCGGCCCGTTAACGCCGTGGCCGATTGNNCCTTGTCCCTTTAACGCCTGGGCCGATTGATGTCCCTGTCTATCCAATTCCATTTGCTCCCAGTTCTGCCCCCCCCCAGTGTCAACAATGTCCTAGCAGAGATGAGCTGGGAGGGTGACACCGTCTGCACTGCCAGGAGTGGTGGGAGAGGAAGGAGGGTGAGAGGAGGAGGGGAAGGGGACTGAGCTGCACCCACCATCTTCATCCTTACAGCAGCCTGGGGAAAGCAGCAGTGGACTATGGACTGGTCTGGGTGGGAAGGGANCGGAGCTGCCCCAGCACTGCAGGGGGGTCTCCCCAGAGCCCTGGGAGCAGAGGGGCAGGATCCCCCCTCCCCTGCTGCCCACACTGCTGGACATGCAGCCCAGGGTGCTGACGTGCCTCAGACTGGACATTTAAATCCCATTTTTTTACGTTTCTCCAAACCCAGCTGTGTCCATGGGATCTGCTGTGTCCTCTCCCAGTGCTGGGCTGGGCAGAGCAGAGCAGAGCCCTGCACAGCAACACAAACACCAGGGAGAGAAACCCCCTGTACCTGCAGAAGCCTATAGCAATGGAAGGGGAGCTGAGGCCCTCTGGGCACCCTGCTCTGGGTGCAGATGGCCCTGCTCCCTGCAGGGGGTTGGACTGGATGACCTTGCAAGGTCCCTTC
>VWZY01007086.1:332980-349772 GCA_013399075.1 Chloroceryle aenea
GAGGGCTCGGCCTCAGACCCTTTGGAAAGGGCAGGAAGCGTTCTCCTGGGCGAAGAGAAGCCTTCAGATTTCCAGCATTCTTAGACCCTGTAAAATGGGTCTCAGATGTCTTGCCTGAAAGATAGTTTTCTCTGAAGTCGTGGTGTTTCCCATTTGTTGAATATCTGGCCATCTGTTGGTGCAGCCCGAAGATGTTTGTAGTTGAACTTGGACGCTAATCTGCTCTGGTAGCGATAAAACCGGAAGACAAAACTTAGCATACATCTTACAGGCTTTCCTCTCCGTGAAGACATTCCTTGCTGAGCGGAAACACAGATTTTCCGTTGCTTAAATCCTGGGGTTATTGCCTTCTAGCCATGAAACTTCCTTCTGAATATGCTTCCTCCACGATGTGTGCTGTCAGGGCATTACAAATCACTACAGACGAGAAGTAATCAGCAGAAAATAGCACGAAGCCTTTGCTGCCTTTTCTTGACTCGTTGAGGAATGGCTAACAAAGCAGCGAGCGCGTTACGCTCGTTTCAAACGGGGGACACGGGAGGGAATGTGATGCCAGAAGCAGGTAGCGTTTGGTGTGTTTGCAATTCAGAGAAGGTAAAATGCAGCCTGAGTTTGATTTTGAGCAGAGCTGAGTCTGTCTCTCAGCTGCTGCCGGGGTTTTATCAGTTTTCAGCTGCGGAGGCACCGTGCAGCCAGCCCTAGAAAGCACTTTGAGATGCAGAGGTTGAAAATGTCATGGAAGTACCAAGTGCATTGCTACAGATCATAACAATAGGTGCTCTCCGCTGCGAAGGAGGTGGGATGTGGGAGCAGAACAGAGAGGAAACGCTGGGATCTGGGTCGGATCCTGACCTCCCGGGATGAGATAGGGGGGTCATGCGAGCTCAGAGGTTTGACCGAAAGGCCAAGAGGAAACGTCTTATTTTAGACTGTTATGTTTTTAATCGAGACAAAACAAGGGGAGGACTCCAGAAGGTGATGAACTTGATTTCAGCTGGGAACAAAGATGGCTCTTTGCTCATAGTCCACAGTAATGTTCTTTAGAGAGGGTATCGCTTTAAAAATAAATTGCAAATAAATCAGCAATTATTAAACATGGGCTCCTGAACCCTTCAGAGAGAATTTTCTCTCCCGAAGCACCACGTACGCCTCGCGTTGTGCGCGGTGGCAGCTGAACGTGCGCGCTGGGTTGGGTGCAGGGGGGGAGGCTCCCCGGTGGCCAGCAGGGCTTGGCACCCGCTGGCCACACGTGACCCACCGGTGACGAGCATCAGGCACCGCTGTCTTGTCCCAGCCCGTGGCTGGAAGCGCTGGTGTGCTCCGGTGGGAGGTGGTGGGGATCACAGCGCCGTCGGCCGCCAGTCGGGAGCCTCCATGTGCCCCTGCGAGACCCCATTGGGAGCACAGGGTTGGGGGAGAAGGAGGGGGGGTCCCCTGCTAGGTGCTGAGGATGGCAATCGGCTGCTCCTCTCTGCCCTTGGGGTGGGGTTCTTTTTAAGAGAAATGTGCATAATGGACTTAGAAAAATCTGGATTTTTTTTCTTCGCACTTCCCCGTGTAATGGATAAATGCCATCGTGGCTGTGCACAGCTGGGAGCCTTTCTCGGGGACAGAGCTGACCACGTTCCCTGTTCTTGGTGTCCGCATCCTGTGCAGGTCTAAAACTCAGGGATGTCAGAAAAAGGGTTATGTCTTCTACTGCCAGGAGGACCCTGGGTTTCTGTGATCCATAAAGGCAACCTTCAGCTGATGGGAAGTCCTAGGCAGAGATGTCCCTGCTTGTGTAGGGAGGCTGGACCAGGTGACCTCTGGAGGTCCCTCCCAGCCTGGAACATTCTCTGATTCTAATGAAGTGGGTAAAGAGCTGTCAGGACAAGGTTAAAGCCGACGTCGTGTGGCTGCAGCGTGGACTGAGTGGAGGAGGTGGTAGATCAATGGATCTATGCCTGGCAGTGCCCACAGAATGAGAACTTGTGTGGGGTATGGCTGCTCACCCATGGCCAGAGCACAACCCCACTGCTGCTGTGAGCTGGGGACACCCAGCAGGTCACCCAGAGCCACTTCTGTCCCAGGGACAGATAACCAGATAGTTTGCAGAACCACATCGTGCCTGAGGCGTGCCTGAACATCCCAGATCCCGCCAGCGTAACAGGATTTATCATATCCCTAACTGGAGACTCGCTGGCCATGTCTAAGATCCAGCAATTAATAATAAATTCAGCAGCTGTAAAATGGAAAGACCGAGCCTTGCGGGAAAAACACAGAGAAGCAGTGGTTGCAATAAATTAATAATGAATGGCAATTTGCTAATTATTCATGGCTAAGTCCCCGTATCATCCGAACGCGTTGGTTTTGGTGGGAATGTGATGCCCCAAGCGTGAGGAGTTGTTGTTGGACAGTCCCATCCTGCCATCTATGGGCCTGCTGGATCAGCTCTTCGGCACGGCCGCCGCTTCTCCCGGCGTTTCTGCTGCGTGAGGAGCAGGACCGTGGTAGCTGGCTCCTGTAAACAAAGCATGGGGCTGCTGATTCATTAAACCCAGGAGATGAGGTGTTACGGTGTCTACCAGGGGTAAGAGGTTTCATCTGCAGGGGTGAGGAGCCAATGGGGAATGGAATAGCCCATTTTTAATTAAGCAATTTTGCTTTAAATTAGTGCAATCTTAATTCAAGACAAAAGGCATTTTGCTGCAGGCAGATTTGCAAGGCCACTGCGAGGGGAGGGAGTTTCATTAACCATTGGCACCGAGGCAGAATCCCTCAACTGCACTTCTTAAGCAGCCAAAACTGGGATGATCTCTAGTGCTGCTAAACCAGCAACGTCCTTGCCGAGTTGTCTCCTGCCCTTCAGCTCTCCTGGCCAGGAGCCACAGTTGGTGGCACATTTCTTACTTTCTCTTAGGAAGGCTGAGTCATGGCAGAAGGTTTTCGCTGCCTCCCATCGATGAGGGGAAAGGTGGAGTCATTGCTCAGCCTCCGCTCCCCACAGTGGGACACGAGCCGAGCTGCTGCCACCACGAGGGTTTGGTGAGCTGCTGGAGATCCTGGGCCAGGCATGGAACTCAGCTCTGCTCCATGGCACCTGAGATCCAGTCTGCCTGAGTCGGGCTGTGGGCAGCATCATTTCAGTGTCCTGGCTCGGTCAGGGGTGCAGCGCCAGCCCCACACAGCTCTGAAGCCCAACACAGACAACCATCCCCTCTCTGCCCGAGCAGTGGTTAAACCAGGGCAGGAAAGTGAGCAGTTGTGGAAAGCCCACATTTTCAGTCTGCATGTCGAGTTAATCTGTACCCCTGCAGAAGCTGTAAAGCTGCTGAAGAGGCTGTTCACAGAGGTGTTAAACTCACTGCTACCTGTGTGATCTCTGTGTGTCCCCTGAAGATGTGTCATCCACAAAAGTCTGGGTGGATCCATGTCAGCCATCGCCTCCCAGCAGATGGAAATAACCATTACTTTTCTAGTAGGTCTGTGTGCTGTGATTCTGAAGTAAAGGTGATGGGGGTCGGGCTCTGCTCCCAAGGGACAAGGGACAGCACAAGAGGAACCGGCCTCCAGCTGCCCCAGGGGAGGTTGAGTTTGGAGCTGAGCAACAATTTCTTCCCTCCCACCCCTCCAGGGCTGTCCCAGGCTGCCCAGGGCAGGGGTGGAGTCCCCGTGACCCCTGGAGGGGTTTCCAAGCCCCCCATGGAGCTGTGGTGCTGAGGGCCAGGGGTCAGGGGTGCCCTGGCAGTGCTGGGTTAGGGGTTTGGACTCCATGAGCTGAAAGGGCTCTGCCAACCGAGCTGATTCTATAAAGGTATTATTTTTATTTTCTAAGGAGCACAAAACTACTCCCCACAGTACTTTCAGGAAGGCTGTAAATAACTTGGCTGGTAAGTGGAACCCTTCTTAGGAAAACTTGCAGTGCAGAAGTGTCCGTGTCCGTGTCCATGTCTAACAGCTGCCAAACAAATTGCTTCCTTTAATGGTGCATTGTGGGATCCACGGCTGAAATCTCAGATACAGCCTCAGTAATTATTCAAAGAACATAAATAATTGTGAGGAGCTTCAGAAAAGGTCAGCAGTGATGTTTGGGAGGAGAAGAGCAGAGCCAGGTCTGGGTGTGAGATGCGGTGATTATTTTCCGTGCTAATTTAATTGCTGCAGCTAAACAGAACTAAGTTTATTGAATAAGCAACCAACTGTGAACTTAAGGTTAGTGCAACGTGCTTGGACCCTTGTCTCCAGCACTTGGACATGCCAGGAAGCACCAGACCATGCCCTCAATTTCTATGTGCTGATTGCGTTGAGAGATTCCTAATTAAACTGCTGTGTCAGTGGTTTTATTAATATAACAATGGCATGGGTTATGGAACCCATATGTTGGGTTTCATGTCTGAAGTGCAAATGAAAATGAAGTCTTCCAGAAGTTTGAATTAACTCATTGTAAGTGGCACCAATGGTCCTCAGGGGCACGGGTGTTACTGGTGTAGAGAGGGGAGCTGAGCAATGCTGAGCAAGAGCTCAAGGGCCCTTGAGAGGGCGAGAGGATGGGGCCAGACTCTGGTCAGGGGTGCCCAGCCACAGGACAAGGGGCACCGGGCACCAACTGGAGCCCAGGAGGTTCCCCCTGAGCAGGAGGAGCAAGTTCTTTGGTGTGAGGGGGTGGGAGCCTGTGCCAGGCTGCCCAGAGAGGCTGTGGAGTCTCCTGCTCTGGAGAGATTCCCACCCCGCCTGGACCCTGCGCTGTTGGGCCCCCTGCTCTGGGTGCCCCTGCTGGGGGGAGCAGGGGGGTGGCCCCAGAGCATCCTCAGAGGGCCCTGCCAGACCCCACCATGCTGGGATTTGAGGATTCTGTGACTGTTTGAGTCATCTTCTGTTCATAGTTTGGTGTCATCATTAAACTCAGCAGTTTCATTTTATTGACTGAGCAATCGTATTTTAGTGTATTTGGATATGTGTCAGGTTTCTGCTGAGTTTTAGCTCGATAGCTTTGCCTGCCCTACCAAATTTGACATTTATAGAAAGAAATATACTCTCCAGGGACATTCTCTTTGTGTCCACAGTTTCAGCTGTTGTCCAATTACCTAAGAAAGATTTTAATATTTTAGCTCTCAAATATTGGCCTGCAAAGCAAATCAAACTTTAATTTGCATAGTTCTGTGCTGGGTCTCAGCTAAGTGGGCTGGTCTGCACCAAAAAAATAATAAAAAATGTATATAGATCTATCTCTGTGCATATAAAAATGTAAATGTACATTCCCCTACTCATTAGGAGCCCATTCCGAGGCTGCCGCAGTCACTCGGAAGACATTTATTGATTTCATAAGGTTTGGATCGAGCCCGGAGTCTCCCAGTGACATCCCTGTGCAGAGGGCTGGTGCCACAGCCCTGGTCTGTCACTGGGGACATCCCTTCCAGGGGGGCTGCAGCCATTCCCGCATCTGCTCGCCCAGATCCGTGTCTGGAGGGGTGATGCACAAGGCACGGGTTTGAAATCCTCCCTGGGAACTTCCAGGTCATCTGTGGAGGGGCAGGCAGTGGCTGTAGGGAACTCCGGGTTCACAGCTGGAGGGTGTCGTGGCACAGCCCCCGGGGAGCCAAGGCAAATCCCCGCGTGCTGCATCGTCTCAGCTGGAAGCTCGTACGCTCCGTGGTGCAGCTCCTGAGTTAGAGTCCGAAGGTGGTTTTGCTTTTTTTCCCCGCTGTGTGTGCTCTGTCTCCAGTGATGGGGTTTCTGGTCTGAGTCCTTGGGTTTGTTTTCCTTGTCCAAGCTGGCCTAGCAGGACCAGCTGCTCCAGGAGAGGTGATCCATCACGGGAAGGGCCTGCCCTGGAGATGGAGCTGGGACAGCTACCCAGCTCCTGATCAGTGTGTTGGAATTCAGGGAATTAGAGAAGCAGGGTTATAAATCTGGGAGTCGGTTCCTCAGGGACCTTCCTCGAGATCAAGGTGTATTCATCCAGGGCATTTTAATTGAGGGATCACGTTCCCCATGGAAGACAGCTCCGAAAACTTCCAACCATCCCCAGCGGGATTCATAGGCAAGGCAAAAACCTTTCTTCTCTCCCCGTCCCTGCACAGGGTGAAATGCAAACGTATGATGCACAGAGAATTTTCTTCACATCACAAGTACACCTGGGGGACTCATTTCATAAGACAGTGCTGAGATGAGGAGCCCAGCAGAGTTAAAAACTCGGCACCTTGAATTCAGATATTCACAGGGAATAAAATAAACGGCCAAATGCTCCGCTTATGTAGGTCAGAATAATTCCATTAGATGGGGGGGTGAGATCCTTCCGTGTGGATGCCAACTGCTGCTCCAGGTAGCAATTACTGGGAGTTACAGAGAAATTTTCTCTAAATCTGTTTTCCAGCTTGAGCATTATTATGAATTATATGACAATCAGTGACTGAGATGGGACCAGGTAGGAATAACCCAGCTGAGCAAGGCCAGGAACGTGCTTCTCCTTGTCACGATCTGAACAGTTTAAAGGCCTGAGCATGTGCTGGGGGGGAACATCCAAAATCCCCAACAAAAATCAACAGCCTACCCCATGATCTTTGCCATGGCTCCTTACCGAAGGTGTTCTGTTCTGTTCTGTGACAGTTGTGTTTACATGCTCAAAGCTGACAATGCTCAGACACATATTCTTTGGGAACTGGGTAAATCAGAGAGGTTGAAGCATGTCTGGAAGCACGTCTGGATGTTCATCTTGGGGATCAGTCAATTGTGATGATTAAAACATCCAAGGTCATCTGTGGCACTTCCTTACAGCTGCTGAAGGCAGCAGCTGCCCGTGCCCTGACCGGGGCCAGGAGCTCCCGTGTCCAGAGCCCTTCCTGAACTCGGGTTTCTCCTCAAGGGGGAGGAAACCTTGAGGTAAATTAACTTTTCAGAAGAACTGAAAATCCCGAGAATACCACGTGGATCAAACGGGATGCAAATGAGAAGTGCTATAATGGAGTGATGGAAATACATTTTACAGCTGGATCGGGAGCACGGACTTCAGCCTTGGCCTCAACAGTTTTGCAGAGTGGAGGGGGAGGTTCATAAAGGGGTAATGGGAACATAAATGCCAAGTCGAGAGATGAAAGGTGATTTCTGTCTGTCCTCTGACGGAGAAGAGGCTTCCTGAGACACTGACTGCTCTAGAGAAGGTCTGTTGGGGAGCTGTCTCTAGAGAACTTTCACTTAGGCTAAGCAGGGGCAAATTTCAGGCTTCATGCAAAGCACTTCTTTGTTGAAATATTATTAAGTGTAGAACTTATTTTCACAACAAGTTCTTGAGACCAAAGCTCACGGGGTTTTGATCAAGGATATCAAGAATTTTCATGAAGACCATAGAAGAGATTTTAAACCCAATGCCTTCAGTGTTTAAGCAGATAGTCCAACAGGCTGGAAAATGCCATAACTGAGATAAATTGCCAGATAAATTCCAGGGTGTTTAACAAAAGCAGTTGCCTGAAGCCAAGCAATGTGTAACTGAAAAGTGTGTGTGCTTCTGTCGTGTGGAGTGTCCTCTAATGTAGAGATTACAGAAAGAGGCCCAGACAGAGGAGGTCTCCACGGGTTCTGTTACACTTGCCTGAGAGCTGCTGCGTGTCCCTAACCATCTGAACAGTTTGTGAACTGAAGAAAATTAGAAAGGAAAAAAAAAAATTTCTTTTTTTGTCTGCAAGAAAGCTAAAAATAGGTTCAGAGATTTTAAAAGGAGAGCTTTTTCCATGAGCCCACACTATAAGCACTAATTACCCTCTGTACTGAGCAGTGTAAGTAACAAAATGCTGAGGTATTGCAAGAAGCATCTAAACCAGAGTCAGTTAAGTTACCCTTAATTCCACCCACAGGTTTATGCACTGAAATTTTGACTGGATGTTAAAAAATAAATTGAGTGTGTAAAAGCTTACTCTTCTGAGGGCTTTTCCAAACCTCGGGCGAAAAACATTAGCATCAGATGCTTAGACATTGCTGCAATCTTAGAAAGAGTGAAAAAGGCCTGTGGTGAATTTGTCAGAAAGGAACTTTTTTTCCAGAGGTATTCTCAGAAGTGACAAAGCTGATAGCTTGACTTTAAAAAGTGCTGCCACGAAGCATCTACAAGGGTAATCTGGATTGTGCTGTGCAGAGGGGGGGTGCTGCTGGTGCAGACCTTCTTCTATAAATTAGCAAGTGAAAAGAGATTTTGGGGCAATATTTAGATTCACCGACTTTGTTTAAAGATAAAACACAACGCTGAGAACTGGGCCATTTAAATCCTATTGATTTACTCAGTTAAAACACTCTTCCAAGAAAAGAATTAAATGTTTAAATTGCTGGGGGACGTGAGGAAGCAAGCAACAAATGCCATGGGGTAACCCCAGGGCAAGCTAAGGCACAGCAGAGCAGTGACCCCCAGCAAGCAACAGATCCCATGGGGTAACCCCAGGGCAAGCTAAGGCACAGCAGAGCAGTGACCCCCAGCAAGCAACAGATCCCATGGGGTAACCCCAGGGCAAGCTAAGGCACAGCAGAGCAGTGACCCCCAGCAAGCAACAGATCCCATGGGGTAACCCCAGGGCAAGCTAAGGCACAGCAGAGCAGTGACCCCCAGCTCTCTCGTATTTAGCCAGGAGAAGGCACATCTGGTCCCGGCCCCTTTGCCGACGCTGTTGCAGCAGGTGCTGAAACCTCTCCTGGGCTCTGTATTGTTCCACAGGTGACTCCGTGCTGAGCAGATCATCCCATCCAGGACACAAAGTGTCAGTGCAAGAGAGCAAGGCACTTCAGCTCTTCATGGCATTTGTTATCATCTCTGGTACAAAATACCCTACAGAATGTCTGTTACTTTCAATAGAATTCCCAGGACAGGGACTGAAACCATCGCTCCCCAGTCTGTATACAATTATAACTGGGGAACAATTTCTTGGACATAGAAATTCTCTCTCTCTGCCCATCCGTGGTCCCTGAGCCTGTAGTTTCGGAAGGAGGGGAGTGAGGAGGAGCGTGCTGTGATTGACCTCAGGTCCTGGGTCTGGGCTGCAGCCGCTGCGGGGAGGAGCAGAGAAGGGGCTCTGGCCAGAGCTCGCTGCAGAGCTGCTGACGACGCCTCGGTTTTGCCCAGTTTGTCAGAGCTTTGGATTTGGCACCCGACAGGGAAAGGAGTAAAGATTTGCACAAAAGCAGTGGCTGGGAGAGGGTGGCTTCAACACGTAAATCAACCAGGAAAGCTCTGCTTGGGAAAATAACTGCTTGGGCTGAGGGATGAAGCTGGTCCAAGAATGGATGGGTATGAATCTGTCAGGCATGAATCCAGGCTGGGAGAGGAGAATTGCTGACCCTTAGAGCAGGTTCTGCAGCTCTCTTCAGCAGAGAGCAATGGGGCAAGCAACCAAAACTCTTCTGGCAATGAAGCTTGGTGAGTTTATCAGGGGGATTTGTCCTCAGCATGGAGGAAATGAACCGAAAGCCTCAGGTAAGCTGCATACAAAAAAGAAAAAAAGAAGTCAAAAAAGAAGACACAGCCCTTGTGTAAAATTCCCTTCTGCTGTTCCAGTGACCACCGTACTGCAAAGCTGAAGAACCCCCAGTTTCTCCCGGGGATTTAGTGCTGGGTGGATTATTTGCACCGTGTGTAACAAGCAGGGTGTGTGGTTGGCGTTCACGAAGACAGTCGGTCAGCTCTGACCCTCCCTGATGCCCTCTTTCTGGCTGCTCATGCTTCTCCCTTTCTTTAAGGTGTCTTTCTGCAGATGAAGATTTCTTTACTTCCCATGCGTTAGAACTGGCCAGTTTGTTGTGCGTGTTACTGAAGCAGTGAGAGGGGGATGCAGAGGGTCCTCCTCCAGTGTAGGTGTCCTCCGTGCTGAGGAGGGACTCCGAGAGGAGCTGGGGCCAGTCCAGGGTCACCTCAGCCAGGTTGGGATGGGTTTCATGTCCAGAGAAGTTATTTCTGTCTCCAGAAAGAATACATTCAGTACTTGCCTGCTGACACTGCCTTTATAATACTCCAGGAGTGGGCCTGCAGCATGGCATGAGCTGTGCTGCTGCTTCAGGAGTCTGCCTCTGGCCCTGGCACGGAGTCTCGGGCACCCGCACGGGCAAAACATTTCTCCTCCTCTTCAGATGGAACCTGCTGGCTTCCAGTTTGTGCCAGGGGCTTGGGTGTGATCTTCTGAGGTGGGACCCCCAGTACATCAATGAGTCATCCAATACTTTGAGTTTCGCTGCCCTGACCGGGGAGAGTTACTGGGTCTGACAACAGCTCTCCCAGCCTGCTGGGTCTAAGCCCTGGCAGGGGCTGAGAAGTGGATCCCATGAGAAGCTCGTTTGGTTGGTTGTTTTCCAGCCCCCCGATGTGTGCACCCAGGGTCTCTGTTTTATGGTAGCTGTTTGCAGCAGGCTGCTCTTCCCCGAGCTCAGCTTTTAATAGCTCCCTGGGTGAGAAATGCATTTCCTTCCTCCGGGTGTTTGCACGATGGCTTCTCCTGTAGTGAGCCAGGCACCGCTCGCCTCCTGTTCTACCTGTTTTCCAACACACATCTGTAGCAAGAGAACCCCAGGTGTACTCCTCTTAGACTGGTCTGTAACTGGAATAATCCCCATGGAGCCCCACTGTGGTGTCCCTCTTTTTTTTCCTCTGACTTGCAGCATTAACTTCAGTATTCTCTCAGAAAGTTTGAAGTCAAACCTTACAACGTGCTCCTTCTTAAACTCTGTGCAGCCATTACTCCAGCTTAATTAAGTCTTCTTTTACAGAAATTGTAGACTTTTTATGGATTTCATCATGGCATTGGCACGTCTCACCATGTAATTTATAGAGATTTGTAATGATTCATTTGATAGGCATTGTCTGTGGCGTTCAGTTCATCAGGGATCAGCAGAACTATAATTACGCGGTAATTATTAAATAACTTATCCACAAATTGCAGCACCAGTGAAAGCAAATAGCAGAGCAGTTGAACAGCATCTAGTTCTTCCAGGCACGTGTTACATACGTATGAGGACTGCAGAGATGGGGTCCTTGCTCTGAACACCGTAGCAATGAAGCAAAGAAGCTTCTCCTGCTCAGGGGGAACCTCCAGGGGTCCAGTTGGTGCCCCTTGGTGCCGCTTGTCCTGGGGCTGGGCACGCCTGACCAGAGGCTGGCCCCATCCTCTCGCCCCCTCAAGGGCCCTTGAGCTCTTGCTCAGCATTGACAATATTTATGCAGAAATCATGCTGTGCTCCACTGAAATGAACTATTCGTGTTGCCCAAAGCATAAATTCATGTTGCAGTTTTAGGCGTGCAGCTGAGCGGTACCTCTGACCACACCAAAAACCCCAACAGGCTTGTCATATAATTTAGTGTGGCAAGATATCCCATGGGAAAAACTGGGAAAAAAGTAGAAAGAATGGTACTGGTTACAGAGCACAACATTTTCTAGGCGTTGTAACCCACAGCTCTTCCCTACAGCCCGGGTCAAAGGTGTGTGTGTCAGAGCAGGTGCTGCTGGGCACACTGCTCAAGTACCCAGGTCAGGGCTCTCTCCTATGGATTGCAGAAAGATCCCACTCCAGGACAGAAAAATACCCCAAGCCCTCATCTTTCCACCATCTGGATCGAGTGCAGTCCCCAGCAAGCAGAAGCATTTTTATGTCACTTGGTCCTTCCAAGAGAATCCGGAGCTGACAAACTCCAGCCTTGGATAAAGGAAAAGATGCAGGTGCTGGCAGAGGGATTAACTGGGCTGCAGGGCTGGGAGGGAGGGAGGAAGATTCCCCAGCACCCAGGGTATATTTACTGTAGTTGTGCATGTTCTGAAGTGGGAGGAAATTAAGAAACCTGCCTATTATCAAGAAGCTGTCCAAAGCCTTTCTTTAACGGCACGAGCCGTAGGCTGCCCAGCGCGGAGCCCGGAGCAGGGAGGTAGTGCCGCGGCGTGTTGTGCTGCATCTCAAGTGTATATTTTGCCTTAGTTGCTTCCAGAAAAATGCAGCCACCCTTGTGCAGATTTAAACAATGACCTCTGAGAACAAGAATATAATTATTGGGAGTCAGAGCAATGCTAATCATATGTTTCTGAACAGCAGAACCGCTAACAGATTTCTCGAGCTACATTATTCATGAGCTTCCTGTTTACCCATATGAATGAGAGACCGAGCTGGAGGGATGCAGACAACTTTGTCACTTTTTCTCCATTTTGCTGTGGTCTCAACAGCTGTAAAAATCATGAAAGCCCCAGTTTTCTCTGGAAAAATCTGAATTGGGAAATAAGGACTAATGAGCACATATTGCTCATCCTTTATAATACTGAAACTTGAACAGCTAAATGCAAACATTGCGCTTCGTGCAACTTTTGTGATGTAGACCTAATGAAAAAGTTGGTAGGATGCAGAAATTCCACAGGTTCCTCTGTTTGCTCCACCCTGGTTTTGTTGCCTACGGCACAGAGGGCACAGGGGTGCCATGACAGCAGGGAAGGGGCAGAAGCCTCATCAGACCTTTGACATCAGCAGGAGGTCACCCTTAGCAATTGGATTGTCTGTTCTGTTTCTTTGTCTTTGTTGCAGTCCAGTCATGCTCAGGTGGCCAAGAAGGCAACCAGCATCCTGGCTTCTGTCAGCACTGGGGTGGCAGCAGGAGCAGGGCAGGGATTGTCCCCTTGGACTGGGCACAGGGAGCCCTTCTGGCTCTGCCAGCTCCTGACAGGAGGCTGGAGCCAGGGGGGTCGGGCTCTGCTCCCAAGGGACAAGGGACAGCACAAGAGGAACCGAGCAATTTTTGATTTATCAAATTTCTTTTTAGATAAATTTTATCTTAAAGATGCAACGTGGGAAATCTCGCAGTATTTGCAAGTGCAGCCTGAGATGTGGGGAGTTTTTCTTCTCTTTCTTCCTCAGCAGACACCTCTGAACGAGACTGCAGCCGTTAGTGACTGGAAGAGGCATCGTGCCCCGGCCTCTGACCTGTCACGTTTCTTCCCACAGACTGCAGTTTGACACTGAAATTGTTCGTCTTCCTGAAGCAGTAAATTCCACAGGATACAATGTGTGCTGGGGAGTGCTGATCACACCCTGCTTTGTGAGATGCCAGAACAGTTCTGTTCCCGTAGCATCCCTCCGCGTGGTGTGTGCGAGTCGCTCTCCTCTGTCCCCAACGGCCACCGAGCTGCAGCCTGTGAGCAGGGGATGGGAGATGCAGCTTCCTTAGCAGAGGAGGGTGAGGTGAGGGTGCAGGACCCGTGGCAGAGGCGGCTGTGGCCGAGGTGCCCCTTGTCCTGTCTCGGGGCCAGCCCAGGCGGGAGCGACGCGCTCCGGGCCGTAGCGGTTTTGAGTGGCACGTTTGGATGCTTTGCTGGCACGGGGGTGATCCCCGGTCTGCTCTCGCTTGCTGGTGGGTTTGGGGGTGGGAAGAGGAGGTGAGATGCTTTCCTGGGGGTTAGTATGGATTTTGTCTGAGAGTTAGATCCTCGTAAGCTGGCTTCCCGCAGGCAGCAGACTGGAACAGCATATTGTTTACTTCTGCTGAGCTTTACGCATTCTCCCGGGGAAAAAAAGAGGTTGGTTTTTGCTGCTAAGACACTGGCTCTGGGAGGACTCGCAGGTCAGCGAGTCTAATCCCCTTAAGCCCTGGCTGCCCTGTCGTGTAATCCCTTCCAGAGTCTATTGGAGTCTCCTCCTCGAAGGAGCTGCCTTCCCTTCGCACGAGCCGCGGTGTGAGGATGCGCGGCTGTGGTGGCTGCGGTGGCTGCAGGTCCCCAAGGCCACTGCTCCCCAGTCCTCCCCATTCATTCACACCAACCAGGGGGTGACTCGCTCAGCCCCTTGCTCACAGGCTGGGAAATTTTCTAGGCAAATAATTAAAAGTAATTGTCCTCTAGTAACCGAATAGCCAGGATTTGTTTCTGTGCTTGGTTTTGCCTGCCCACATCCTTTAACAGCTCCTTCCCCCGCCTGCTCCTCTAAGGCCGTGAATGCCACCAGGCTGCAGTGGTGTGTGCCCAGCCTCCTGGAGCGTGCTTCAAACCTGCAGCACCCGCTGTCCTCCCCTCCCCACACTCCCCATTGTTTCCATAATTTTATGTGCAAATGGGCTTAAATTCCCCTGCCCTGAGCATCTGGAGCTGATTGAATTTTCCTTTAACTTTGTGCTGGCAATTTCCATGTGTTATTCAGAATGCCATCTTTTCAGTTCACTCTAAAACCAAAGGGGAAAAAAAATATTCTTAGGGCCACTTAATTTCTGTGCCCTGGCTTCATCAGCAGGGGTATCTCTGGGGGTGAGGGGTGTTTGCAGCAGGTTTGCTGTGGTTTGCTTCCCCAGGTGCCGTTCGGGCGGGCTCTGGGCAACTCCCAGCTCATCCCTGCCCGGCTGGGTTTCCCACACTTTGCTTTCTGTGACCGATTCTCGTTGTTCCTTGTAATTCTTCTCCTTGTGCTCTGGCCTTTCATGGGGTGGTTTCCCGTTTTGAGAGGTTTTCTCTGCAAGCTTTTTTCTACCTGGGATCAGAAAGGAATTTCCAGATACTATCTCTTTCCTTTTGGTAAAAGGCAATGTTCAATGTCCTTGACATCAAACTGCCCCTCGTTGTCCCAGCTGTCTTTAGTACCTTCTGTTCTCCAGAGGTTTCTCTTTGAGGATTAGAGCTGTAGTGACGAGTCTGTGGGGTTTATTCTTCCACCTTACTAGAACTCACTCAACTGCTGATTCTCTAATGCCAGGTAATTTCCAGCCGCTGGCTCTGGCATTCACTCACCATTGCTCACCAAGACAGACTGGAAAAGAACGTTGTGTTTTATTTCTTCCTGTGGCAGTGTGGTGGTGAAGACACCAGCACACCCGATCCCACACCTCCCCCTCCTTCACCGCTGCGGAGTCAGGATGTTACACCAGGACATGCAGTGAACTGGGCTTGTGGAGCCTGGAGAGCAGGAGGCTCAGGGGAGCCCTTCTGGCTCTGACAGCTCCTGACAGGAGNTCCATCCAAAACAATTCTAAGTCCATAAAGGACCAAACAGGAGGTGGTGTCAACACCTCTGGTGTATGAAACACACGTAAACCATTCTGCCCAAGGAGAAATCTCCACTGACATCACAGAAGTGGCACAGAATATCATGGGTTTCCATTTTGCTTTCCTTTTGTTGTCTTTTTCCACAACCACCCTTGAAACTGTGAGCAGTCCTGGTACTGTAGGATCGGGGTCCCAGCAAAATGAAGTACAGATCTTCCCACTCTCTCCTACACACGTCCCTGCCTCAGAGTGTTACTGAGAAGTCATTAATATATTTTAATTTTAATGAACCAGCCAGGCGTGCTTATAGGAAAACCAGCTGGCTTTGTTTTCTCTCTACAGACCCAAACAAATTCATGAACAAAGATTTGCACAGAGTTTTAGAACTTGAAGCTAGAACTGTACCCATCTCTCCAACTCCTTCCTCTAACAAAGTATTTAACAGTGAGGGGTTTCAGAGGGTAACATACGAGATTTCCACCCGCCTTGGTGGTGCCACTTTCTGGGACTTGGGGCTTCCTAAGCACCTACCACAGCATCTGGATCTGGCACTTCCAAAAGAGGCACGACCCAGGGAAATCCCTCCCAGGTGGGGTCTGGTATTTTGCCTATTCATGCAATACTGCCCTGGCTGAGCACGTTAGTTTACCTGGCTGTGGCGAAGAGCGCTGCTGTTCTGCAGCAAGAGGAAGGTTTCCTTCCTAGGAAGCCATAGCAACGAGAAGGATTGACTCCGAAATTCACCAGAAGATCCTGTTATTTTATACAGGATATATAATTATACATGAGAAGCATTTCTCAGAACATAAAGATTCAGAAGAAATTAAAGACCCCTAAATCAAATTACCATAAAACTTATTAAACAGTCATTAAAATACAAAGTCGAGGAATTCTTGATAACTATTTTTTTTGTCTTCTGTTTTAACACGATTTCTTTTTGGAGTCTCTTTGTTTTAACACAATTTCTTTTTCTCCTGCTCAAATCCTGTTTGCTCTGTGCTGGAGCAGAACCTGATTTCACAGAGGGCATCTGTTTTTTGGGCAGCTGGATGCATTTTAATTTTCCTTTTCCCCCTCCTGCATTCAGCTCGAGGATTTCTTCTTGGCTGGGGACGTCCCCACCAGCCCAGCAGTGCTGGCCCTGGGGCTCCCCACGCCAGGGGCATCAGCCAGGACCTCTCCTGTGCCCTGCTCCTGAGAGAGCAGAACTGGGGTCTCTTCCATCCCCAGCCGGGTGGCTGTGGGAGTTTCTGAAGCCTTGCTGGCGTAGGAAAGCCGGGGGTTGATTAAACACGGGATGTTGCTGACATCAGTTTAGGTCATCAGTCTCCACTGCACAATCCTTGCTTTTGGGGCTTTGTGTATTTTTGCTTTTTATGTGTTAAGTCTTGTCCTAGTGAGACCTTCCAGTGCTTCAAGGGGCCTGGCAGAAAGATGGGGAGGGACTTCTGAGCAGGGCCTGTTGGGACAGGACAAGGGGGGATGGGTTGAACTAAAAGAGGGAGATTCAGACTGGGGAGGAGGAGAAATTGTTGGTGCTGAGGGTGGGGAGAGCCTGGCCCAGGCTGCCCCAAGAGGTGGTGGCTGCCCCATCCCTGTCCCCATTGCAGGGGAGGTGGCCGGGGCTCTGAGCACCCTGCTCTGGCTGCAGATGGCCCTGCTCCCTGCAGGGGAGTTGGATGAGGTGACCTTGCAAGGTCCCTTCCCACCCAGACCAGTCTGTGAGTCTCCAGTTGCAAATTAACTCATTGACCTGGGCTGGGCTGGGTTCATCATCCCCAGCAGCTGCTGGCCCAGGCAGCTGGGAGGGGGTGCCGGCGGATAAACAACCCAGCCAGCAA